>CAWUFW010007295.1:605000-1027117 GCA_963921515.1 Calotriton arnoldi | reverse complement strand
TCTGCTGCTTCCGAGCTCCTGCAGACTCCGAAGATCTCAGCAACACAGAAGGTGGGTTTTCGAAAGTTCCTGAGGTCGATCTGCCCTCTCAGCAAGTTTGAGGCCAGTATCCCTCGTGGGGACTGCATAACCCGAACCCCTGTGCACCGTGTCCATTTGCAGTTTTATATGCTTGTTGGCAATTCCCGAGCTTGTGCATTGGAATCCTTGTAGTCCTGACCCTGAGCAGTAGTTGCACCAAAGAACTTCAGCCTCCGTGGGCTGGTACTTTGCAATCCTGCTCGAGGTCCCCTCGCGACTCCTGGTCATTCGGCCTGTGGGTCCTCCTGATGGTCATCTTGATTTCTGTTGGGCGTTCCTGGTTGCTCCAGATGTGCCCTGACCCCCCATTCCTTGGTGAGTCCCCTGGACCTTGCTGGTCCACACCGTAACCTGCTTGACCTTCCTGCGTGGGTTGCTTTTGCCAAGGCTTGTTGGTGCTCCAGCCGGACACCGACCCCTCAGCACTCGACGTCCTTCGTGGGACAGCTCACACCTGGCTCCTGGTCATCGTCGATGCCTCCTGGTCCCCGTGGCTGCAGAGTCAAGCATCCCTTCGCACCTGAAGCATCCGACATCGGTAGGCATTCGTCAACCGAGCCCCTGGTTACTCTGAAGTGACCCAGACTCTGTCCCCTCTGCTTTCAGGTTCCTTCCTTCCAGAATCCAGTCTTGGATTCCACCGGACCCTTTTCACCTTCACGGCAGCAGTACTTCTTCACAGCCCTACATTGAGAACGACAGCGGTTTCCGACACCATTCCAGACCTATGCACCCGGCTCCACTGGGATAGGTAACTCGGGTACTATGGTATCCACAGGTGTGGTTGCTCTCCAACCTCTTAAGTTCCAAAGGGTTTGCTCGAAGTCCTCCTAGAAGGGTCCTTAAGCTTTAAAATTGCAACCGCGACTTCCCCATAGAATTGTACGGAGCCCGTGGTCGTGTTAGCACACTGCACCCGTCCTCCGTGGGGTCCCTATATATTCACCTTGGGTGGTTACTTGGGGCCCCAGCGATTCTACGTGCTCTAGACCTTGTCTTGACCAGAGTCATGGTTATTATACCACTAATTTAGTGTATGGTTTGGTCTCCCCCTGGAGCCCACTGTGTATTGTGCTACTTACAACTGTTCTAATGATCTCGTATTGTGTGCTTTGTGTTCTATCCTCATGTAGAGGACACTAGAGAGTGTTATATTAATAAAATACATATTTTTATCTAACTACTGTGTGGTTCTCCTTTCGTTTAGTCAATATAGGAGGTGATGTTCTGGTAAAAAAAGCTGCTTTACATTCCTTCAAGATTAAGCCTGAAGGCTGCTCTCGACAGCTACCACTAGGATAGCTTTCTAAAGCTTATCTTTGACCTCATACATCATAAGGGTCATTTGGACTGGTGCAAGGCGCCCACTTTAATTAGTGGACAGCATATACCAGGCCAACTTCTCAGAGGTTAAATGAATGGATAAGATGTTAAATGTTCTGTAGAGGGGCGAAGCTACTGGTGAACCACAAGACAGTTGTCTCACAGGGCCTTACCAACATGTCGGGAGGGATAGATTTCACTAAAGAAATACCAGTCCCCAATCTGAGGATAAAAGTGTAGGCCCCCCAGACTCCAGGAATGAAAATCATTATAAATTATGTTACTGCCATCAACCAAAAATCCAACAAGGCACGTGGCCTTACGAGAGGTCCAGTCGATCTCGAACGTGTTGAAGTCTCCTAGTGGAAATCCATCCTGAGAATGGTCTTTAATGCTGTATTTAATGCAGGCTATGTACCTTAATCTTGGAGAATGGCAACAGTCATTACATTACATAAGAAAGTCAGCTACTTGCACCTGATCGAATACTACCCAACCTTATTATTAGACACAGTGGACAGATCTATGAAAAAGCTCTTTAAAACAAAATACAAGACTAGGCTGATAGAAACAATGTTGTCGGAGGAATCCAGGAAGGCTTCAAGAGGTCCGTGTTATGACTTTAGATGCATTAATTAATTAGTCCATTATTAAGCCCCAGAAAATAATAACAAATTAATTTCGGGATCCCATAGTTTTCCTTGTTTTTTGCAGAAATATTGCATGAAAAATGCATTATTGTCTTCGTTTTTAGGTCGCGCCTAGCTGCAGCGCACTTGCGCTGCTTGCTCTGCGAGACTGCTGTAGTAGAGTATGAGAGAGAAGCTGTGCCCACTCTCCGCCCATATTTTTGGGTCAGCACAAAATGGATGCTGCCGACCAGAGACACATTTCTGCCCTCCTGCTGTTGAGCCAAGCTCGAGCAGAGCAAGGCAGCACAATAGGCATCCTGTCCAGACAGGATTTAGTGTATTTGGGCTGGGTGGGTGCACTCTGAGAGTGCCTGAAAGTCTGCACTTGGGGCACATTTGGTGTCCCTGTGCATAGTCCAGCTCAAACCAGTTCTGGGAGCTGTTGGCTCCTGCTCTGGTGCAAAACTGGACAAAGGACATGGGTGTAACTACCCCTCTGTCCTGACCCTCCCCTAGGAGGGTCCCCCGAATCTGTCCAACCCTCTCCAGTGGGTACAAAAGGGCTTACCTGGCTGTAAGACTTTAGATTTTACGTGGACACGATTCTACAAGAAGAAACCACTGACCTTCGACCGTCTGGACACTCTGGACTTCGACTGGGCCCGACTTTGTCTCCCTCTTCATCCAAAGCTTCGTCTGTGCCCTTGCTCCATACAGGCTCCGTGCAAGACCTGTGGTGCACTAAGGACAACTGAAGAATCTCCCTTGGAGTGAAGGAGTCACTCCCCTGCACTAGCAGGCACCTCAGCGCAACTGACCGGTCTGCTGCTTCCGAGCTCCTGCGGACTCCGAAGATCTCAGCAACACAGAAGGTGGGTTTTCGAAAGTTCCTGAGGTCGATCTGCCCTCTCAGCAAGTTTGAGGCCAGTATCCCTCGTGGGGACTGCATAACCCGAACCCCTGTGCACCGTGTCCATTTGCAGTTTTATATGCTTGTTGGCAATTCCCGAGCTTGTGCATTGGAATCCATGTAGTCCTGACCCTGAGCAGTATTTGCACCAAAGAACTTCGGCCTCCGTGGGCTGGTACTTTGCAATCCTGCTCGAGGTCCCCTCGCGACTCCTGGTCATTCGGCCTGTGGGTCCTCCTGATGGTCATCTTGATTTCTGTTGGGCGTTCCTGGTTGCTCCAGATGTGCCCTGACCCCCATTGCTTGGTGAGTCCCCTGGACCTTGCTGGTCCACACCGTAACCTGCTTGACCTTCCTGCGTGGGTTGCTTTTGCCAAGGCTTGTTGGTGCTCCAGCCGGACACCGACCCCTCAGCACTCGACATCCTTCGTGGGACAGCTCGCACCTGGCTCCTGGTCATCGTCGATGCCTCCTGGTCCCCGTGGCTGCAGAGTCAAGCATCCCTTCGCACCTGAAGCATCCGACATCGGTGAGCATTCGTCAACCGAGCCCCTGGTTACTCTGAAGTGACCCAGACTCTGTCCCCTCTGCTTTCAGGTTCCTTCCTTCCAGAATTCAGTCTTGGATTCCACCGGACCCTTTTCACCTTCACGGCAGCAGTACTTCTTCACAGCCCTCCATTGAGAACAACGGCGGTTTCCGACACCATTCCAGACCTATGCACCCGGCTCCTCTGGGATAGGTAACTCAGGTACTATGGTATCCACAGGTGTGGTTGCTCTCCAACCTCTTAAGTTCCAAAGGGTTTGCTCGAAGTCCTCCTAGAAGGGTCCTTAAGCTTTAAAATTGCAACCGCGACTTCCCCATAGAATTGTACGGAGCCCGTGGTCGTGTTAGCACACTGCACCCGTCCTCCGTGGGGTCCCTATATATTCACCTTGGGTGGTTACTTGGGGCCCCAGCGATTCTACGTGCTCTAGACCTTGTCTTGACCAGAGTCATGGTTATTATACCACTAATTTAGTGTATGGTTTGGTCTCCCCCTGGAGCCCACTGTGTATTGTGCTACTTACAACTGTTCTATTGATCTCGTATTGTGTGCTTTGTGTTCTATCCTCGTGTAGAGGACACTAGAGAGTGTTATATTAATAAAATACATATTTTTATCTAACTACTGTGTGGTTCTCCTTTCGTTTAGTCAATATAGGAGGTGATGTTCTGGTAAAAAAAGCTGCTTTACATTCCTTCAAGATTAAGCCTGAAGGCTGCTCTCGACAGCTACCACTAGGATAGCTTTCTAAAGCTTATCTTTGACCTCATACATCATAAGGGTCATTTGGACTGGTGCAAGGCGCCCACTTTAATTAGTGGACAGCATGTACCAGGCCAACTACTCAGAGGTTAAATGAATGGATAAGATTTTAAATGTTCTGTAGAGGGACGAAGCTACTGGTGAACCACAAGACAGTTGTCTCACAGGGCCTTACCAACATGTCGGGAGGGATAGATTTCACTAAAGAAATACCAGTCCCCAATCTGAGGATAAAAGTGTAGGCCCCCCAGACTCCAGGAATGAAAATCATTATAAATTATGTTACTGCCATCAACCAAAAATCCAACAAGGCACGTGGCCTTACGAGAGGTCCAGTCGATCTCGAACGTGTTGAAGTCTCTTAGTGGAAATCCATCCTGAGAATGGTCTTTAATGCTGTATTTAATGCAGGCTATGTACCTTAATCTTGGAGGATGGCAACAGTCATTACATTACATAAGAAAGTCAGCTACTTGCACCTGACCGAATACTACCCAACCTTATTATTAGACACAGTGGGCAGATCTATGAAAAAGCTCTTTAAAACAAAATACAAGACTAGGCTGATAGAAACAATGTTGTCGGAGGAATCCAGGAAGGCTTCAAGAGGTCCGTGTTATGACTTTAGATGCATTAATTAATTAGTCCATTATTAAGCCCCAGAAAATAATAACAAATTAATTTCGGGATCCCATAGTTTTCCTTGTTTTTTGCAGAAATATTGCATGAAAAATGCATTATTGTCTTCGTTTTTAGGTCGCGCCTAGCGGCAGCGCACTTGCGTTGCTCGCTCTGCGAGACTGCTGTAGTAGAGTATGAGAGAGAAGCTGTGCCCACTCTTCGCCCATATTTTTCATTGGCTTGCGTCATTGTCTTTCGCAAATGCTGCCTTCGGATTCGTTAATAGGCTTGTTAGTCCCTCCTTAGTATGTCCTTGTCCTCATTTGTAACCTCCCATGGCTACTGGCCCCTTTATTTCGGTTGTTACACAGGACCTGTTATTTAGTCTGTCAGCACTATTTACTTTATTGAGTTTCTCATACTGTAGGCCGGACATGTGCTGCTTTAGCTGAAACCGCTTGTGTTTTTTTAAGCAGCACGGCCGGCCCCGTAACACGGGCGCCTGCTTTCAATCACTTTAACCCGGCATTATCTCATGTCTGTTTCAACACCCCAAGTAAAATGGATTTAGAAATTATTAGCCAATTAATTCATGTAAATTCCAGGTAGCACATAATCCTGTGCTAATGGGCTGAAGCTGACAACAGCACATATGTGTTACATGTCATCTGTACTAAAGCCACCTTACAGGTTGTTTTCAAAAGCCTGTTTTATTAACAACACCACCAATACCAACACCAATACCACCACCATCAATACCACCACCATCAATACCACCACCTCCATTTCCACTAGTACCACCACCACCACCACCAATACCACAAATACCACCACCAATATCGCCAATACCACCACCACCAATACAACCACCAATACCGCCACCACCAATTCCACCACCCTCAATACCAATACCACCGCCAATACCAATACCACCACCAATAGAGTAAGGGAGAGAAGCCATGCCCAGTCTCCGACCATATTTTTCATTGGCTTGTGTCATTGTCTTTCGTAAATGCTGCCTTCGGATTCGTTAATAGGCTTGTTAGTCCCTCCTTAGTCAATACCAATACCACCGCCAATACCAATACCACCACCACCAATACTACCACCACCAACGCCAATACCACAACCAATACTAATACCGCCACCACCAATACCACCACCAATACCACCACCAATACCACCAATACCAATACCACCAATACCACCACCACCAATACCACCACCAATACCACCACCACCAATACCACCACCAATAGCACCACAAATACCACCACCAATACCAATACCACCACCACCAATACCACCACCAATACCACCACCACCACCAATATCATCACCACCAGTACCAATACCACCACCACCAATACCACCACCACCAAAACCGCTACCAATACCACCACCACCAATACCACCACCAATACCATTACTACCACCAATCCCAATACCACCACCACCAATACCAATATCACCACCACCAATATCAATAGCGCTACCACCAATACCACCAATACCACCACCACCAATACCAATACCACCACCACCAATACCACATATACCACCACCACCAATACCATCACCGCCACCAATACCACCACCACCAAAAGCACCACCAATACCACCACCAATATCACCACCAATACCACCACCAATAACACCACCACCAATACCAATACCACCACCACCACCAATCCCACCCCCACCACCACCAATACAACCACCACCACCAATACCACCACCATCACCACCACCAATACCACCACCACCAATATCACCAATACCACCATACCACCACCACCAATACGGGCTTGAAAAATCATAAACATTGCACTAGACATACAGGTCTAGTAACGTGAAACATCTACTCAACTTAACTGAAATGCACTTGACCTCTGACTTTGAAAGCTGAGCAAATATGACAAGTTAAGATTTTAAAGCGTTTCTATTGCTCATCCACTTTGTGAGCAATAAAGATGCCTTTAAATCTTGCTATCTTGTCACATTTGCTCTGCTTTCACAGGCAGAGGTCAAGTGTCAGTTTGTCTTCCACCGCCCTCCAGGGTTCACGTTTCTTTCCCTCTCTCCCCTTTCCACAAGCCCCCTGTGCTGCTTCTGCACCCCCTTGCTGTTTTGCTTCACCCACCTGCTGATGTTTTTTAACCTCTCCATCAGAGATGGATCGGCAAATAAAATGGAAAACAAGTGTCTGCATGTTTGTGTAGGCGCATGCTCAATGTACAGCCTGGGGGCCGCATGCGGCCCTCCTGGCCTTAACATGAGGCCCCCTAGTCAACAGAGGTACTAGGCTGCTGTTTCTCCACTCAGCAATAACTTTGAGAAATATGTTAAATAAAGGAGCAAACATTTATTAACAGCTTAACTGAAGTTAAAGGAGGTAACTAAAGTAAATTTCGGAACACCTGCATTAGATCGAGCCTGGGCAGTGCATGCGCTTCTCTGCAAGGCATACTTTATTGAGTTAGGGACTTGTAGCTCCGCCCACTCTCCGCCCACATTTTTCATTGGCTTGTGTCATTGTCCACTGTAAACTGCGGCTGTTCATTGGTCAAAAGGCTTAGTAGTCCCTCCTTAGTACCACCTTATCTCATTTTGTAACCTCCCATGGCGACACCCCGTGTTACGTGTGTTGTTGCTCGGTAGGCTTTAATACCAATAGTTTCTCAAATAGTGTTGTCATGCCTGCTGTTGCAGGCAGGACATGCTCTCTCCTAACGCTTTTGAAAAAAATTTATAGCATGAATTTGCAATTTGTACAGAACATGAACAGCTGAAGACATTGCCTCTGTACATGACTTTTGTTGGCCTAAAACAGCATTTGACTTAGTCAACAAAACTCTTCTTTGACTTACATTGAAGTCGTAGGGTTTACTGGACTATAGGCTTGAGGGCCAAGAAGGTTTACACCTAAGGTCAGATAGGGTAAAGAAGGGGAATGTACCAACAAATTTCCCATGGGCTTTTGGGGTCTGTCAGGGCAGTGTTCTGGCTCCTCTGTTATTCAAGTTGTTTAGGAAAGACGCTGGGAGTTACCTTTTGAATCTGAATGTAGATACTCCAGAGTTGGGAGGGGAGACAACCGTGGAGAGGCTCTGCCTTCAAAGGTTTTTATCAACACTGTTACAACCAAAGGCTCACCATCAATGCTGCCAAAAGTAGATTCATGATCATGAATCCAAAAACCAAAGGGATGCAAGTCTATTTTTTTAACGGGATATCCCTCTAGAAATAGTTACCAGTTATGACAATCTTGGCATCAGATTTGATCAGAGGCTTTCTTGGATTCACCAAATGGAAAGAATTGTATGGCTTATGAGCCAATTGTAGGACAAGCATTGGTCGTGAGCGGTTAAAGGCAAACCTGCAAATTTATCAGATGAAGGTAGTTGCTGCTGCCACTCTTGGTGCAGAACTATGGGATGCCCACAAAATGCCCAAACTACAACAACAGGAGAACTGCTTCCTCAAAAGCTGCTGCGCCTGGGCCAGATACTCCCCTAATAGCCTTGAGATTAGATCTAGGCACGAAGAGCATGGAAGATGTGATCCAGCTACTCACAGTTCTATTCTGGGTGAGGCTTCTTGTGAAACCCTGCCTCCAGGAGTATCTAAATCCCTTTCAAGCTATTATGAGAATGAAAGATTCCAATAAATGGAAGAGGTTAGCTAGCACACATAAGGAATACACTAAAGGCAGATCATTCGGGAGAACGTCTGGAATGTTCTGATCATCATGAACGAGCTCACAACAGCGAAATACAGCATTGTTACTAGTGATTAAAACAAGAGCAAACAGCTGGTATCAGCCTAGGAAACCCCATTTGTCTGAATACAAGTCAACAAAATCTTCGCCAGGAGAGGCACCAACTTTTATACTGACATAATCACGCCAGAGATGTGACATTCCAGGTCCCTGAAATGTAGACTCTGGATTATACCAGTGCACGCCTACACGGGACAATGGCACTTTCATGACAGCGATACTGTAGTATGTGATTCTAATGTGGGAGAACCAGAAGCAGTCACTTCATCCTATTTTGCACAAGAACTATCAAATAAGGTGGCAAGTTGTACAGTCGTGCTCGCTTTATGCCACGGGACTGATAAGGTCTCCATTTTGTTGACAAGTGCCTGTAAATATCTGGTCTACATAGAAGGCAACAAAACACACTTTTAAATAGTCGTTGCTGATTTTTTTTAAACTTCTTTGTCTAAAAGAGGAATGGCCTTACAAAGCCATGCTATTAGTAATGCTAATTTTAGTTTGTCCTGCATATAGCATGGTTTTTATTTTAGGTAAAAACGCATATTGCTTAGTTAGTTGTCTCCGATGCTTTTAAAACAATGTTATTTTTCAAAGATGGTTGAGCTTAAGTAAACACCATTGTAAGTGATGCTGCTATCATTGCCTTTGCTTTCTATATTTCGTATAGCTTTTTTAGCAGAGACAAATAAACTTACATAGAGGCTCTAATAAGAAGGAATGTAAACATCTACAACCAAGCACCCCCGAGTAGGCAGAGGAGCGGCCATGAAGCAGCAGGGAGCTGCCCTAAAGTCTGTTTAACAACCATAGAAGACAGAAGGCTGAGTCTACTTTGCTAGTATTTGAACTCGGCACTTTCAGATCACACATTTTTCTGTGATGTGTGTGTGCAACTCTCTGAGCCATCTTGCTCGCTAATTAATATGCTGTGGTGATGTAGGTCGCTATATCCAATCTCTAGCTAAGAGGACAAAAGCACAGGGTGTGCTCAAGATCAAATGATTTGGTCACCAGGAGACCTGATTTTAAAGTGCAGGTTTATCTTTCCCACTCTGCCACATTTTAGTAAATAAAATATGTGACTGGGCGCTATCTGAACCAGGGACATATATCGTATGTGTTTTGGATTCCAGTCCAGTTTTCCCGTACTACCCGTTATTAGCATGGTGCAAAGTATTTCCAATTGTTGAAAGAAGCAGAGCAGAGGAATTTGTTTAAAACTTGATTGTCCAACAGCACACAATTTGGTCACAAAGGGAAGCTGAGATAAAAAAAACTATGGGGGGGATCTATCAAGGTTTTGCATCGCCCTTGCACCACACAAGGGGGCGCAAGGGCGACGCAAACCCTAAGTGAGTTTTATCAAGTCAGGCAAGGCCACCACGCGTGGTCCTGCATGGGTTGATAAATCTAGAGTAACGCAAGGCAGAGCAAATCGCTGCCTTGCCTTACTCTGCCGCAGTGAGGAGTTCTGTGGGTGGAGCGTGGGTGTTCCTACGCATCCACCCATGGATTTTGGTGCATTTCCAGATTTACCATTAGTGGTAAAGCTGGAAATGTGTCAAAATGCTATCACTCCCAAGGTGAGGGGAAACAAGGAGAAAATCTCTTTATTTCTCCTTGTTTTTTTGTTTTTCTACGTATGCTGCATTCGGCAGCACACACAGAAAGAGGGACCCGCTTGTCAGGATTGTTTTTGTGCAGGAAGGTGTCCGTTCCCTGGCAAAAACAATCCTGCCGACAATGCTGGTATACTTGCAACATAACGCAAGAGTGCCTGCATTGGCGCTAGGCAGACAAATGTTTGCCAGCGCTAGGAAAGGATAGGAATGTGCCGTACAATGGTAAATACGGCGCATTCCTGCCCTTTCAAGCAGCACTGCAAGGCAGCTTGCTGCGTTGCGCTGCGTGAAAGAATGATAAATCTGCCCCCATGTTTTTTAGTTATATAGTTTTCTGCTTGCTATAAACATTGCAACAGGCATCAGGGTGTTTCTCCAGTGACTGCCCTCCTAAGGTAAATAAAAAGACACACAATTAATGGACGGAATGCAGAACAAACCAAAACATTCACCCCCAGTCAAGAGATCTGGGTTTAAATCCATCATTCTTTTGCTCACCATGCCACCCCAGTTTAGACCTGGCCATATGCAAATCAGTCTTGACCCTGTGCCTCATGGGAACAGTCCAGCCCGAACTGCCAAGCCAGGTCCTCCCTGGACCGTTTAGGATAGCTTGATTCCAGTGGCACAGTGAGCCCAGGACCCACGTCTGGGCATACCTGGCGCACTTAGGGCGAGAAAGCAAAAGACACACAATTGATTTTAGGATAGCTTGATTCAATTGTGTCTCTTTTGCCTCCTAAGGTAAATGGCACTGTGTTGGGGGCCCTAACAATTTTTTCATAGTGTTTACTACAAGCATATTTGTACAGTAGGATTAGATATTAAATTCTCTAGTACCATGGTACTACACTCTTGACTGCGTCTAGCAGTAGGGGTAACCCAGCGGTGGTGTTTGCCTCCCTGGGAATTGCCTACATTGCTGGCGGTTCGATCAACGTTCTGCCTATTATTTTTTATAGCATCTGCTAACTTAGGGGGTTATTTACAAGCCCCTGTGAGCCGCCGGGATTTCAGACTACACCAGTCACTGCCCTGAGGAGAATCCTATAATAAACATAGGGATTCGAAACGCGTTGGCAAAGGCTAAAGCCCTGAGGGATAACAATTAATTGTGGCTTTTAGGCAATATCCCCATGGGTATTAACTCTTGGAAAGAAATAAGCAACTAAAGATATGGGAGTTAATCTGCAATGATTTACTACTGTTGTTTGTGACAAATTATATATGGTGTAATATTATTTTTCACAGTATATCAGTTGTTTTGGATACAATTTTATTTTTGTTTAAAGATGCGATTGTTTATTTAAATTTTGGGTGATTAACAAGTGTATTGTACTTGTCATGGCTTTGTTTTGGACAAGAAAAAATGTATTGACAATGTGCTAAATGTTTTCCAAATAATTGGTAGAACCAAGAAAATAATGATTGGTTCTTAGTCTGCTCTAAATAAAATAGCAGCAACAAAAAAAGTGGTCAGATAATCCTTTTATGTTTCAAGTATTACCACGCCCTATCTGGCCACTAGTGGGCGTAACCCCTACAATGACTAACTCCTAAGGTAAATGGCACTGTGTTGGGGGCCCTAACAAATTTTTTCATAGGGCCTGATTCACAGAACTAACTTACGTCAAAAACGTAAAGTTAGTACTTTTTGGTATTCACAGAATACACTTACTCATTTCGGTATTCACAGAATGAACTTACTCATTTCGGTATTCACAGAAGTTAGTAGTCGTAACTTTAGGACTCCTAAATGCCTTCTGTGAATACCGAAAGTCTTAAAGTTAGGATTTTTCTCAGTTTAGGAGTAGTAAAGTTAGGACTCCTAACTTTACTACTCCTAAACTGAGAAAAATCCTAACTTTAAGACTTTCGGTATTCACAGAAGGCATTTAGGAGTCCTAAAGTTAGGAGTCTCCTAAACTGAGAAAAATCCTAACTTTAAGACTTTCGGTATTCACAGAAGGCATTTAGGAGTCCTAAAGTTAGGACTACTAACTTCTGTGAATACCGAAATGAGTAAGTTCATTCTGTGAATACCAAAATGAGTAAGTGTATTCTGTGAATACCAAAAAGTACTAACTTTACGTTTTTGACGTAAGTTAGTTCTGTGAATCAGGCCCATAGTGTTTACTACAAGCATATTTGTACAGTAGGATTAGATATTATATTCTCTAGTACCATGGTTCTACACTCTTGACTGCGTCTAGCAGTAGGGGTAACCCAGCGGTGGTAGTTGCCTCCCTGTGAATTGCCTACATTGTTGGCGGTTCGATCAACGTTCTGCCTATTATTTTTTATAGCATCTGCTAACTTAGCGGGTTATTTACAAGCCCCTGTGAGCCGCCGGGATGTCACTTTTATAGATGTTTTGGCAGTACACAGTGCAGTGCCATATCTACAAGGCCACGTAAAGCCACCCTGCATGACTTTTCATGGCCTTGTAGATATTTCAACAAACTTTCCTAGGCGCCAATCAGTGGCAGACAGAGCCTGGAGACTGGTTACTCCTGACTCATTCCAACTCCACTCCTCCCTCCACGATCCAGAGGCTCTAGGGGCCCTCCCTGTCAATACAGGAGTAGCAAGCCTTGAAACCGAGATCATAAACACACTGGATCAGTGTGCACCCAAATTAATACTCAAACCTAAAAAGAGAACACCATCTGAGAAGTGGTATTCGCCTGAACTCAGGGCACTGAAAAGAAAGTGCAAAACAAGGGAACACAAATGGAGATTGTCCAAACAAGACACGGACTATCTGGCATATAAAGCAGAGTTGAGAAACTACAACAACGCAATTAAGAAGGCCAAGAAAACCTACTTCGCCAAACGAATAAATGAGAACAGCAACTCGCCAAAAGAGATGTATAGAATAGTAAAAGAACTCTGCAAACCAGCCAGTATGTCCCAAACCCTAGCTACCTCGGAAGAAAGCTGTGAGAAGATTAGCAAATTCTTCTCTGACAAAATCAGCAAAATATATTCATCATTTAGTACCAATCCCGCATTAGATACCATCAATTGGAAACATCCGGACCCCCACCCCGACGCTCTAGCCCGTCTGGGAAATGTTTCCCCTTTCACTGAGGAGGAGGTTGCAAAGGCAATGGGGGAAGTTAAATCAGGGTCCCCACTTGATCCATGCCCACACTTTATTTACGCCCAGATTACAACGACACTCTGCCCATATGTCACTCAACTATTTAACCAATCTCTAGACACTGCAGTTTTCCCAGAAACTTGGAAGCAGGCTGTAGTGACCCCTCTGCTGAAAAAGGCAGGCACGGATGTTCACAACCCTGCCAACTACCGGCCAATCTCCCAACTGCCTTATCTATCTAAAGTTATGGAGAAGTTAGTTAATCGGCAACTATCCAACTATCTTGAAGAGAATGAACTCCTAGAACCTTCTCAAACCAGGTTTAGAGTCACTAATAGCATGGAGGCAACTCTCCTGGCGGTCCTAGATAACATAAGATCTTTAATCGATCAGGGGAAGGCCGCAGCCCTGATCTTGTTGGACCTGTCGGCGGCGTTCGACATGGTCTCACATGAATTGCTGCTGAAACCCCTTCACGAAAAAGGTATACACGCTAAAGCCCTTCAGTGGCTCAGCTACTTCTTGAGCAATAGAACACAAACTGTATAAATGGGTGCATTCTCCTCAAGTCCAAAAACTCTCAGCTATGGTGTCCCACAGGGAGCCTCGCTGAGCCCCACGCTATTTAATGCATATGTGTCATCTTTGGCAAAAATTAGTGCGAAATGGGGTTTCAGCATTTGCTCCTATGAAGATGACACACAACTGATGATAGCCCTCGAAGAAAGGCATGAGGACACCAGGACTAAACTGAACTACTGCCTCTCTGGGATGGCGACCTGGATGTCTGAACACTGTCTGAAACTGAATGTCGAAAAATCAGAAATCCTGCTCTTTGGAGGAGCCAACCTAATCTGGAATGTATCATGGTGGTCCCAATCACTGGGAGACACCCCAGCACCCAAACAGACCGCAAAAAATGTGGGCATCCTCATTGACAACACTTTGACCATGTAGGACCATGTGCGAGCCCTGTGTGGAAGAAGCTTCGCCACCCTAAAACTCTTAAAAAGGCTCTTTCCCTGGATTCCATTGGAATGCAGGAGAACAATCACACAGGCCCTACTCATTAGTAAGATAGATTATGGGAACGCTCTGTTCGTCGGTATGGCAGACTACCTCTTCTCACGCCTACAGGTGCTACAAAAATCAGCTGCCAAACTGGTGTGTAATAAAGGTAGATATAGCTCAGCGTCAGAATGTATGAGACAGCTCCATTGGCTGCCCGTACGTGAAAGAGCTAGATTCAAACTCCTGAGCCATGCACACAAGGCCCACCAACGCAGTCCCAAAATTCTTCAGAACAAAATCCAATTCTATGCCCCGACCTGATGCCTAAGGTCATGCTCGCAGGCGAAAGCTAAGACAAAACGGATAAAGAAAGCAAGGGCAGGAGGCCGCACCTTTTCCCACCTGGCTGCCACTCACTGGAACGAATTACCACTAGATCTACGTCTTACTGAGGACTACATGGCATTCAGAAGGAAACTGAAAACCCACCTGTTCCCTAAGACCTAATGCTGGAGATACTGGCAGCACCCTACATCCCCCCCTATCATGTGATCCTGCTCCTTTAGCGCCGTGATATCCTTCGGATGAATGTTGCGCTTTATAAATAAATAAATAAATAAATGGTGTGAGGCAATGCAGTGCAAGTGGCTGCGTTGCCTCACACTGCGATGGGGAGGCATGCCATGGGCAATACGGTGTGTGTTTCCATGTAACACCCATGGCATTTGTCACATTCCCAGATTTGCAACATTCTGTATACCTAAGAATGCATCAAAAGACTACACCTCCCCAGGGGAGGCGTACGGGAGGCGCCACGAGGAGAAATAACGTTATTTCTCCTAGTTATTTCCTCTTTCTATGTGTGCTGCATTCAGCAGCACACCTAGAATGAGGAAATTGCCCCATTGATCGTTTTTGTGCAGGAAGGTGTGCCTGCACAAAAACAATCATTCCCACAACGCAGACATCCTTGCACCATAGCGCAAGGGTGCCTGCGTTGGCGCATGGCAGCCAATTGTGCGCTGGCAAAGAGAACAGGATTGCGCTGTATCTCATAAATACGGTGCATTACTGCCCTTTTCTTTTGACGTAGGGCAGCGCTGCAAGAATATTTGCGGCACTGCCCAACGCCAGAAGTTATCAAATGAGGCCTTTAATTTAGCCTTTTTTAAGCCGTTCTAGTGAATGCAGAAGGAGGCTGTGAGGCCTTTACTCTTGGTCTGGGGCAGTGGTTGGTTTATGGATTGAATCCTTAGTGGTTACCATTGTTGTTGGGTGTTGCTGTAGGCGTTCTACCGCAACACCCATTGCTTTTTTGACGCTGCACCAGATTTACAAGGCTGAGGCAGTGCCAAAAACAAACGCCATGGAATGCCAGGCGTTAGAATGGCGATACAAGGGGATATAATTAATTTCTCTTCGTTTTTTGCACTTTCCATGTGTGCTGCATTCTGCAGCACACATAGAAAGAGCAAATTGCCATTATTGATTGTTTATAATCGTTGCTGCAGCGCAGGCACTCTTGCCGCATGTCGGCAGGGTGCCTGCACTGGCGCTAGGTAGCTTTTTTTGCGCCAACACTAGGAGAAACAACATATTCTTGTGAATACAGCGCATTCCTGTGTTTTCAAAATGTCGGAGCGTGGCGCTGACAAATTTGGTGCAGTTCTGCGCTCCAACATTTGTTTTGTAAATATGCCCCCAAATCTTTGCTTCCAGACCTCAGACTGTACATTATGGCCCCTGAGATAATGTTAGTAGGTAGCTGTGATCTATAGTAATAAAATCAGCCAGGAAGCCTTCATTCTAATGCTGCAAAATGGAAATCTATAGACTTCCAAATAAATCATTCGTGGTGATCTATCAGTGAAGTGTGGTGTCTTGTAATGACGGTGATGTTGCAAGCTATGATCTGGCTTAATAAATCCCAGATTACATTTTTCAAAGAATGAATCGAGGAATAAAGCGCTTTATCTAAGTGATTAAATAACAGAGCTGTGGACAGTAGTCTTGGCTGTCCGTCAAAAGTGTCAGGCGTTCACTTCTCCCTAATTGACTACAATTTACAACTGGTGAACAGCACGGAATGAAAGAATGTTTTGCCATAATACCCAAATTACAAAATGACTAATATCCTCGCTGCATGTATAAGAATTTCGGGAAAGGTGACTGCTCACATGCTATTTAAAAAAATATATATTATTAGGCTTGATGGTGACTGGAGGGTATATATTAAGTTCTGGCTATGAAGCCCTATGGCTAAAGTGGAGTGATCTGTTATCAATATTACTGCATGATTTAGAACGCAGCAAAGTGGCCCATACTTAAAAATGCATCTGAAACTGTTTTTCTTGGTCACAATTAAGACGTCTGTGTGTGAAATAAAAAACAATAATTCAAGAATTGAATTAAAGCATAACAATATTTCTGGGGGGCGTGGCTTGAGAGGAGTTCATTACAGATGCGTGAGCTTCCTGCTCCGCACCAGCCCAACATTAATCCGGTGAGAATCCGTGGCCCAGGCTGCCGGAGTGTTGGCCACAAGACTAAGTGTTGTGGAGGAGACACACTAAATGCGGCTGCCCGCGGCTCGCGCAGTGGCCCACCTAAAAGGGTGGCCACCTTAGTGCCACTTAGGCACACCACCACCCCTCTAGTCTTGGGACCCTGGGGAGGAGTCCCACAGCCCGACACGCGGGCTGCATCATTTCTGGTGCGCAGAGGGTTGGGGGAAGGTACTTCCCCCCGCCTTTCTGGCACCCTCTTTGCTGCCGGACACGCCGTCTCATTAGTCATACCTCGTCGTTTGGGCGTCGATCGGGGCCCAAGTTACTGACTTTGAAAGGTAGACGGTGAGTCGTCTTGTGTGTCCACCGCCCTCCCCGGCGCCCCGCCCGCCACGGGCTCTCATTCTACCCCAGGTAGTCACAATCGACTGCCGGGGACGATTGGGGGGGCGCGGGGCTCTTGTAGGCCGGCTTGTGGGCCTTGAAGCCTGGCACTCCCCTCAACCTTTCCAGTTGGAGGTCAATGGGCTATGCTAGTTAAGAGGAAGGTAGTGTTGGTCGTTGTTCCCGTTCAGACTGATGTAATCACTTTGTTCCCTGCCCCTGATGCGTCCTAGCAGTGCAAGTGTAGTGGTCGCACCGTGGTACAGGGTAAAGGAGCACTCCTGATAACAGAGACAGATGCCACTGTTAGCGATGTTCAGCTGCACCATTGCATCCTCATTCCGGCACTTTACGTCGTCCCACTTTCAGCGACCACCTGGGTTTCGGGGGGGCGCGGGCTCTGATGCCTGCCCAGTGGACTTTGCGCTCGCCGCCGTGTGAACCCCCACGGGTGACCTGCCGTTCACGTGCCTCAGCCCGCACCCCACTCTCCCCCCCTCGTTTACTTACGGGTGCATAGCATGGCCCGGGAAGGTCGCGATGCATGGGGGAGGGGGCGATGCCGTCGGGGCACGGTGGGCCAAGCGCCACATGCAGCGACGGGTTGCACGCTTCTAAGGGGTTGCTCGGACGGTTAGGGCGGTGTCCCGTTGCACCTAGGCATGGGTGAGACCCCATGAGGGCTTTCTTCCTCCCGGTGATGAGGGATTGCGCACCACGTGCTTGTAGCAGAGGTGTGCAAGCGTGAAATACCCTCCCCTAACGTGTCTCAGTGGCCGGGGGGTAACGCTCTGAGTCTCCTCTAGATTATGCGGTCAGACTCTTGTCCACATGCACAGTGGATGTATATCACTGCAGGGTGCCGAGCGGGACCTCGACCGTTCCGCGGTGCTGCTCCTATCCGCGCGTTGCACGTTGTCTGAGGGGTGGGGCCTTCTTCCTCCTGCGGTGAGGTTTCGCATCGGGGGTGCCGGGCGAGCAGTGAGACCCGGGAGCTGTGGCTCAGAGGCAGGGTCTGTGCAGTATAGGGCACAGGCGCCAGGCCACTGCACCGCCTCTCTGTCCATCCGGGGGCATGGGGCGAGAGTCTTGCCTGAGGTTTCCCGTGGGACTCGCTTGCCTGACTCACGCGGTGAGGCGTGGGTTGGTGGGCCCTGGGTAAGGAGGGGGAAGCAATGTTGCCCTGCGAGCGGCACAGCATCACCATCCTGGAGGGAAGCTATTGTGTTCTTGCCATGCAACGAAGCCATATTGGAGGTTATTGATCTTAAGCAACCAGCAGCATGGATAGGCCAATAGACTGACTTGCTACTGTTGCGGTATACAAGTGGGATGCTATGACAGAAGCCACAATCACCATCCAGGCCCTGGGCCCCTAGCGGCACGCGCAGCTCCAAACGCACCCCAGTGCCTGTGAGTCAGACCATCACTCCAGGTCACCTCAACGGGCCCCTAAGCCAGAGCCCGGATGGCGGAGCCCGCATAGCGCCAATCTGTTCTTACTGGACATTAGCGAGGCCCTGGCAATAGCAGGTTGCAAGTGAGGATATTGGCAGTCTTGGTGGGGGGCTCTGGAGGCAACGGGGGCCACCTCCAGAGCTTTAGCGGAGTTACAGGGCGATCCGGAGGTGGAAGGGTACAGAAGGGTACCTCTTCAGGAGCACAATAGGGGTGCCAGGGCCAAATCCCAGGAGTCTTTATGGCAGGTCCCTGGAAGAAAATCGTCGGCGCCCCGCTAGTCCTTAGGGCGGTTGTAAGCCTGAACAACCGGGGGCTGGCCTTGCAACGCTCCACCCGAAAAAGGGGCGTTAGTAAGATGGTGGACCAGTGATCCATGGGGTCCAAGGGAGGGGGATCCCATCATAACTGGTAGCACTGATTGGGTTGGCCACAGTGCAATTTGGCTCATCAGGCGAGCAGGGCAGCGTAGGTCAGGCACCGCTGCCTGCCCTTGGATCGCCCGTAAGATAACCCACCATGTTGCATACTTTTGTATGGAATAAACCTGCAGCAATCTTTTTCCCAACCAAAATTGTGTTGTGTATTTATTTATTCCATTGTGCATGCTAACTTGGCAAAGGGTGGGGAGTGTGGCCTATATAGGCACTAAGAGCCCTGGGCACTGAGAGACCCAACGGCTGCCCCGGGGTGGGCACCAGGGATGCAGAGGACCACTGACCCATCTCTCACAAAATGGCGGCTGGTCCATAGCTGAGCAAGAACTTTGGTGAGGGACTGGATTGAGCAGGGGCACTGCGGGAGCGCCACTGCCTCCTGACACAAAAGCCGAGATTGGGAGCTTGTGGGACAATGGAGGGGGGACCCCCGGCTTGCAACGCGAAGAGTGAGGCTGGCGCTGCCGGAGCTGTGGAGAGTGCCTGGCCTCGCAGCCTGGGGTGTGGCCTACGCCTATGGAGGGAGGGACAACAGAGCAGCAGCCATAGAAAGTGCGTCAGAGCCCTGGAGCCAACTCCAAAGACAGCCCTTCCCCCCTCAAGGTGGTAATTGATTGTGAAGCAGTGCTGTGGAGGAGAGACGCTGCAGAGGCTGCCGGGGCCAGCTGGTCTTGCTGCCAGGGCTCAGGGTTACCTCTAGAGAGCACAGAGAAGCAGAGACGTGGTCCTGGGGAGTGCATCGACACCCCGGGGGCGGCGGAGGCGACAGGAAGACACCTGGTGAGTGTGCTACAGACAATGGGGGCACTAAGGGGCTGTGAATGCCCCCCCTACTGGCGAGTGACTGTTTGCTGGGGCCCGAAGGGCAAAGGAAATGGCCCAGAGACTTTATGTAGCTGAGAGTTGGGACTGTGTGACAGTCCTTTGATACGACCTGAGGGGACATCTGGAATTAGGGCCTACTGCAGGGCCGTTGCTGAGAGGTGAACATTAGCTTTTATACCACAGCCCTGCGCAGAGTTGGCATGCGTGGCGGGCCTGGACTGGGCGGCTGCACCGGGGGCCCCCGGGGATTCATGTGTCCATGCTGACGGAGTGGTGGTGTGCTCCTGGAGGCTGTTGCCTGTGGGGGGTGGCCCCCTGGGTAGTGCTGTCCCAGTGGCTGTGAAAACCGCCTGATAAAACATTGGGAATTTACAAAGGGATCCTGCATAAACAAGTAGGACTGGGGTATACTGCAGGTGGAGGCCATTTTATTGTTGCTGATTTCAGCCAAGTTGCCTCCTACTGCGAACTGTGTATTTTGGCCCAGGAGGATATCTGGGATCGGTAGTGAGATACCCTGACCTGAGCACTGAACGGGCATGGTGATTTGGGGGTGTCGGTAGCCACTGTGATGGGAATGACTTGCGACAGACTGGAACCCTCTGCAGCTCCTTTTATGGCAGGAGGTATGGAACATACTAATATACTGTGGTGCACAAGTAATTATTAGGTACTCTGGGAACGGTGCCCTTTTTGCAACACTGTGCTGCAACACTGGCATTGGTCTACACCCTTGCTGGCCCGTTTTCATGCCCCTGACCTGGGGGTGATTGCAGTTTTTCTTGACATTTGGAGGACGCCGCTACTGAACCTGGATCTACATACTTTTCTACAGGGACAAGCGACTGTCTTACTCTGGGCAAACCAAAAGGCCAAACAGCCGACGATGTAGCCCAATTCTGAGGAGCCCTATCCACCCACGGTGATGACAGAGAGCCGGGATACCCTGGAACCCTCTATGCAACCACACTTTGATACGGTACTGGCAGCCATTGCAGATACCAAATTGACACTTCAGCAAAAGATCAGTGCAGTGTCGGTGGGGTTGGGACTGCATTGGGCAGAGCACCGCAAACTGGCAGATTGAGTGGACAAGTTGAAACCTCCCTGAATGAGTTACAGCCAGAAGAGAAGGCCCTGGAATGCAGGGTGGATGACCTTTCAGAATGCGCTCCTTGGAACAGCACGCAGAAGATGCGGAAGGCCTTAATCATTGCAATAATATTAGAGTGGTGGGTCTCTACGAAGGCAAAGAAGGATCTGACATGGAGTCCTATTTGGAGAACTGGCATTGGACGGACATGGCCCTGAATAATCTGACCCCCTTCTTCGCTTCGGAGAGGGCACATAGAGTACTGGCATGTCCATTGCCACCTGGCCATCTTCCCCGCCCGGTGGTGGCCAGATTACTCCAACATAGGGATAGACACATTATCTTGCAAAGAGCTAGGCCCCTTTGATATTGGAAATGCCAAGGTGTTGGTTTTTTCAGGTCTTTAATGCTCTGGTTCAAACACAGCGTGCCTCCTTTTTGGAAGTTAAGAAGGCCCTCCGAGAGATATTCATTAATATTCCCTGCCAAGCTGCAGATTGTGTTGGATGGAAAGACCAACTTTTGTGATGAGCCGAATGCAGCTTGGGCCAGGCTGGAACGTACACTGCGGGGACGACCCTCCCCAAGCCCAAAACTAGAGAACCTGTGGGGCGTGGCTAAGATTGTGGGGTGCGTGGCTAAGATGGCGGGGTGGGTGGCTAAGATGGCGGCCTGAGAAGACGTGTTCTTTGGTCCCTCCGCTCCGGCAAGTCAGCTAGCTGTCCCGGCACGTGGGCTCTATGGAGGAGTCCCAGCAGTGCTGGGCAGTCCTTCGAAGCGTTAGGGCCACGGCTGTGAGCCCGTGGGTCCTGGCTGGGATGATCAGGGAGGTGAGACCAGGGGCCTGCCGCGACTGCGTGGAGGGCCCTGGTGTCAGAGGCTGGCCCTGTGAGCGGAGGCCCCGGGGGTGACTAACCCGGGGGCTGCCTCATGTGCTTCCTGACCTGCAGTGGTGATTGTGTTGCCGGGCGATGCTTAGTTATCCACGGAGGAGACCGAAGGAGATCCGATGCTCTCTGGTGGTTGAACGGCTGGGGACCGGACACCTGATGACCGGTGATCATGCGTGGGGTGGCCTGGGCCCTCGCAGGTCTTTATGCCAGGCCCTGCCCCCCTTCCACAACCACAGAGTCCCAGTGAGACAAGAGGGGCATATCACTACATGGCTCGGGGTTGGGCGTCCAGTGGCCCAGGGCGGATCGGGAGACCAGGAGCTAGACGGCAGGCCGACGACCAGAGACCATTCACCGGGTAGATGGGACACCAGTGGGCCTCGGCTGGGATGACGGCCCGCGGAGCAAGGGCAGAGTAAACTTCTGGTGGTGCGGGGAGGTCAGGCGCTCCCTCCACATTTGCGGAGCCCAGGTGAGACAAGAGGGAAATCTTGCAGCCCGAGGGTCCTGTCCGGGCGGACCAACCCCCTTGGGTCGTCGCAGGAGGACCTGTTGCAGTGCGGCGGCCAGGGAGGCCTGATTGAGGCTTAGAGACACAGCCCGGAGATGCCTGACCCCGCCACCGGCGCTGGGCGGACCTACTTTGAGGAGGTGGCTGGGGCCTTGGGTGGCCGGTGGAGACCTGTAGTCCCTGAGCCTGTGGTGGGCACAGGGCGAGTTCAGCCAGACAAGCCGGTACTAGCCCCCCCGTCCCTACTGATCCAGCCTGCGACGGGCATCGGACAACGATTGCTGATATCGGTAAGAGGGGCGGAGGACTTGTGGCTCTATGGGATTGGAGAGCGAGCCTGGGGGAGATCTACACTGCTGAGGCCTGGGGGTGAGAGGAGTGTCCCAGCGGGAATGTGTGCTGCTTTCCATAATCTTTGAGGGTGGAGGTTACCCGGGGTTCCCACCCAGCATACGAGGACCCTGTGGTGGTTGTGCCAGGGTTGCCAACTACTGGGCCTGCTGCAGTCCCGGTGTAGCGGTTGCTGCTATACTTCACGGAACTTTCCAAGCACTCTCACAGCGCAGAGCAGTAGATTCCAGCCCTGAAATGGCAATGCAGCGCAACAGAAAAGATCGTTCTCTCAGAGAGATGCTTACAAAACCCTTCACCTCCTTGAATGCAGAGCGCTCCAGGGTTGCCAACAGGTCCCTGTCTTCTGGGGACGCCGATGGAGAGGCACCAGTCACCCGCTCCTATCTAGAAGTGGTGTTCTCTTCCCTCAGGGAGGACCTGCAAACAGTCAAGAGAGATCTGGTGCAAGAATTGCAAATAGTTCCCAGAGAGGTGTCGGAGATTGGAGACAGGGTAGATACCCTAGAAAACCACAAAACATCCCGGGACGAGGAAATCAAACAGCTTCAGCAAGAAACTGTATGTCTTATGGAGCAGCAAATTGACCTCCAGGCACCCGCCGAGGACCTTGAAAATAGGTTGCGATGCGATAACAAGGATTAGGGGGGCCCCTAGGGCCGCGGGGGCAGACGATATTCAACAATATGTGAAGGCCCTCTTCGTCCAGATCTTCGGGGACACGTAGGCTGTGGATGTCCGTCTAGATAGGGTCCATAGGGAGGGCCTTCCTCGATCTTCGAAATCACTACCACCGGACATTTTGACTTGCATGCATAACTACTCCCTGAGGGAGCTTATTCTACACATAGCCAGAGACATGAAGCCGATACCGTTTCATGGCCATCCTCTGCAATTATTTCAGGATCTCTCCGCTATCACGCTCCAGAAAAGACTGGAGTTTCATCCGCAACAAAAACATCTCATACTCCTGGGGCCACCCCTTCCGACTTGTCTTCTCGTGGGAAGGGAAACTCCATCAACTCCACCCTTTTACAGCAGCTTGTAACCTGTTGAACATGGAATGCTCTGATAGCTGTGCTCCTCAAATGCCTACAACAGTGCAAATATCCCACAGACTCACCGGGTGGCAGAGAAAAAGCCATCCGGAGCTGAGCTCATGAAACCTGAGACTGCCACTATTGCCCACGAGCGAAAAGCAGTGCTGGAGCGACTGGCCAAGGATCTAGAGGCGCAGGACAAGCCTTGAAGCACCAGGATGGTGACTATGTTTCCTGTTCTGGGCACCGAAGGTTCAGGCTGGGGCTGGAGAGGGGGGGACCTGCCCTACTGAGACCAGCCTGTTATGAACCCCAACTCTCTCTCTTTTTCTGGACTGGTATTGTTGTATACTGGTGCCTTTCCTTTTCCAGGGACATTGACTGTGTTTTTGCTTTACCGCTTTAATTCTGTTATGTTTATTGTTGGGATAGATTTCAGGGTACTTCCACACATAGCACGCACACTGCACGATGAGATAACTCCATACCTGGTCCTCCACACCCACGGGGTTCAAGCCACACGTCGCAGCGGGCATGCATCTCGGGACACCATGCTGATAGGCACACACCTAACCGATGCCAACTTACTCCTTTAAAGTGGTCACTCTCAATGTGAAAGGGCTTAACAATCCTGTCGAGAGGTGCCCCGTCCTCTCCTATCTAGAGCAGATTCAGGTGGACATCTGCCTCCTACAGGAGACACACCTGACTGTGGGAAATTGGCAGCAGTTGAAGTCCAGAGCCTTCCCGCACCAATTCTTCTCCTCCACATGCTGCAAAGTGGCAGGGGTAACGATCTCGCTTTCAGAGAACCTTCCGGGGGGATTGGGGGTCAGATGCAAAGTAGCAAAAATCAGGGGCCGTCTTCAGGTCTATCGCTATCAGTTAGGCACTCAGGCCCTTGTCATGGGTTCTCTTTATGCCCCTAATGAGGGACAGGAGCAATTCATATGGACAGCCATAGCAGACTGTCTCACAATACAGGACCGTCTGGTTTTAATCAGAGGCGACCTAAACCTGGTATTTTATGACGACTTTGATCGGTCGGCCCACAGGGAGTGGGCAACAGGAGCACTCTCGACGGAGGGGGTTAGCTGGATTCAAGAGATGGGCCTGAAAGACTTGTGGAGGGAGCGTCACCCCACACCTGGGATTATACCTTTTACTTTCATGCACATCGGTTGCATGCCCGCCTCGATCATCTTCTGGGCTCCAGGGAATTGCAGCAACTGGTCACCGCGGTGGAGATTGAACTCAGATCCCTCTCAGACCACTCTGCGGTTGCGGTCTGGGTGTGAGTCCCACAGGCTGGGGGCCCCCTAGATAATGGTGATTGAGGGAGACGCTTCTACAGCACCCAGGGGTGGTAAGTCAGATTAGAACAGCTATTACTGATTATCTTAGAATTAACAATACCTCTGATATGGCCGCCTCAGTGGTATGGGATACCCTAAAGGCGGTCATCCGGGGTGAGTTGATAGTCATATCTGCAGCAGAGAAAAAATTGAGGAGGGGCAAACTAGAGAAACTGCAGCATCAGGTGTGTGAACTAGAGCACATTCATCGCTGATGAAGGGGAGGCGACAGCTAGAGGCAGCTAGGAAGCAGTTGGCGGGCCTAGATTAAGATAGAGTTGAATACTCCCTGCTACGATTAAAACACTCCTTTTATGTGGGAGGGAACAAGTGCGGAAGGTTGCAGCTCAGAGCTCAAAGTTAATTAGAGGGGTGGACTCCCTGATGACAGACGAAGGGGTGCTTATCTAAGGGGATAGCCCGATATCATCAGAATTCAAAGACTTCTACCACGATCTCTATTGGGAGCAGTATCTCCCCCCTAATAGCCCTGACCGATACCTTCAGAACGCAAACATAACCCGTTTGACCGGGGAGCAGGGGGTGTCGCTGGACTGCCCGATTCACATAGAAGAGGTCATTGCCGTTATCTCTAGACAGAAGCCTCTGAAGTCTCCAAGGTCCGATTGTTTACCAGCGTGTTTCTATAAGATTTTCTGCAATGAGCAAGCCCCAATCCTTACAAGACTCTAACTCTATTACGGGCCCGGTCTCGGTTCTGCCCTCGATGTCAGAGGCCACAGTTGTTGTCATCCCTAACCCTGATAAGGATAGTCGACGGTGTGCGAATTAGAGACCCATTTCCCTGCTAAACGTTAATGCCAAACTATTCACTCGCATCCTGGCGGGCCTACTTAATCCCTTTATGCAGGGGCTGGTGGCTCCGGGTCAGACGGGCTTCATTCCCCAGAGACAATGCACTGACAATACGAAACTACTCATACACATTATCGACAAGGCCTATTGAATCAAACGCGAAATGATGCTACTCTTGGTCGACGCTGAGAAAGCCTTCGGTCTCGTGCATTGGCCTTACTTGGAGGCAACACTGACCAGCTTCAGATTTGAGGAGCGCTTCCGCTCCTGTATCCTGAGTAAATATGGGGCACTGAAAGCCACAGTGAGGGTGAATGGACAAACTTCTTCATTCTTCCCGATAAGAAGAGGCACCCGACAGGGATGCCTTCTGTCACCCCTCTTATTTGCGCTCATATGGAGCCATTTGCACTGAGAGTGAGGGATCACTCCCAAATCAAGGGGGTGGTTTTTTTGGGGGGAGGGGTGAGAGAATCTTATAAGCCTGTATGCAGATGATGTTCTGGTTGCTTTGGATGACCCTCGGGTCACACTACCGTATTTCCTGGGGGAGATGGAGGAGTTCGGAGAGGCGTTTGGCTTTCGCATGGACCTCCACAAGTCGCAGGCCCTCAACTTATTAGTTTCGTTAGACACAAAGGCCTATTTAACACAGAAGTACCCACTCCAGTGGACGACTGACTCCATCCCATGCCTAGGGGTGCAATTGGCTTTGATACCAGAGAAAATAAGAACTCTTAACTAGCAAGACTTATTGAAGTGGGTGCAGGCTGATCTGGCCTGTTGGCAACTGTATCGATTGCCTCTGCTGGGCCGCATTGCAGCACTAAAGATGACGATCCTCCCTAAGAACCTCTTCTTTTTCCAGACTGTTCCTCTGATGCCCCCGTCAGACTTGATCGCCTCCCTACACGGACTCCTACAACATTTTTTCTGGGCAGGTAAATGCCCTCGCATGCAGAAAGAGTCAACCATGCGGATGGGGGGTTGGGAGTTTACTCATTACTATTAGGCGGCACAACTCTGCTACCTGGTTGAATGGTCCAGGACGGAGTCGGTGAAACCATGGTTGTTCATGGATCGGGCAATTGCTGGGACCTCATAGGGGAACATTCCGTTCTTACTTTGCGCGCACAGAGTCCTGAGTCTATATATATCCCTGGTTATGGGCTCACTGCAGCGAGTTTGAGACACTCGGGCTATTAAAGGGGGGCTGTCTACTTCCCCCTCTCCCCTGACCCCAGTGGTGGGTAATCCCGCGTTCGACCCGGGACTGGGACCCTACTTTCAGGTCTGGAAAGAGACTGGTTGCCGAGCTATTGGGCACTTTTTTGACGAGGAGGGCCCTATTCCTTTTTATGACATTTGGAAGGACTTTGCCATCCCTGGGGCTGAACCGTACCTACAGGTTAGGCACTGGGTTATGCACCCGTTGGTGAGGAAGGGGGCTCAGAGACCCTTGAGGAAGTTTGAAAAATGGCTTCTCACTAAATGGATGGACAAGCTCCAAGTCTCAGAACTCTATTCATTGCTACTCATTTCATTGGCTGACCATGGATCCCCTGCACAACTCCGTTGGGGAGCTGAATTGGGGAGGCAACTAACAAATAAAGAATGGCAAGACATATACTACAGAGCGTGACACTCCGCACGTAACACAAGCAGTGTAGAAACAGCTACAAAAATCACCACTTATTGGTACCCGACTCCCATTAGACTCCATAGGGGTAACCCAGCCCGCAGTAATGAATGCTGGCGGCACTGTGGGGCTAAAGGCACTCTTATGCCAATTCTATGGGAATGTCCCAAGTTGACTTCATTCTGGGACTCTGTAATAAATGATATCTACACTCATCTCCAGACTCAAATCCCCCGATTCCAGTCCTACACAACCCTAGGTCTTCTCAACACCCTCACGTTTCCACTCACCTCGCGCAGGGGGAGACATATCAGTATAGCACTGGGGGCAGCACACCAAACCATTCAGGCACTGTGGGACATGGACACAACACCAACACACCTGGGGTGGCTACACCCCCTTTGGCATATCCTGGGCATGGGAAAGTTAACCCTTACCCTATCAGCTCAATAGGATGCATATCGAACCCTGTGGCAACCATACATAACCTCGCTATCCCAGGAATTTAGGGAACTGACATGCCCCTGTTATTAGTGATTATTACTCCGCTTGACGGCACCTGCCCAGGTGGGAGACCAGGAGGCCTTACCTAAATGATGCACAGTTTCGCTAGCTTTCTCTTGTGTTTATGTATAGCTGTAGATATCCAGGGAGGAGGGAGGGTGGATTGGGGAGGGACTGTTAGTAAAATGTTATGCTTCATGGCCGAAACACGTCTATGTGAATTGCAGTAACAATAAACAAATTCAAACCATAAAACTAGAGCGCCTGCAACTAGATAGAGAACTCGGAAACAATCAAGGAGGCCCTCACATGGCCGATCACTAAAAAAGCTGTCGCCGTCTCAGGCAGAACAGGAGCAGGCGGCGGCATTGCTCATGGTGGCTTGAATTGTAACGACTCATACACCACATGAGAAATCTGGGAATCCGTCTGAATATGACTCGTGGCTTCAGACTCTGAGGCCTCAATACTTATTAGAGGGGCCCCACCCTAGGTTACTCTTCAGTCTGCAGAGGATTTGATTTGATGACATTTGGTTAGAGGCCATGGTCACTGTCATCCAGCCCTTGAACAGATTCACTGTTTGAGTTTTCGGAAACCCTGGGGCTCTCAATGAGGTACCTGAAGAACTGTGCTACTATCCCAGCAGGTGGGCCAACAGTGCTCTAGCAGAGAAGGTGACGATCCTTGTTGACACACGCCTTGATCAGACTAGGAACCTGGGCCCATACTGGCAATTGGGTGGGTGTGATGTTCCTGTTGCTGGGTTTCCCCAGCTTCCCTCGCTCAGGTTTGCCCTTAGGAGGATGCTGGAGGTGGCATACATTTAGCAATGGTTTTCCCTTACAGGTTTGGATGGTTGGCCATTGCTGGACTGCTCTTGGGTTTGGGACTTTTTAGTTGGGGGTTGTTTGCCTATGATTTGGGGGATCAAATGCTTGCTCCTTTTCTTTGCGCAAGGGGGGGGGGGGTGGATTCATTGGCTGCAGTTTTTATAGATGGGAGACCCCAAGTTCACAGTAGCATTCATGTCTTGGAATGTTAGGGGGATGGGCTCAGCCTCTAAGCGTTATGCCATTCATAGTTACTTGAAGAGGCGGGGAGTCCATTTAGCCATGCTACAGGAAACACATCTTATTGGCAGCGAAGTGGAATGTCTAAGGCACAGATGGCGAGGACAGATTTTTCGACAAAGAGGGACGCTATATCCTGGTGAAGGGTAAATTGCTCAGTCAAGATATTACATTAGGAAGTATATATATCCCTAACCAGGATCAGATAGTATTCCTACAAGCATTGTCGACCCAGCAGGCAGCCTTGGCCAACCATGACTTACTAGTGGGAGGAGAATTCAATTGCATGGCTGACGTTGTACTAGACCGGTCCACCCCCACATGCCAGGGGCACCCTCACATAGAACTTCAGAGGGCTCCAGGGAATGGATGCAACACTGGGAGGTGGCCGACAATTGGAGGGTACATCATGGGATGGAAAGGGATTACTCATACCACTCTCATATATATCACTTACATTATAGATTGGATATGTTCATCTGAACCACCAGATTGCCCCACTGGGTAACGCACAATGAATATTTGGGACATATGGTATCCGATCACAGCCCACTTCTCATGAAGTTTAGACCAGTCAGGGATTGCCTGGTAATTCCCACATGGAGGCTTAATCACCAATCCCTAGAAGATACATGCTTTAAGGAGACTTTGGCTACCACTATTACGAATTATTTTGATCACAACCAGGGCTCTGCATCTTTGGCGTTAGTTGAATGGGAGGTGTTCAAGGTTGCGGTGAGAGGACTTTGTATGGGGCAGTCTGAGGGAGTGCGGAAGGGGCATACCAACACTCTACTCCGTCTAGATGCCAAACTGCATGAACTAGACACTGTAGTGGGACCATTCACTGACCTGAATTAGGGAGGCCAGGGAACTCTATAACAAAACAATGGAGCGCCTATGTTGTCACGCCTTTACGGAATACATATCATGGTCACATGATGAGGAGGGTAGACCTGGTAGGTTACTGGCAAGGCTTATTAGACCCGAGTCCCGAGGGACGCCCATCATCCATGTCTGTTTGGGAGATGCTACACCGGTTTATGCCCCTGGTGAGATCAACATGGCATTTCAGGAATATTATGAATCCTTATACAGATGACTGGAACCATTAGACATGGATGGCTTGGCGACCTTTCTGGACAGGGTACCCCTGTGGGTGCTAGACCCGATGGCTAGAGAAAAACTGGGTGGCGGAATGACTATATCACTTTTTATACCACCCAGAAGTGTTTGCACGCCTTCATGCTACTATTATGTCGATTGACCTGGAGAAGGCATTCGATTCAATGGGATTACCTTTAGGAAGTAATGCTTCGAATGCAGTTGGGAGAAGAATGGGTGGAATGGATCTGAATGTTGTACGAGTCTCCCACTGCGTGAGTTAAGACGTACCACAGCATCTCAGCAAAATACAATTTTCATAGAGGCACGAGACAGGGATGCCCGCTGTCACCCCTTTTGTCGCTCTCACCATAAAACAATTGGCTGAGCTGTTTAGACGAGAGGGCACAAGATATGGTGTGGAGGTGGATAGTAGGGAACATATTATTTTGTTATATGCAGATTACCTACTACTTCACCTAGGCGACGCTTAGGCAGGGTCACATCACAGTATGGACATATTGGAGGAATTCGCACTATATTTGGGTCTCCGAGTAAATATAGCTAAGACCTGTTTGTTCCCTGTAGTGGGTGACAGTTGAAGGCCAGATCCCATGCTGCATGGTTTGAGCTGGTCCCAGACAACATTCAAGTATCTAGGAATCAAGTGTTTCACTCGTTGGACGATTTGAGGGAAGGGAACCTGGAGGGGCGCCCTTAGATCTCTTAAATCCTGTATGCCTTTCTGGGGATCACTGAAATTACCCATTATGGCACAAATTTCTTTTTCCAAAATTGTTATGTTACCAAGACTGTTGTATTTCTTCTAAATCAACAAAGAAGAGAAGGGGGACCAGGAGCCTGTTGGGGTCCAGTGTCCATGCTCCACAAATTCACATTAAATCAAAGAGGACACTGTTCCAAGGTCAGGGTGCAAAATGTCACCCGTACATCAAAGAGAAAAGTTGAGAGAAAAGTAGATAGTAAGAAGAGGAAAAAGAAAGAGGTAGAAGTACATCCCCAGTATCAAGGATCCAATCCCGAAGGGGAGGACTGAGTCTAGCCTCTTAATTGCCCTCACACATCCCGAAGGATGTCATGCTTCTTCATCAGGCTTTTGCTCCTCGTCGGGCCGGCGCTGCAATGCCCGACGGGTCCCCCGAAGGGTCACTTTTACGGAGATCTTTTTAGAGAAAAGCCGTCAGGTGAGTGCGGGTGTGTGGGGTGGATCCAGGAAAGGAAGTGATAAATTGCGTGCAGTGAAAGGTGTTGATAAAAAATATGTAAAACTACCTAGGAGTATCCACAAGAAGAACCTTTAATCGCGTGGTACCCCTGATAGACTAAAAAACCAGAAGGTTGGTGAGTTACTCTGAGGCATAATGTGCCTGTGTAACTATTAAAAGGTCGACATGTTTCACGCCTGGTTTGTCTAAATGATCAGTGGCGTTTCTTCAGGACCTAACTAGTGTGATGATAGTGCACGTAAAACTGGGGTTCCAAAGAGAGGATGGTAACCCGCATGAGAGTAAGGTAGCTTGGGGGTAACCACAGGGCTATGTTCCCTACTGAGTTCCCTACTATGGCTGCATAGTCAGATGCTGGACTACTTACAGTGACCGACTGTTTTCAGTTGGGAACATTAATTCCACTAGAAGATTTACTGGTGCACTGGGAGTTGCCCTCAGGCCAATTCCTGACCTATGAGGCTCTAATGAGATCGTTCAGTGACCTATGGTTCAGGTAGAGAGAGGAACCCAAAACCCATATGGTGCTTCAACCATGGGTGATGCACGGCACCTACTGAAGTGGTTCTATAGAGCTATGTTGGAAATGGCCAGAAGGCCCCTTTTGGCACTGAGGGCCAGATGGGGAGCTTTGTTGGGGGATGACCTGCCGGATCGCGAGTGGACGAGGGTTCTGGTATATCCCAAGAGGATATCTAGGAACATGCTGCTGAAATTTTCCAAATTCAATTTTTTGCGTATGACTTATTTTACACCTCATAGACTACAGGCCATATACGGGAAAGGACCACGACTGTGCCCTAGATGTGCAGAATTGGATGCAGACTTTGAACATATGACTTGGAGCTGCTCCAGGCTGCTGTACACTGGGCCGTCCAGTCTCTATTTTCTTTAGATGTAGGTCTGCTGGGACTCATCCTGAGACCCAAATCGAGGGACAAAGTAGCCTCCAGATTTTGGGATTTGGACCTGGCTCTGGCAAAAAGACGCATAGCGCTAGTATGGAAATTCGGAAATGGGCCCACAGTTGGAGACTTGGGTGCGAGATGTTACGACCTGGACCAGGGCAGAGGAGAGAGTCCTCCTTCGAGAGGATATCAGGGGAGTGCGTAGACGCCCCATTGCAGAGTTGTGGTTGGAGATACTTGGGAACTGGGAAAGACCAACTGAAGACACAGAGTGCCATTGATGATGAGGGGGATGTGATTGGGGGGTAACCATTTACTGCACACAGCAAGCATGGGGACAATACGCTTGTGGAAATTCTGAGTTGCAATCCCTGCTCTCCGCGCTTGAACATACATGGTTGGCGCCACATCCATCCCTGTTCTGGAGCCCACATCCGAAAGACATGAGTGGTGTACCGTAATGGGATAGAATACCTCGCTTACACTCCCCACTCAGGCCCCCCTGCACTGGCCGTCCCTCTCATCCTGCGGTGGAAGACGGTTGCGGGAGCACAACATCCCTGCACAAGCCCCTACTACGGAGTGATGAAGACTCCCCCGAAGACAATTGGGTATGGTTGTTGTTACATGTTTAATGTTTTGAAGGGCCACTACAATAGTTCCCATTACAGGCAACTATGGAGCACAGCAAATTGGTGGATGGCCTTACACAGTATCCTGGTACACTAAAAAATCTCTCAGATGTACTTCATATACAAGTGGTATAAACGAGAGAAAATAAGGCATCCGATTACATAAGACAGACAGACATGAATAGTGATCAGTGGGAATATTCAGACCCATTTTGTACTGGATATTTATTTAGACACCATATACAGGCCACTAATGGTTCGGGGAAATGTACAGTTTCTCCTCTACATATTTGTTGGTGGTGCATGAGGGGTAGCTCCATATACTTGTAACAGAGCCAAAACTGGTTGAACCTAGTATTGTAAACCTAGTATTGTAAAGTGCTAAGAACATATTGAAATATGTATTGTAAAATGCCTATAAAGATATGTTGAAAAAAAAGCATAAACATGTTTCCAGAGAAACAGTGTGAGATTATTTTAACACCATTTGAGACTGATATGATTTTCCCTACTTAATATTGGTCTAAAAAATCACTGAGGGGAGCAGACAGGCAGTACAAGTGGAGATCAGCAAATAAATTACGGCTGCTTGTATTAAGACCATGTATTATATCCGAGTCTCTTTCTTTTGAGTAGGAGAAAAATGAAATGGGAATATTGGAATGGCAGTATATCTCAGGGATGGAAAAGGTGTAATCATTAAAGCCTCAGAGCCATATTTAAATTTCTCTCTGAAAAAGCACTTGTGATGGTATTCAGCTGTCCTACTCCCGTTATTACGTGTTGTAAACAGGGATCATGCCTGTTCATTGCATTGATTCAATACCAATACCTAGGCAGTAGATATGAACTGTAGGAAAGTAGGATCTGCTTCTTAGGGTTACCCCCACTTTTTTGCTTGGTGTCTCACTGTTTTTGACTAGTCTGGCTGGGATCCTGCTAATCAGGACCCCAGCCTATCTGCTTTCTCCCTTAAATTGACATACATGTACTTTAGTACACTCCAGATTGGATACTGGGGTACCCTTAACAGTCCCTAGTATATGGTACACCATGTACCCAGGGCATAGGTACCCCAGAGGCCTCCCATGGGCTGAAGCATGTATTATGCCATATAGATAAACAACAGGAGAGAGAGGGAAAGCAACTGGAGCCACTCTTAGACCCCCTGAACAATAATGTATAAACAACAAAAGAGTGTATCCAACTGAGGAAGAGCTAGCAAGAGAAAATCACTGTGATTTAAAAGAACCCTCACTCACCAACCTAGTTGGTTCCCACCAGAGAGGCTGAGTGCCTCTCTGGTGTGCTACGACGCCTGATTACAGCGGAGCAGGTTTTTTGTGTGACGTGAGTGCAAGTCGTGAGTGTGAAAAGTGGTTTTAAAAAATGCCTCAGTTTTATCCCAGAACAATTTTAATGGTGGAAAACTGGGCACTGTTAAAAACAGGTGCGTCGGATGTTTCAATATCTGGTTTTAGTTGACCAGATACATCCTAAAGTGAAAAGAAACGATTGGTCAACATGTTTCTGCTTCTAGTTATATTAAGTGAAGCATTCGTCAGGATCTACACACCACGGCAGTATGCGCACGCTAAGGCGCACCCTAACCTGTGGTGGAATAAACCGAGTAAACTCACGATTAATGTGCAGCCTTCATGATTTCTGAAAGCCGTTGATATCTGTTGAGACAAAGAGACATACAGACAAAACAAATCACATAGAAATACGCGAACTTGGAAATGTATGTTGAGTGATCAAACGCATGCCGTCAATTGTGCTCTTCAAAGTGCAGCAATAAAAATTAATTGCTAGCAGGTTACAGTGAAACAGTAGTGATAGTGACATGTGTTGTTCCAGTACTATCATGTCTTGCTATTCAGGTGTTTCAATGGTGGGCTCATTTAAATATATGGCACCAGACCCTGAAGTCAGAACAGCAGGCATCTATTCTTGCTTGTTTGCACGGGTATTACCGGCAGTATACTATTAAAAACTTATGAACATAACTAGCCACACAGAACACGAGAAATGATGAAACTTGTGGCTTTGGTGGTAAAGGCAGACTAAAAGCATGATAGGCTAAAAACACAGGTTCAAAATCAAGGATTATAAAGTATAAAGAACTTGTGGGGCTTACGTGAAGTATCGAATGACCTCACTACATGAGTCCTGGTGGGGGACAGGACTTGTAGTCAAACTCTGTGGAGGTTAAAAAAGTGTGGCGTTTAGTTAAACACAACATCGTCACGACATTACCTGGGTCCGTGAGTCTGTGCAAAAGGACTTACTTCGTCAAAGTCTGCCGTCCGTAGGACACGTGCCTACTCCCTTCCGAGGACCCCGAAGATGCCAAAGGGTCCGTATCGGAAGTATTTAAAGGAAGTGCCCAATCGGGGGACCGGTTGCTTGCGTGTTTACGTAAAACAATGACGCTGAAATCACGTGATTGCATGCGGTGCGTCCGGAAACACTGTGAACAACTGCAACGCTTGCTTATTAACTACGTGTTGAGCAGTAGGTCAAGGAAGTGTCACATGACGCCACAACGCTTAAATCACGCGATTACGTACAGCGTGTCTGCCGAGGTGGATGACTGAAATGCTCACTTTCAGATCGCGTATTCGAAAGGGCAAAAACAAAATAAAACTTTATTGGAACAGTGGCGCGGCTTCAAGTCACTGTAAATTTGCTTTATACAGTTTACTTTAAGGTTATCTTATGGCGAGTAGCCCGAGTTTTTCTTAAGGTAACCCCTACGATATCAGAACAGTTTGCTGGTAGAACTAACCCATTAAGGTTATGCTTGGCAATTGACAGGTTACCTAATAAAGTGTACTATCAGTTTGTCTAGGGATAGGAGCTCGGGATGTTTTATACCTATCGGGTTCCCCTAGCCCTACTGTGGTTTTTGTTATATTTAGCACAGGATAAGCAAGGGTTCATGTTTCAAAAAGTGATGCATTTATGTAAAGTACAATCCTGCCCTAGTAGTATTTTTAATTTATCAGCGTCTCATTACAGAGCCCCAGGGTATATTATCATTCAGTCCATGCACATGAGTAGAGAGGCGATAAATCCATCGCTGCACTTTCTCGAAGAAAATGTGCGACGATTTGTTCAATCACTGTCCAACGTAAATCATTTGTGGTATGATTTGCCTGCAAAAAATGCTCAGTCAGCTTAGTGGTGTTCTTTTTACACCGGATATTACTCCGGTGCTCACAGACCCGTTGTTTTATTTTACGAGTGGTCATACCAACGTATGTTGTGCCACAGGGGCAAGTGATTAAGTAAACCACATTCACTGAATTGCAGTTCGTGTGCGAACGTTGTGTCCAAGTTTTTCCGCTCTCCAATTCAAGTGTTTTTGTAGGTGTAGTCAGGTGACATACGCTGCACGACCCACAGGGAAAGTGACCTGTGACCTTGGGTAGACCCCAGGCATTAAGCACTGAAGGGTTATCATCGCTGATTATTTTCTTAGGTCGTGTGTGCACTAAAGCGTCCTTGATACTCCTTGCTTTTTTAAAGGAGAACAGAGGTTTTTCCCATTTGATGTTATTGCTTTCAAGGATCCGCCAGTACTTTCTGATGGATTTGGTGATAGCGTTAGATGCAACACTATACGTAGTGACACATGTAAGTGGAATTTCTTCCGTATGTTTAGGTGTATCCTCCAAGAGAGCCTCTCTTGGTTGGTTTCTCGCTCTTTTACAGCTTCTCTTTAGGATCCTCTCCGGGTAGCCTCGCTTTTGTAGTTTGTTTGTCAGTTCAACGGATTGAGAGCGATAGTCCTCCACCTTACTGCAGTTGCGCCTTATGCGGAGATATTGCCCATAAGGGAGATTTTCTCGCAAAGGTATTATGCCACCCATGAAAGGCCATGCAAAATGGAACTCTAGGTCTGCTACTGCAGCCTGTGTAAGATGGTGCTTGCACCACTTATATTAGATATAGGTTCACTACATCAATAGTCACTACACTTAAAACTTATGTCACCCCTATAGCAGGCCTTAACAATCCTGAAGGCAGGGTGCTGGGTTTTATGTGAGAGGGTGCCCCTGCATGAGCCGAACCTCTCTGCAGCCTTCGGAGACCATTCTTCCGGGTTGTCTGTGACTCAGCCGGACATATAGGTAGAGGTGCATTATAACCTCGCGGTAAATGCTATCTCGAAAATGACTGCATAGAAACATATCCAAGCTCGAGCAGAGGAAGGCAGCACAATAGGCATCCTGTCACAGGGAGGTGTGACCACTTCCAGACAGGATTTAGTGTATTGGGGCTGGGTGGGTGCACTCTGAGAGTGCCTGAAAGTCTGCACTTGGGCCACATTTGATGTCCCTGTGCATAGTCCAGCTCAAACCAGTTCTGGGAGCCATTGGCTCCTGCTCTGGCGCAAAACTGGACAAAGGACATGGGTGTAGCCACCCCTCTGTCCTGCCCCTCCCCTAGGAGGGTCCCCTGAATCTGTCCAACCCTCTCCTGTGGGTATAAAATGGGTTACCTGGCTCCAGGACATTGGATTTTATGTGGACAAAATTCTACAAAGAAGAAACCACTGACCTTCGACCGTCTTGACACTTGGACTTTGCTGGACCTCGACTGGGCTCGACTTCGTCCCCCTTTCCGTCCGAAGCTTAGTTTGTGCTGTGACTCCATACAGGCTCTGTGCAGGACCTGTGGGGCACTTAAGACAACAGAAGAATCTCCCTTGGAGTGAAGGAGTCACTCCCCTGCTTCGCAGGCACCTACTGCGCAACTGACCAGTAGCTGCTCCTGAGCTCCTGTGGACTCCAAAGATTTCAGCCACACAAGAGGTAGGTTCTTGAAAGTCCCTGAGGTTGATCTGCCCTCTCACCGAGTTTAAGGCCAGTATCCCTCGTGGGGGCTGCGTAACCTGAACCCCTGTGCACCGCGTCCATTTGCAAGTGCATATGCTTGTTGGCAATTCCTGAGCTTGTGCATTGGACCCCGTATGGTCCTGACCCTGAGCAGTATTTGCACCAAAGAACTCTGGCCTCCTCGCACCATGTGCTCCGTGGGTTGGTGCTTTGCAATCTTGCTCGAGGTCCCCTCGCGACTCCTGGTCCTTCGGCCTGTGGGTCCCCCTGAGGGTCATCTTGATTATTCTTGGGCTTTCCTGGTTGCTCCAGACATGCCCTGACTCTCCTTTGCTTGGAGAGTCCCCTAGACTTTGCTGGTCCACACCGTAACCTGTTTATCCTTCCTGCGTAGGTTGCTGTTGCCAAGGCTTATTGGTGCTCCCGCCAGACACCGACCCCTCAGCACTCGACATCCTTCGTGGGACAGCTCACCAGCTCCTGGTTGTCCTCGACATCTCCTGGTCCTCGTGGCTGCAGAGTCAAGCATCCCTTCTTCGCACCTGAAGCACCCGACATCGGTGGGCATTCGTCTACCGAGCCCCTGGTCACTCTGAAGTGACCCAGACTCTGTCCCCTCTGCTTTCAGGTTCCTCTCAACAAGAATCCAGGCTTGGATTCCACCGGACCCTTTTCACCTTCACGGCAGCAGCACTTCTTCACTTCCTTCCATAGAGAACGACGAGAGTTTCCAACGCCACTTCAGACTTATGCACCCAGCTTCCCTGGGTTAGGTAACTCCGATACTACAGTATCCACGGGTGGGGTGGCTCTTTAAACTCTTAAGTTCCAAAGGGTTTGCTCGAAGTCCTCCAAGAAGGGTCCTTAAACTTTAACTTTGTAACCGTGACTTTCCCATAGAGTTGTACGGAGCACGCGGTCGTGTTTCCTCACTGCACCCGTCCTCCGTGGGTCTCCTGTGTCATCACCTTGGGTGGTTACTTGGGGTCTCAGCGATTCTACGTGCTCTAGGCACTGTGTCTAGTCAAGTCGTGATTGTTATACCACTATTTTAGTATATGGTTCGGTCTCCCCCTGGAGCCCGCTGTGTATTGTGCTACTTACAACTGTTCTATTGATCCAGTATTGTGTGCTTTGTGTTCTAATCTCGTATAGAGATTAGTAGAGAGTGTTATATTAATAAATACATATTTTTATATAACTACTGTGTGGTTCTCCTTCATTTAGTCATTCAGGAGGTGATATCCTGGTAAAACAAGCTGCTTTACATTCCTTCAAGATTAAGCCTGAAGGCTGCTCTCCATAGCTACCACTAGGATAGCTTTCATAAAGGTTATCTTTGACCTCATACATCATAAGGGTCGTGTGGATTGGTACAGGGTGCCCACTTTAACTAGTGGACAGCATATACCAAGCCACCTTCTCACATGAACCAATCAATTATTGCCTGGCAGGCAGCACTTCCTAGTGCCATATTGAAAGTTCTCCATAGGGGTGTTGGGCCATTTATCAGAATCAAGAGCAGACCGAATACCCCGACTGACTTTCAACAGTGGCTTTCCACAATGCATAGTTGAAAAGATGAGGAAGCTGTGTCGGTAAGTTCAATCTCTTTATTGTAGTACAAGAGATCTCCAAAGGAAACGACCGGCCAGAGCGACAACAAAGTACAACTGCCCTTCTGACAATTCCACATGACACCATTCCAGTATGGAACTATGGTCATGGTGGCATGTGCTTACATTCAAAGGTAAACATCAAACACTTAAAGATACATAGGACCCAACACATCTTCCCCCTTAAACATAGGAAAAAGAATGGCATTACACGCTAATAAAACTAAACGAGAAAAGAAAAAAGAAGGAAAAAAAACAACATAAGAAGAACAAAAGTGCATAGAACACTAAAAGATGACAACACCTCAAGATTTGACATAATCCTTGAACCAATTGGGCGGTTTCCGTTCCCTTGCAGGAATTCTGGAACTAGCTTCACCATGAATGGAACTGGGCACACTTTGAGAGGTGGAATTCATGCTAGGGTCGACAGGCAAACTCTGTTTAGATAACCTTTCATATTCCACCATTTACCATCACTTAGTTTAACGGATCTACTCCTCATGGAAATGATTTGCATGGGACATGAAAACTTGTAATGACCCTTAGCAATGAAACCAGGAAGTTTCACTTTGACCCAATCGCCTTCTTTGAAAACAACTTGTTTCCTTCATTTAATAGGTTCATTAGTAACATACTTGCTCTGAGCTTTGAGACAATCAGCCTTCACTGAGTCAGGATTAACATTGGGAACGCTCAGATCACGCATCCAAGGTCTAACCAACTTAGTGGAGGCTGATCTACCCTTTAATAATGCGAAGGGAGAAACTTTAGTAACAGCATTGGGTGTTGTGCGCAAAGCCCAAAGTAAATTAGATAGTTCCTTCCTCCAGTTCAAACCATTAACCACGGACAATTGAATACTATCCTTTATGACCCTGTTAAGGCGTTCTACTAAACCATTGCTGCGGGGGTGATATAAGGAAGTGGTGATGTGTTAGATACCCCAATGAGATAGAAACTCTTGGAATTCCCAGGACACAAATTGCACCCCATTATCAGTGACTAGTTCGACTGGAGCACCATCCCTCAAGAACAAAGACTGGAGGAAACTAACTACCTCCTCAGTGGTCGCAGACCTCACAAATTTCACCTCAGGCCACCTGGAACCGTAATCTACCAGCACCAAACCGTACCTGCTCCTTTCATCCAACACAAACATGGGCCCAATGATATCTAAGGCTCACTTGACCCAAGGTTTGTCAGGAATGGGAATGGCTTCGATGGGACTGGGAAAAGTGATTTGGGTCTTGTCGCTGGTAGCACATGAAATGCAATCTCTTACAAAATGCTCAACAGAGCGATCCATACCAGGCCACCAGAATACTTCTCTAAGTCTTCTCTTCATCGCTCTCATACCTATGTGGCCTTCATGAGCAAGCAACAAAACCTTATTCTGCCGAGAAACAGGCACCACCAACAAATCTATTCTCTTAAGAATACCAGACTGCAAATTCAACTCAGGGAAAACGTGTTTAAATGAAGCTACTTCCTCGTGCTTGGGCAACCAACCTTTACCTAACATGCTGATCACCTCTTGTAACAAAGTATCTTGCTGAACGGCAAACTTCCACTCTTCTTCCGAGATGCAGTTAAAACTAGAGTCCATTAAAGAAGCAACAACACAAAATTCCTCGTCCCCTTGTTCACATGATTGTTCATTGGCAAGAGGAAGTCTGGACAAACAGTCCGGAAAAATGTTCTTAATTCCGGGAATGTACTCTAAGTGAAAATGAAACTCCATCAACCTATATTGCCACTTGCAATGCGGGGGGTGGCATTCCCAGCTCCTTTAGTCGGGAATAAATTAACCAAGGGCTTGTGGTCCATGTGAATGGTAAACTCAGAACCCCATAAATATTGTCTAAAATGGTCCACACCCCACCAACAAGCTAAAGCTTCACGTTCCACAACAGAGTAAGTGGACTCTGTACCTCTCAAGGTACGTGAGGCAAAAGCCACTACCTCCTCTTTCCCTTCTCTTATTTGTAGAAGAACAGCACCTAAACCTTACTGACTGGCATCTGTGACTATGATGGATTGGTCACGTGTGTCAAAAGGCTGTAAGGGAATGGCATTACCCAAGTCTAATTTTATGGACTGGAATTCCTTCTCTAGATCAGATGACCAAGCAAAATGTTGGTTTTTCTTCATGAGTAGTCTCAAATTATGTGTTTTGCTACTACAGTTAGGGATATACCTGGCATAAAATTCGAACATGCCATAAAATGATCGAAGTTGATCTTTGTTCTGTGGAGTGGGAAACACTTTTATAGCAGTGACCAAATCTTCCTTAGGTTCCACTCCTTTAGCTGATAACTTGTAACCAAGGTAGTTCACCTCTTTAACAGCAAATTTACATTTCTCTGCCTTTAAAGTTGCGCCTCGGTCAGTTAAAATAGATAACACAATTGCTAATGTCTTGTCGTGAGACTCTATATCTTTACCATAGACTAATATGTCATCCTGAAAACACTTGACATTTGGTACATTGGAAAACATGGACTCCATTACTCTTTGAAATACCGCCGAGGCTGACGCCAAACCAAAAGGCATCCTTTTGAACATATAGGCGCCAGACGGGGTAACAAAGGAAGTGGGGTGGCGACAATCTTTTTTGAGAGTGATTTGGTGGTATGCAGATGACATGCCTAAAGTAGTAAATACTTTAGCATCCTTAAGGGAACTCAACATTTCTGTGATGTTAGGGAGGGGATGTCTGTCCACCCATATTCTGTCATTTAGGTCTCTCAAGTCTATATACATTCTAAGTGCCCCATTGGGTTTTCTGGCTAAAACTACGGGAGAAAGCCACTCTGAGCTTTCTATGGGCTCAATGATGCCCTGATTGCAAAGAGATTCAAGTTCTTGAGATAGTTCTTTCCTCATAGCCAAGGGAACTCGTCTGGACTTGTGCACTACTGGTTGGACACCCTGCTTTAGAATGATTTGATGAGAAAACCTTTTATTTTACCAAGAGTTTCACTGAAAACACACGGAATAGATGTTTTCCAATCATGAGCTTCTACAGTGCAAACAGCTTTAAAGTTGTCTTTAAGGAGAACCTGTTCAGAACTGTTCGGATCCAAAATGATACCCAAATTCTTTTGTTCCAACCAGCCAAGAAGTGAAGATCCCTCTTCAGCAACATAGACGGTAGCTGGAGTTGAATGCTCTTTAAATGTTAAAGCACAATCAAATTCACCCAAAACCTGAACAGGTTTGCCCCCATACGCTACAGGTTTGACTAGAGATTTCCTCAAAGGAATATCAGTTAATTTACTCCACTCCTCAGGACCAATTAATGTGAAAAAGGAGCCTGAGTCGGCCCTCATGGAAATATGATTACCATTTACCCCAACTTGGCAGTAAGGTCGCTTTACACTGGCAGGTTGGATTTCAATACTTGTGGAACACTTAAAGGAAAACTGGAATTAAGAGGAGTACATAAAACATTTTGGGACTCTTTGACAAGCAATTCATCAGCATTAGATAACATCATAATTTCATTACCATCCTCACTATCAGAATCAGGATCTACCTCGGATTTGGCTTCAATAGAAAGAATTTTTTAGTTGAAGATTTGACGTTGGAGTTGGTGGGTTTAGATTTGCAAACCTTAGAAAAATGTCCTTTCTTTTTGCATTTGGCACAGTATTTATCAAGAGCAGGACAAAAAGGAGCATTTCCCAAATGACTCCTGCTGCCACACCTGTAACATTCAATTGGTTTCCGTTGTGTGTCATATTTGACTTCTTTCTTGTTAGAAACCTTGTCAAAAGTAAGAGCATGGACCTTGGTTTCCAAAGCCATTTGATCCATGTATATAGCTGTGGATTCTATATTCTTAGCTATTTCCAAAGCTTTGTCTAGCGTTAAGTCTTGCGTTGTTAATAATTTCTCTTGCACCTTTTTACTGTTAGTTTTCTCAACTAACGGATCTCTTAACATTTCATCATGGAAAGTGTTGTAATCGCATGTGGACGCTAATACTCTTAAATCGCTTACGAAAACCTCAACAGTTCACCAGGTAATTGCTTTCTCATATAAAACTTATGCCTTTCCATAATGATGTTACGCTTCTTTTTAAACCTGGAATCCAACATTTTTATGGCAGAAGCATACTCATCAATGGCATCACCTTCACCCATGACTTCAGCAGGAGGGAAATGTTTTAAAACTTTCCTTCCCTCTGTACCCAAAGAGTGACGCAGTAATGCTAATTTCTTCTTTTGCGTGAAAACTTCTGCTTCAATGGCTTCTAGATAAGCCTCAAAACCCTCTAGCCACAATACCCAATCAGTAGGTGGATTTCCTGGAGAGGAGAGAAAAGGAGATGGAGGAAGCACAGATCGCTGCATTCTACTAATTGGTTATCAGTATTAAAACAACAAGAATAAAGCACTTCTGTAACAATAAAATGATATAGAAGCGAAACGCACGTGAAATAGTGCGTAGGAAAGAGAAAATCCCTTGAATTGTTTTATTGCTGAAAGGTGTGCGCGTCACCGACGAGCACTTGAACGTAGGCTGCACAAAGATTGTCAGTAGTAAGTAAAGGTCATGCAAGAATAGGTGTGCACATCACCGTGACATGCAACAAGCTGAAAAAAGAAGAATTCACTGTGTTGCTTGAAGAACATGAAGTCAATCTGCAATAGTTAATATGGTGTGCGCATCACCGTGATGCACGAAGAACTGATGGCAAGTGGGAATTCGTGGTGTAGATTTCACAACAGTAGATATTTATAAAGGGTGTGCGCATCACTGTAAAGCGCTAAGAGTAAACTGCAACTTGATGCTTGTACGTTTCACAGTAGTAGGAAGCATTGATTTCACAGTAGTAGATATTCATCAAGGGTGTGCGCATCACCGTGATGCACTGATAGTAAACTACAACTTGATGCTTGTGCTGTAGTAGAGACAAGATGTAAAAGAAGAATGGTGCTGTGCGCAGATTCAAAATCGTTGTTCGAGACAACGCGTGTGATTGCCAGGATACGAAGAATGTTTCCGATAAATGTTGCGGGCGGAAGCGCGTGACGTTGCCAAGGAACAAAAACGCTGACTACGGCTGTAAAGAGAAAAGCCGCAAGCGTTGCCAGGCAACAAGGGACGCGTTGAAGAAGGAAACCACTTGTTGAGGACGAGTTGCGTCACAGAAGACTCGTGCTTTGCACGCGTAGGTTCGAATCCCATCCTCGTCGCCAGTGAAAAGATGAGGAAGCTGTGTCGGTAAGTTCAATCTCTTTATTGTAGTACAAGAGATCTCCAGAGGAAACGACCGGCCAGAGCGACAGCAAAGTACAACTGCCCTTCTGACAATTCCACATGCCACCATTCCAGTATGGAACTATGGTCATGGTGGCATGTGCTTACATTCAAAGGTAAACATCAAACACTTAAAGATACATAGGACCCAACAATAGTGCAGTAGCTTTGGTGGTAATAAAGCAATGCTTTGGGGCAAGCAAACTTGCTGCTATTTTATGCTTTTGTGCTATTTGCTACTGCAATTTGGTACACAGAAAGCAGTCAATTAGTGGTGGTTAGATTGTATGCCAAGTTGGGAATAGAAATAATTGATAGACTCAACAGAACATGCTCTTGTTTTGAAGGGGAAGATTAGAAGTTCTGATTCCAGGGATGAAAACCAAGGAATAACATGAATTTTTAACTTTGCAATTTATCTCTAGTCCCTTTAACAAGGACATATCTAGCCAAGATTATGCAAGCGTTAACCCACACAGTTGCAATAAGGTTGCCATCGGATTAACGGAAGCTTGATGAAATATAGATTGCGTTGTAGAAAAGTCCTCTAACCTTAAGACAATCTACACCCATGGTCACCACTAAAAGGGAGATAGGCATGAATTCGGACAGTGAGGGGTGAGCTGGTATACTGAGATGTCAAGCATGCCACTAAAGTGTATCTATTACAATTGGTTGCAAAGGAAATTCAGGTATCTATGGCACTTAGTAGGGAGGATATGGATGAAAGGTGGTGATTATGGGCTGAGAAACCAAGTTTCAAATGTCTTATCTGCAGTAAGAGTCTCAAAAGCACATATTAAAGAAATGTGGAAGAAGCAGGTACAGGTACTATTTTATTAAGACCACGTGTAGTCAGACCAGCAGTGAAACATTCCCATGAAATCACATATCTTTGCGAAGAGGGTAACCTCAACCGCTTGTTGTACAACAGAGCCCTACGGCAGGACATATTGGATAGAGCCAGAGGAGGCTTGGTGGTACTATACAAAAAGGATTTGGATCGATATCTGAACCTTTAACTTTCACTGGGGAAGCTCTAGCATTTGAGTGCAAGTACTCCCCCTTTGTAATTCTTTTACACATTCACAAATGGGACCCGACAGCTCACATTTGCACCCAATCTATACGCTTGTGGAGTTGTGTTGCTTTACCAATACTTCCAAGAAACTACTGTGAGAATTGCACTCTACAAAAATAAAAATTACAACTGAAAAAAATATCTGTGGTCATGGTTAATGGTTAGGATTCTCTTGGTTGGGGAAGATGTGACTTTGTCTTGGTGAGCTCACAGATTTTGAGAAATGGCATATGATTAAGTGCTTCCACCCTGCAAATGCTGGCACTAGACTTAATTGATGCCTGGGTCAGACTGAGTAAGCAGAAAAGGAAATGTTGAATGTGCACCAGCAAGAGGAGTTCTTATTGCATATGCTATGTATGTGCCCTAATTTGAACCGTTAGGAAACTTACATTTTGGGACGTTGATCAATCGGTGTAGACCATTTCTGCAAGTAAAATGATATTTGCTAATGAATCGTGACCTTGTGATGATATCACTAAGGTGACAATTTCCTGAATGTATTATGGCCGTATAAAAAAGCATGGTACTTGTGTGACACCTTTCTGTGGTTGATACACGGTGAATAGATTGTCATTTAAATTTCAAAAACATAAATCTTGGCTGCTCATTTTAGTCGCTATTTTTAATGACTACATAATCTGCAGTGACTGTGTCTCATACAAAGACTCCCGATGTGCATTATGAACTCACACACAAATCTGCTTTCATCAGAGCAGTAATCTTGAGTTGCATCATGGAGCGTGACCCCCCGATGGCAGACAGTTCCACGCATCGTAACATTGTCTCCAAGTTCTTTGTGTACCACACCTCCCTGTGAAAGAGAAACAAGACATGAGTTCCTTTCTGAGAGATCCCAATGCCAACTTGATGTCCGCAAAACAGACCATACGCAGACTCCAGCAGGCAAAACTGAGACTCCTAAAAAAAAAAACGCAGAGTCAACCCCTATTATGACCACGTAATAATGACACATCTGAACCACAGGCCCCCAAAAACAAACCCCAGAGGCATCTTCAAAACACAGTGCCAAAACAAAGCAGAGCGGCTTCTCCAAAACAAAGCCCAGAGACAAACACAAAATAAACTACACACAACCCAAAAAAAAGAAAGCAAGCCCTAAAACAAATTCCGGAAACACCCACGATTAAACCAGAACCCCTAAATACTACCACAAACAGGCGCCCAAACCAAATGCCACAGACAACCGAACATAAACATGAGAGTCCTCATACATGCCTCTCTGAGGAGTCACATTGCAATTTGATTTCCGTAACAGGAAAGCCGCAAATTAAAAAAAGTGAGCTTCCTCAATCCTGCCCCAAAACTACTATCCTCAGTGACAACTCCAAAGCAAACTCCATGGATGTCTAAACAATGTAATCCGATATACCCCATCACCAAAACCAGACAACTCAACAAACCTTCTAAATTTCCATTTTATAAACTGAAAAACAACACAAATCCAACCTTCCTTTAACACAACTAAGATTTAAATCCATACAAACTCTCGAACATGATGGACCGACACCTGATGTGATATCCTGAGAAGTTATTCAGTACTGGGCAGTATCAAATACCTGAAACACACCATGGAAATCATAGGATTCCAAAGACCATGGGGTGCAATCAGAACACAAGGAACCTCAAACAACCTCACAGAATGTAAACAGAGGAAAGGTTATAGAAGGTTAAAAAGATGAGGAGGAGTCACTTTGGCTCAGAGCTTCGAGAGCAGATGGTCGCTGAATCTCACCCAGTGTTTTCAGCTCCAATGTCTTCCTCAATGGGAACTGCTAGCATGGGCCGGATTCCCAGTGCCCTCAGCTTGTCCATACACTCCTGGATCTCTAGCAATGACTCTCCAGCGACAAACTGTCGGTAAATTGAGGCCCGCACAGCCATTTCAAATAGACGCCGGCCCAGTACTCTGCGGCCAAAGGACATACACTGTAGCCAAGACAGAGAAGAGAAATGTTAGCTCGGAATTGAGGCAATGGTCATCCAGGTGACAGCTCAACACCCGCTTAGTCTGTGCTCTGCAATTTTTGGTCACAGCCAACCTCGGCTTCATTAATTCAGTCTGCCCACCTCAAGTTCCTTACATTTAGAGAGGAGGAGTATTCTGTCTGTGAGCCAAGATAATTTCTCATATGACTCTTAGTAAATAGCTGAGCAAGGCACAAGATTGTGGAATACACCACAATAAACAATTTTAAGTTATTCCCAAAGGCATTATGATCATCATCTTCTTAAGCACAAGTATTTTTCAGAAAACCTATCACTTTGATCTAAACTGTGGCAGCTTCCCTCTACCAACCTTGGCATTACTACTAAAATAGGCAGCAAGCTTTGCCACAAGAGAATGATAATGTCAGCCACAAGGGGATTATTGTGCAAACATTGGGGCCCGGATTTACTAATAAATGTCACAAATCAGCACAGTAACCAAAGTTGCTGTGATGCCATATGTGGAAAAAGAGAGGCACAGGGGCATATTTACAAGGGGATTGCGCCACCGGAACATCACATTTACTGACGTTCCGGTGGCGCAATGCCCTGCACCACATTATTAAAGTGCAGTTCAGCCACTTTTTGTGGCTTAACACCGCTTTGTAAATATGGTATCCTTTCATGCAGGAATCTGCGTGAAGGGGTCGTGCAATGGGTGTTGCTGTTGGCATTCCTACGCAACACTGATTGCTTTTTGACGCTGCCCCATATTTACACGGATCTGTAAATCTGAGGCAGCGCCAAAAACTAACGCATTAGAATGGCGCAAAGATGAGAAATACCTTTATTTCTCCTCATTTTTGCTTTTTGTGTGTGTGCTGCATTCTGCAGCACACATAGAAAGAGCAAACACCATTAATGATTTTTTATGTGCAGAATGCAGCACAAGTAGAAGTAACAAATCGCCATTATTGATTGTTTATGTGCAGGAAGGAACACCTTCCTGCACATAAACAATCATTCCAGAAACGCAGACACCCTTGCACTATGGCACAAAGGTGTCTGTGTTGGTGCTAGGCAGCTATTTTTAGTGCCAGTGCTAGGGAAAACACAGGGGTGCACCGTATTGTTGTAAATACGGCACATCCCTGTGTTTTGGAAATGGCGGAGCGGGGCGCAGCAAAATTTGCTGCAGCGCTGCGCTCCGCCAATTCCTTGTAAATATGCCCCAAAATGTCCCATTGTTTGGCAATTTTTTTTTTCTCCCTCTGCGCTGGTGTGCTTTTGCCTCCCATGTGCCAACACACACACCATGGAACCATAGTGCATTCTCTAAGACTTTCCCCACTTTGCGTGTGTGCCTTATTTGTCAAAACATACAAAGGGTTGAAAAATAAGGAGAAATAAAAACATTTCTCCTAGTTACACCTGCCTCGAGGAGGTGTAGGGTTTTGGCACAAATCCATGTGTACAAATGTTAGTAGATTTACTTCAAAATCCCTGGGTAGTTGCAGGGGAATGTCCATGTACCACTCATGGCATGCTCCCTTGACACAAAGTAGAGTAAAGTAGCGCTTAGCTTAACTTTGCATTACTTTAGTCAACTTGGGGCAGGTAGCAATGGTCAGCAATTGGAGAAGTTTGACATTCTGCTTATTTTTTTTATCATCAATAGGAGGTTGAGGAGGGTGGTTATAGCAGAAAGGCACAGTGAGTCGGGGAGATGCTTTGGAGGTGGTGCTGAAGGTTATTAGAGAGATAATCAGAAGGATTATTCAGTGCAGAATGCTGGGGATGTGGGCTAATGGAAGAAGTGATCATGGGCCTGGAAACGTAGAAAAGTGGCACCCATCACACATGAAAATACCCTTCTGCCCACTGTTGTGTTGGGTCCTGGTTTCTGTGGTGAAGATTTGGTGCTAACAGAGAACCAACAGGTGGAGCTAAGGCAGGTGATGGGTAGGGGTCTGTTGCACAGTTTTAAGAAAGTGGCTGACCATTGGTTTGGTAGCAATTTTTCTCAGTGCTGAGTGACAATGAAAAAGGGGTAATATACTTGTGCATGTGTGGGAAAATGTTGCGGTGGACGACACAGATGTATAACTGCTGCAGAAAATTAAAAAAGACTTGGGGGCCTATTTATGAGTTTGTCATGCAGTGCAGTGCAGCAGTTTATCGTGCTGTGCTGCTCTGTGTAGCAGGGAAAGGGCAGGAATGTGCCATATTTAAGTCAATATGGTGCATTCCTGCCTTTTCCCCTGTGCTGGCGCCCTTTTGGCAGCCTAGCGCCAACGCAGGCACCCTTGCACCATGGTGCAAGGGTGCCTGCTTTGTATGCAGGATTATTTTTGTGCAGGAACAGACACTTTCCTGCACAAAAACAATCCTGAGAGGCATATTCCTCTTTCTATGTCCTACAGAATGCAGCACACATAGAAAGAGGAAATGACGAGGAGAAAAAAATATATATTTCTTCCTGTTACGCCTCACCTTGGAAGGAGTATCTTTTTGGCACATTCCCCGGTCTACCAGTTCTGGTAAATCTGAGAATGCGGAAAAAAACATGAAAGTTGCATGGGAACATCCATGCAATGCCCATGGAACACCTTCTCAGGGCAGAGTAAGACAACGCAGCGATTTGCCTTACTACAGATTTATAGAGCCACTCAGGGCCAAGCAAAGTTTCCTTGCGTGGCTTCATAAATCACATGTAAGCTTTGCGTCGCTCTAGCACCACGTTGTGAGGTGCAAGAGTGACGTAAACCAGCTCATAAATAGGGCCCTAGGTGCTTAAGGCTACACTGGAAAAAAAAGGCAGCGCTATATATGCTGTCATTCCAGCTCCATATTACACAGTCGCGGACGGCATGGCTCTCTGCTGCTGGTGGTGGTGGTGGTGTGGAGGGTTGTCGCGGGCGAGGTCGCGGGGGGGAGTTGGGGGGGGTTAATTTAATAATTTTTTTAAAGTATGTGATTGGTCAGGATTGGTCCGGATGGCGCCCAGCCAGGCGCTTATGGGGAGGCCATGTTCTCCATGTAGTTACCTACAAGGGTAAACCCAAATTATGTCACTGGGACCTGGGTATAGGACAGTACATTGGAACAGTGGTCCCAGTAATCAGAATATCATCACACGGAATACAACAATCACAAAAAATATAGAAGAAAATGTGGTAAAGTTAGTATTCAGTGCTGTTTAATCACACTGAACATACAATGATTTATAACATTTGTTTGAAACATACCAAACATGTAAAATGCAGTGCCCCTAGGAGGGAAAAGGGGAAGGTGAGGGTATTGTGATTGAAGTGAGGATAAAAGGGTGAATAGAAAATGGAGTGCGAATCATAAAGTCAAATACTTAAAAACATCAGGCTCTTGTTTGAGCCAAAACTTTACAATGTATCCAAACAGTTAATAGCCATGGTTTGAAACAGTAACACAGTGATTAATCGCTGTTGTTCAGGCTGGCTAGTATTACAGATGTCGACGTTTCGACCACTAGAAAGTAGTAGGTTATTGTGTCCCTTACGCCGGGGTCTTCCTCAGGACAGGAGTGAAAGGGAAGGGGTACCTAGGGATGGAGCATAAAGAAACTTAGAACCGTAAATATCACCATGAGTCATAGACTGAATGTAGGGTCTGAGCTCCATAATTACCGTGAAAAGCCCTTCACTGAGGGCTGGATGGAAAATTGGGCGCGTAGGCTCCAGGTGGAGGACAGCGAGAGTAGTTACCTGCAAAAGTAATGTGCAGGTTCAGAGAAAAAGCTCCCATGATTATACTAAAATGGAAAAGGATCAGGCTGGATCAATCAACTTACTTATATAGGTATTGATCCATAGAAAAGAGAAAGACCGAGCCGGATAAGTCAGCCGGGCATTCAATTGTGTTCTATTCTAAAAATAAAAGCGAAGAAAAACGCTAATCAGGACCCAAACATAATATACCACCACTTGGGCTGGAAAACATCCAAATTATATTCCAAGTCATGCTCTGAAAAGGGTAAAGTACCTCATAAAGTCTTCGAGTCGGGCAAAATTGTTCCTTATAGTTCAGTTCTCTAAAAATAAATGAAAGGGCAAAGGTTCTGGTTAGTAAACCGAATCCAGCACTCTAGAAGTATAAAGAGTGTTATTTATGGCTACATGCATTGTTCAAACTCACCGCTGCTCACAGGAAGCGTCTCCGTTCGTGATGGGCGAACCGGAGCACTGTTCCCTGCTGGTTAAATAGGCAGACTCTAGGAGATTGCTCGTGCACGAGCTATGCGTCATCGTGCAGACGCTAGATTCATGTCAAACATGACAGATGCTAATGTAAGCGAAGACAGACTGTCAAAGTTCTACCATTACGTGCCTTTTTAAGAAAAGGTGATGTAGAATTAGTGGCTCATCACAGCTCATGGATAAATTCAATGTGGTATTGGATTGGATAAAAACATCCCACCTGTGGAACCATTTCATTTATAAAAGACGTACATAAAAGCAAGATTAACAAGCCGCTTTTGAAATAACACTGCATTCATCGCTTACAGAAAAACTTACAAAATATCAAAACATCCTGTCAATATTAAAGTAGTGAAATGATAGGTATGCTATAAGCGCAAAGGAAACCAATATAATAACGGTTAAGTTTGTTGCACAGGCAAGGTTGTACAGAGTGTCAGGGCAGATATATTGTGCCTGAAATGTAAAAGATGCCTTATTACGTAGGAATTTACAAGGAGCTAATCCTGAAATTAGTTATGGCCTATCTAACCCCGAGAATAAAAACATTATGATGCTGGATTTTGTGCATGCTTCGGAAACACCACATTAAATTAAATATCTGTATGGAGAAGGGCAGAGTGCGCATGACTGGTTTGGGTGGCCCCAGAGGTCCGACCAAACAGTCTTTGCGCACTCAGGGCAGGAGTGGGCACACCACTCCTCCCCTGCTCGCAGAGCAGTGACGCCCACCCACGCGCCCGCAACCAAACATAAAATGGTAATAACAATATGTTTCTGCTTCTCGCACTGCGAGGAAGCAGAGGGGCATCGCTCCTCAACCTAGTGGAGGAGCCGCCCCTGCTAGTACAGTGAGCGAGTACAGCGCTCTGCAGGACTTGTAAAGGGTGTAAAGTGGAGTTCCTTCTGCAGATTCTGAAAAACTAGGACCAAACATTGCATTTTTTACTTGAATGCCTGCCAAAGGATTCAAGGAGTTTTATTCCAGAAAACAGTGTAGTAGTCAACTGGAAAATCTTCTGTGTTCCCTCACCAATGGTCTGTCTAGTTGATAATGTTTTTTTTTTAGGCCTTAACTGATAAATATTTCTGTGTGCACGCCCATATTACAAAGTTTGGTACTTAAAGTGTTTAAATGGTGAATATTGAAAAGAGTGGGTTAAATTTCTGCAGTGAGATAAAACTGTATGTACGTGAAATTCATAGGTGCCAAGTGTACATGCATGTCCTCAGAACCTTGGACCAGTGCATAACATTTCCTTTCTTTAATGTTGCACAGCTCCAACGAATCTTCACTGGACACCCAAATTGGCTCCCTAGACCATAGAAAACTGTGAACAAGTCAAAGAAAAGTTAGAAGATGGGAGACTAATTTCCGTAGGTAATGCCAAAAAAGACGACACTTCAATCCCAGAATGTGAAGTCACAGAAAGTCATGTTACAACTATATCATGTCTACTTTAATGTGTATTACCCTATCTATCAGTGATGCAGAGGTAAATTTGACTATATATGTAAAATCTTTGGTGTCTTCTTTTTGTCAGTACAAACCAGTGCATTAACCTGCATTAAGGAAAAACAAAGCATGCATTTATATGTATTCTGTTGTATCGGCCATACTCAAACACAGACAAGGAATGGAAATATGTGGCTAAATTAAGCACTGTTGTGCTTTTACCATTGTATTTACAACTCACAAAGTTAATGATGCATCGCACAAAATTGGGTTCTTTTGATACATGAAAGGAAATGTGCCACAGGGGCTTAGTGCAGATGTTCATTCAGGTATGTTGGATTGTGATCACATTGTGGGTCAGATTTATCAAGGGCTTGTGTTGCCCATGCATCACGCAAGGTGACACAATGGCAATGCATACCCTTAAGTGAGATTTACTATGTCATGCAGAGCCACCTTGCGTGGCTCTGCGTGGCATAGAAAATCTGGAGTAATGCAAGTCGCTGCCTTCTGTTACAGTGCCCTGGGAAGGGTGTTCTCACGCATCCATCCGTGGTTTTTGGCGCATTTACAGATTTACTACCACTAATAAACATCGGAATGCGTCAAAATGGTACCCCTTCCCAGGGGAGGTTTAACAAGGAGAAATATGTATATTTCTACTTGTTTTTTCCTCTTTCTATGTGCGCTGCCTTCTGCAGCACAGAGAAAAAAGCCTCAGAGGATTGTTTTCAAGCAGGAAGGCATTCCTTCCTGCACAAAAACAATCCTGGCTGTAACACAGGCACCCTTGCACCTTGGTGTAAGGGTGCCTATGGGTTTGTTTGCAGCCACACATGTGGAGGGAGAGGAGGAATTTGGAATATCTTAGTAGATATGGTGCATTCCTTCTCTCTCCATTTGACGCAGCACAGTGTAGCAACTTGTCTTGCTCATTGTGCCAAATATTAATTAATTTGTCCCTCAGTTTTTATTTTTATTATACTTGAAGCTGTCTCCTGACTGCATGAGCCCCAGACAAATACAACAAACTAAATTACTTATCACACAGAGAAATATCAAAACCGCACTTGAATTTAATTTTATCAGTTGTAAATCATATGCATCCATTTTCACATACTGGGGGTATGGCTTTTTTCAAACAAGCAACATTGCATAACTAAGGGCCAGATTTAATGTATGGCAGTCAGGTCACCCTTTGCCCGGGTGACGGAGTACATTACTCTGTCAACCTGCTGGGGGTCCCAACTGCCAAATTTTGAAATGTCCTTTGGGCCGGCAGACATTTCAAGCACTGACAGGAACCGCCATCAAGGCGGGTTCTGTCAGTGTATAGTAACTTTGCCATGCGGCTCCGTCAAACAAGACGAAGCCCTACGACAAAGTTACAATTTAATTTTATTTTCAAAGAATTCTTTTTTAAAATGAAGAAAAAAAACAATGGCCCCTTGCCATGGGAGTTGTCTGCCATGACGAGGAGGGCATTTTGCAGTTTTCACTGACCCCTTACCACAAGGGTTTTCCTGGCAGTGACAGGCAGTGAAAATTAACCTAATTGTTCTCCCATCTAAATTAGTGGGGGATATACAGTTCAACTCTGACAGCCCCTCCTCTGTCGGGCCATCGGAGGGGTGTAACCAAGGTGGATACGGAGTAGTCTCCACCATCGTTACACCAAAGGTCTGCCCGCATTTAAATCGAGTGGGCAGACAATTATGTTGGTGGAAAAGGTACTCAGTCGCCATTGTAACGGAGTACCCTTTCCACCAACATATAAATTGGGCCCTAAGTTACAACGTTTTGAAAAGTAGAAGAGGTCAATTTGGTTGGTACATTAAAAGGGGATGTTTTCACTGAATAAATCAAATGTTCTGAGCATATTCCTTATTGCTCACTGTGCCACTGGATTCAAGCTAGCCTGGCTGATGAGGGGTGAAACACCGAAACCGGTACCAGGATGCATGTTTCCGGTCCAGGGAGGACCTGACCTAGCAGTTCGGGCTGGACTGTTCCCATGAGGAGCAGGGTCAAACTGATTTGCATATGGCTGGGTCCAAACTGGGGTGGCATGGTGAGCAAAAGAACGATGGATTCAACCCAGATCTTTTGATTGGGGGTGAGTGTTTGAAAAGTTTCAGCACTCCGTCCATCATCTTGTTGTGGTTGGTATGTTCGCCCCAAGTGGCCATGGGTATGCCCAGACATGGGTCCCTAGGCCGCTGTGCCAGTGGATTCAAGTTAGCCTGGCTGATGAGGGGTGAAACCCCAAAGCTGGTCCCAGGATGCTTATTTCCTATCCTGGGAGGACCTGGCCTGGCAGTTTGGGCTGGACTGTTCCAATGAGGAGCAGGGTCAAGGCTGATTTGTATATGGCTGTGTCCAAATTGGGGTGGCATGCTGAGCAAGAGAACGATGGACTCAACCCAGATCTCTTGACTGGGCATGAGTGTTTGAAAAGTTTCAGCACTCCATCCATCATAATGTTGTGTTTGCCACGGCTTCATGCAGGCAGCAGCGATGTGTGGATATCGCAGAGCAATGCCCTGGCTCCGATCTACACTTTGTTGTCGAAGCATTGGTTTCTTGGGTTGCAGCAACAAACATGCACTTCCAAGGGCCAAGGGTTGGATTTGGTACCACTTGGCAGAACAGGACTCATAGCAGAGGAGCCCAGGTGCTGGTATCAAGATGCAGGTGAAGTCTTTGATATCCCTGAGACTTCAGAAACAGGAGGCAAGTCCAACAACCCCTTGGAGAACCTTTAGAAATGTAGGCGGTTGAGAGTCAAGTTCAGTCCTCTCACTCCCAGGCAAGAGGCAGCAGGCTTCTGTCACAGTTCGGGGCCTGGGAGCTTACCTGGGGGCCCGACAGGCTGAATGTGAGCGGGGCATGAATGACTCCACTTCCTTGCGGACTACATTTAAACCTGTGACGTTCAACCCGACGCTGCTTCGGATTGAGACTGAACGCCTTGCACGAGTTAGGACGAGGCCCATGCATCTACAGAGCGTCCGCCCTGCATTTCTGGATTTCAGCGGACCACGGTGGTTCGCTGGAATTGCCAAGACCGTTCGCCCCCAAGGAAGCCTGTGAGTACTGACCAGTGGTACCGGGGGAGCCTGAAGTGTTAGCGCAGGAGCGCTTGCACATTTAAAGAGCATAGTAAAAAAGGCAGAAGCGCGTACATGCCCTGGAGGAGCCTGAAGTGTTAGTGCAGATGCGCTTACACATTTAATGATCTTAGTAACATGCGCAGGAGCGCGTACACGTTCTAGCAGAGCCTAAACTGGTAGCGCAGGAGCGCTTACACATTCACTGACTATAATTACTCGCGCAGGAGTGCGTATAACTCCTGGGAAACTGGAAGTGTTAACGCAGGAGCGCTTACACTTTTACAGTTTACGTTACACGTGGAGGAACGTGTTGTCAATGTTGTGGGAGAATGTCTGGTCAAACCAACCAATTCAAGACCGAATAAACCATACGCTCTTCCAGTAACCCAAGGGAAATCGTCAGGAAACAAAGCGACTCAGTAGAATATGGGGTCAGTCTACTGGGTTCGTCATTTAAAAAGACCTCGATCATAGCCCCCTGTGATAGCAACCATCACGTGGGGATAGCGGTGACCTTAAAGTCCCTGTCAGGCCGATCATGGCAGGTTACTGCTCTTATTGATTCAGGAGCCACAGGGAATTTTATCGATACTCAGTATATGGAGGGTTTGGGTATAGCCACGGTAACTAAGGAAAGACCAGAAACAGTGAAGGCAGTGGATGGCACGGATTTAACCTCCGGTCTAATTCGTTACCAAACCGAAGCTATAAGAATGATCTGTAAAAACGATCATGTAGAAACTACTGTCTTTGACGTCATTGACGCACCTCAACTCAGACTTATTTTGGGTCTTCCCTGGTTGATAACACATAACCCACACATTGATTGGGTGTCCAGAGTAATAACACTAGACTCAGCGTACTGCAACTCTTCCTGCTATCCGCAGAAAGACATGTTACATAACCGGACGGTACAAGCTCATGCTTTCACAATTAACTGGTACGGGTGCTATAACACAAGGAGTAGTACCTGAAGTCTATGACGATTTAGCACAGGTGTTCAACAAACAGGGGGGCAACACATTACCTCCCCATCGCAGCTTTGATTGCCGGATAGATTTGATTCCCGGTTCTAGGCTACCATGTAGCCAGGTAAACTCCCTCACTGAAAAAGAGGACAAACATTTACGCACCTACCTTGATGAATACCTGAGAAACAGGTTTATACACCATTCCAAGTCACACATTTCTTCTTCCCTCTTTTTCATGGCAAAAAAGAGGGTGACCTGAGAATGTGTATTGACTACAGGGCCACAAACAACATAACAATAAAAAACAGATATCCGTTACCCTTAATTTCCCACCTACTTGATCAGGTTAAGGATGCTACCATTTACACTAAACTAGACCTACATGGAGCATGCCACCTTGTTAGAGTCCGGGAGGGAGCAGAGTGGAAAACAGCATTCCGAACGAAATATGGATTGTTTGAATACCAGGTCATGCCTTTCGGGCTCTGTAATGCTCCTGCTGCCTTTCAGTTTTTTATTGATGAAGTTCTGAGGGAGTACATTGATTTATGTTGCATTGTATACATTGATGACATCCTGATTTACTCTAGAAATATCCCAGACCACGTTTGACATGTCCATGCTGTCTTGCAGCAGTTACAGCAACACAGCCTAAATGTCAAGCTAGAAAAGAGTGTATTCCATACCACCGAGGTAGGGTTCCTGGGTTATATCCTGAGTCCTGCAGGAATAGAAATGGACGTGAAAAAAGTCGAATCCATATTACATTGGCCATCCCCTACCTCAGTGAAACACGTTCAAAGATTCCTGGGTTTTGCTAACTTCTACCGACGCTTTATAGAGGGTTTTTTAAAAACCATCACTCCTATAACCCATCTGTTACGCAAAGGTACAAAATTCCTGTGGGACACAGAAGCCGAAAAAGCTTTTCAACTACTGAAAACCAAGTTCATGACCACCACCATCCTGATACATCCCAACCCTGACCAACCTTTTGTGGTGGAGGCTGATGCCTCACAAAATGCCCTGGGGGGAGTGCTGTTACTGAGGAACACCAAGACAGGCATGTTGCATCCAGTGGCCTACTATTCCCGGAAGTTACAGTCCGCAGAATGCAACTATACGATATCCGACCGAGAGCTCCTAGCTGTTAAGGTAGCATTTGAGGAATGGCGTAATTACTTGAAAGACGCTCAACATCCTGTAACCATATACACTGACCATAGGAACTTGCAATTCCTACGCTCGTCTAAAGCTCTCACCTCTAGACAACTAAGATGGACCTTCCTCTTTAATGAATACGATTTTCTGATCACAGATCGTCATGGAAAAGAGAACGCTAAAGCTGATGCTTTTTCTAGGATAGGTGAAGCAAAAGATGAATCAGACAAAACGAAATCCGAATCAATCATACCGAACATTGTTTTCAAGGTGTAGAACTCATGTCCTCCTTTTTGTCTACATTACGCTATGACATAAAAAAAACCCTGAAGAGTGGATTGGGAACCTTAGGGGGATTACATTCCAGGATGGTTATCTATACAAAGACCACAGGTACTATCTCCCCTTGATAGAACACCAACAACGAGCCTTGCACATGTGTCACGATCACCTTTTATCTATCCAACCTGGGTACCAGAAAACAGTAGACCATCTGCAAAGACATTTCTGGTGGCCGTCTCTGTCCACTGACATGCACGCATACATAGCTCTTTGTTCTGTCTGTGCCCAAGGAAAGACCCTGTCCCGACCAGCTGTCGGTTTACTGAACCCTATTCCAGTACCCCCCTCCTTGGCACACCGTGTCAATGGACTTTGTAGTTGAACTACCCAGAACTAAGACAGGTTACACAACCGTTCTCACTATTGTGGACCACTTAACCAAGATGGCTCATTTTGTGCCACTAAAAAAGCAACCCTCGACTAAAGAACTGGCTGTAAACTTCATGGAAAATGTAGTCCGTTTGCACGGTATACCATCTGTGTTGATCACGGACAGAGAACCTCAGTTTGTATCCCAGTTTTGGGGTGAGTTGTGTAAATCAATGAACATGGAAGTCCGTCTGTCCTCGGCCTACCACCCACAAACTGATGACCAGGCAAAAAGGACTAATCAAACCATGGACCAGTACCTCCATTGTTTGGTGCTTTCCATAGAAAAAGAATGGTCAGAAGTACTATGGGTGGTAGAATATGCTTACAATAACGCCAAACACACCTCCATAGGCATGTCACCGTTTTATTGTCTCCAGGGTCAACATCCTCGATCTGTGCCCTGGGAAGAACCAAAGACTAGCCATATGCCAACAGTGCAAGAGTACCATACTCAGATGCATGAACTATGGCAACAAGCCCGTTTTGAGCTAGCTAAGACCAAGGAACATATAAACCAACAGCTGATATCCATCGACAGGCAGAGTCAGCTTACATGGTGGGGGATAAGGTGTGGGTATCCATGAAAAACCTTAATGTGCACGGTTCCAAGAAGCTGTTACCACAGTATATTGGTCCCTACACCATAAATAAGATTATCAACGAAGTGTCTATGAAGCTAAACCTATCACCATCCATGAAGATACACCCTGTGTTCCACGTATCCCTTCTGAAAAGAACACACCCCGAGAGCCAGGTTATTTCCCCTCCTCCTCCAGTGCTGGTAGATGAACACGAGGAATATGAGGTCCGAGCTATTTTTGATTCCCACAGGACCAGGGGTAGGCTCTTTTACCTAGTGGACTGGAAAGGGTATGGTCCTGAAGAAAGGTCATGGAAACCCCTGTCTCATGTACGCCACGCACCTCAAGTAGTCCGTGCTGTTTTGGGGGGGGGGTGCTGTAACGGTTCAGGGTCCGGGACCTTACCTGGGCCCGAGCGGCTGAATGTGAGCAGGGCATGAATGACTCCGCTTCCTTGCAGACCCTATGGAGCTCCGTGGTGTCCTGCGGCTGGAGGTCAGCGTCCCAGAGCCCTCCAGCCGGAAGCAGTCCCTGAAGGCTCAGCGCTGGTTAAAGTTCCGGGTTAGACTACATTTCGGGGTTAGACTACGGTTCAGGTTCCGGGAGCTTACCTGGGGGCCCGAGCGGCTGAATGTGAGCATGGCATGAATTACTCCGCTTCCTTGGGGACGCTACGGAACTCCGTGGGGTCCTGCAGCTGGAGGTGCGTTCCAGAGCCTTCCAGCATGAATTACTCCTCTTCCTTGCGGACGCTACGGAACTCCGTGGTGTCCTACGGCTGGAGGTCAGAGTTCCAGAGCCTTCCAGCCGGAAGCAGTCCCCGAAGCCTCAGCGTGGGTTGAACTTCCGGGTTATACTACATTTAAACCTGTGACGTTCAACCCAACGCTGATTTGGATTGAGACTCAACACCTTGCACGAGTCGGGATGAGACCCATGCATCTACAGAGCGTTCGCCCTGCATTTCTGGATTTCAGCAGATTGCGGCAGTTCTCTGGAACTTGCCAAGACCGTTCGCCACCAAGGAAGCCTGTGAGTACTGACCAGTGGTACCGGGGGATCCTGAAGTGTTAGCGCAGGAGCGCTTGCACATTTAAAGAGCATAGTAAAAAGTGCAGAAGCGCGTACACGCCGTGGAGGAGCCTGAAGTGTTAGCGCAGGAGTGCTTGCACATGTAATAAGCAGAGTAACACGCGCAGGAGTGCGTACACGCCCAGGGGGAGCCTGAAGTGTTAGCACAGGAGCACTTAAACATTTAATGATCATAGTAACATGTGCAGAAGCGCGTACACTTTGTGGGAGAGCCTGAAGTGGTAGTGCAGGAGCGCTTACACATTCACTGACTACAATTACTCGTGCAGGAGCGCGTATAACTCCTGTGAAACCGGAAGTGTTAACACAAGAGCGCTTACACTTTTACAGTTTACGTTACGCGTACAGGAGCGCGTTGTCATTGTTGTGGGAGCTACACTTGTGGCAGTTATCTAACTGCTATTTACTAATTGCACAGGAGCACTTATCTTTTCTTTGTGAACAACATCCATAGCAGTGTTAACTGCTCTTCTCCATGCATGCAGGAACATTACAACTTTATTTCTTCTTCCTCTCCCATGAACAAATCTCCTTACGTTTCCTTCTCAGTGGATTACTAACTGAGATACCAGAGAACATCCTGAGCTTTGACATGAACCATTTTCCCAGGTGACTACATATCTTTAAACAGTGATTCTTCATTTTCTGTGTGAAAGAGCATATGTATGTGACCTAGGGGGGACGGATGTCTGATAATGGGATTTATCCCCATAGATCGCTGTTCCTAGATGGGTTCCTGCATAACGACAGAACGAGCATAACCAAGCCTACCTACAGGAGAACATGCACTACACCATCTAGGATTCCCTCTCCCGGCCCCAAACTTCACCCTGGTCGGTGTCATTACTATCACTAGAGGGAGGTAAGGGACAGTGGAGGTTGTTCATATCGTCTCTGCGGGACCGCTCCGTGAGCGTAAGGTAAGGCTTGCAGAGCCCTGACAGCTGCAGGCCAACACAATAAAGCAAGCAGCAAAGTGGCAATTCTACCTGACAGCACAACAGCTCTTCTTCCTGGTAGAATGTCCTCAGTTCCTGAAGTGCTCTGAGTACATGGTGTCAGAGGTCCAGTACTTATACCCATTTTAGCCTTTGAAGTAGGGAGACTTCAATAAAAGGTCTTTGCAGTCCACAAGTCCTTGCCTTTTCCTGTCCTGGCTCCAGACATACTACAGGGGGGTATGCAACTCTCTGTGTTGGGACAGACACAGCCCTATTCAGGTGCAAGTGTCAGATCCTCCCTCTCACTCTAGCTCAGGAAGAGCCATCAACCTGTTGATGGGCCTTCGGGATATGCAGGGCACACCTCAGCTCCCTTCATGTGTGACTGGCTAGAGGGATGCACAAAGCCCAGCTGACAGGCAGAGGCACAGAATGGTTAAAGTAAGAAAAGGCCAACTTTCTAAAAGTTGCATTTTCAGAACTGTAACTAAAAAACAAACTTCACTAAAAGATGTTTTTTTAAATTGTGAGTCCAGAGACACCAAATGTACTTTTCCTATATTTTCCCAATTGGAAGTTCCACTTGTAAAGTGTTACAAGGCAGCTCCAAGGCTAACCTATGGGAGAGGAACCTTGTTGTAGTGAAAAACGAATTTAGCAGTTTTTCACTATCTGGATATGTAAAACTCAAAAGTACATGTCCTACCTTTTAAATACACTGCACCCTGCTTATGGGGCTACCTACGGCCTACCTTAGGGGTGACATATGTAATAAAAGAGAAGGTTTGGGCCTGGCAAGTGGGTGAACTTGCTAGGTCGAAATGGGAGTTTAAAACTGCACACACAGGCTCTGCAGTGTCAGGCCCGAGTAATGTTTTAAAGGGCTACTCAATTGGGTTGTACAGTCAGTGCTGCAGGCCCGCTAGCAGCATTTAATTTACAGGCCATGGGCACATATAGTGCACTGGACTAGGTACGTATCAGTAAATAAAATATGCTAATCATAGAGAAACCAAAAGTCATTACAATTTAGACACTGTGCACTTTTTCACTGCTGACCAGTGCTAAAGTTCATGTGCTGGGAGTCCTAAAACGAGCAAAAATGAAGTTCAGCACAGTCAAAACAGGACGTCAGAAAGCAAATAGTCAGGGGAAACCACGTCAAAAGATGCCAGGTCTTTCAGTGACCTGTTAAAATAGCCCATTTTGACAGGCTTCCGCTGGTGCAGCGGCCAGGGCAGCTGACTTCGGAGCACAGGGTTCACGGTTCGATCCCCGGCTCCGGCGGCAGCTAAGCTCAGCACCATGTGACTCTGGGCAATAGCTCACTTAATTTCCACTACGGCCCCCAGCGCCTTGAGACCCGTAAGGGTGAGTAGCTGCGCTATATAAAAACGGACTTACTTTTACTTTTACTTTCTTTTAAAACTTAGTAAGTCACCCCTATGAAGGCCATGTAGGGTGCATGGTGTTTACAAGTGGGATATGTAGAAAATTAATATTAGCATGTCCTTAACATGATAAGGCCCAAAAAGCTATTTTCACTGTGGCAAACCTAGCTGTCCTAAGTAAAAAACACAGAGTACAAATTAAAATAATGATACTGTATCTTGGGAGTTGGACTAGCTGAAAAAATAATTAAACAGCTATCTTCAATCGTTTTTTTTAACCATTTTTGTTGATTTTGCAGTACCAGAAGTCAAGAAAAATGTGCCCCTCTTGTACATCACCATGCTGACACTTGCATTTTAAATTTTAACAGAACTTTCCCCTTTCCAGTCCCTTCCCCCTCCCTCCCAGGTGAAAGGTCCCATGACCGAGAAATAGTGGAAGCATTTTAGTGGAGATGCAAGGCGTGAATACGTAGATAGTATAACAATTCCCCCATTTGTTACAGAACAGGTGTACAATGATTTTCCCATGCCAACCACAGTCCGTCCCGTATCTATCTTTGGATATACGGCAGAGAGAAATGTACGACATTTTGCTTAGTCAGGTGTACCCTCCGGGACAGGCGTGTCTCCCTGGGCACTCAACTCTGATATATGTCTCCACGCTCTCAAATCATCTTCTAGCTTTTCATCGGTGGTGGCCCAGTCCACTATATCCCATAACCATTCACCAAGACTTGGTGGGCGTGGGTTCAGCCATCTAATAGCTATCCAGCATTTTGCTAGTACTAGTCCCAGGTTCAGGAACCTGCGACTACGTTTTTTATTAAATGGGGCCGGCAGGAGGCTCAGTAATATCTCCCTTGGGGTACCCTCAAATTCCCACCCTGTTGTTCATTTCAGTATGCCAAGTCTCTCCTCCCAGTATGTCTTTATACATGTGCAACCCCAAACTACATGCAGAAAGTCTGCTTCAGGGTTCCTGCAGTGTGTGCATTCATCTGATCTGTTGGGGTAGATATTATTTAAAATCTTAGGGGTGAGGTACAATTGGTGAACAAAGTTAAATTGAATTAATTTAAATCTGGCGTTCGAGATAATTGTACACGTCCCCTCATGAACTTTCTGCCAGTCTCATTGGGTAATGTCCTCTCTGAGGCCCTCTTCCCATCTAGAGTGTGCTTTTGGGGTAATCCTTGGGGCATCCTACCTTATGGCCCTATGCAAGTGGGTAATGAGCTTTCGGCCCCCCTATCATGTCAAGCAACCTAGTCAGCATCTGGGAGGTTGTGGGCTCCTCCGGGAAGTTTGGCCAGATTTCATGCGCTTTAGCTAACATTTTGTTATATTGCAGGTGTTGTCCTGCACCCAAAGCAAAGGAGTCAATGGCATCCTCTCTGATTATATATTGACCGCTAAGTAAAGGTCTCCCAGGACCTCGCAGCCTCCAGGTTTCCATTTATTTATGGACATGGTATTTTCAATGTCCCTAAAGGGTTTGATTATCCATATTGGCATATCTTGTGAGTACGGGGCTCTACGAAGGACCGTCGTGATCACTCTCTCCCACGTACGGCCCATTAGTCTAACCAAGTATGGGTACCTGTCTGGAAATCGTGCTCCTAGCATAAGGAGTTCGGGTAGGCCAACTTGATTGTCCAGATCCCCCAGCAACCTTTTCTCCCAACTTTCCCCCTCATCAAACCAGTGGACCGCGTGTTGCAAGTTCGCAGCTATATAGTAAAATTCTAGGTTGGGAAGTTCTAAGCCCCCTCTGTCCCATGTTTGTTGCAACATCTGTAAGCTGATTCATTTCCACTTTGTGGACCACAAGAGATCCACTATTAGACTATCCAGCTCACGAAAATATCAGCAGAGGATTTCGTATAACAAGTTCTGCATGACGTACAAACAGCGAGGTAAAATCACCATTTTAACCAGAGCTGACCTACCCATTACATTATTGTCAAAGGGAGATCCTTCCAGAATTGGACCGAAGCGTGTATCCCCGTCAGGACCCTTCCTATATTTAAGTCTAAGAATCTCTGTCTTTCTAGGGCCAACCTAATACCTAGATAGCAGGTCCCTTCCAGGCACCAGGGGAGGTTGAGTTGCAGGAGTAATGTGGGGTCTAAACTTGCCAGTGTCCCTAGTGGCATGATTTGTGACTTTTGGGCGTTCACTGATAAGCCAGAGACAGCTGTGAATTCTGATAGTGCTGTCTGTAGCACCTGTAGTGTCCTGTCCGGTTCGCGCAGGTAAACCAGACCGTCATCGACGTAGAGTGAGACTACGTGGATTGAACCTCCGACTGGGATTCCCCATTGTTTTAGTCTATTTCGAAGTAGTACCGCAAGTGAATCCATCCCCATAAGCAACGGGGATAGGGGACATCCCTGCCTGGTACCTCTGCATAGTGAAAAAGGCTCCGACACATAGCCACCCGTATCAACTTGCGCGGTCGGTGCAGGGTACAGAATTTTCACCCATCGTATATAATTAGACCCGAACCCTAGTTTTTTCATAACCTGCCATAAATAATCCCACCTCACAGAGTCAAATGCATGTTCTACGTCAAGAAAGGTGAGCGCTTATGGGCCTGTCTGAGTTTCAGGGGCCTGGAGGATATGAAAGAGTCTACGAAGATTTAATGTTGTACTTTTTTTTAGGTATACACCCACACTGGTCTTCGTGTACAAGTGTGGGTAAGTGAGGAAGGAGTCGGAATGCTAGTAGTCCACTGAGTATTTTAACATGGACATTAAGCATCGAGAGAGGCCTGTAGGACTTTACCTCGTCAATAGGCTTGCCCCGGGGTTTGGGTATCAACACCACAAGTGCTTCCCGCATTGTGTCAAGGCGGCGTCCCACTGTATAGGCCTCATTATAACCTATAACAGCTTATCCTCGAGTGTACCTGCAGTTTTATGATAGAACTTGGTGGGTAAGCCATCTCCTCCCGGGGTTTTGGCCGGTCTTTGGCGTTTCAATGAAGCGAGAATCTCATCCCCAGTCAAATCTACTTCTAGTATGGCCCTATCTTCTGCTGACAGGCATGGTAATTCAAGGTCGGCTAAGAAGTCTTGTATTACGAATTTGGTAGTTGTTGAAATTAGTGCATATACATCCCCGAGATGTTCTCTTATCAGTTTATTTATGGCAGCCGGTGATGTACGTAGCGTGCCCCCTGTGTCTCGCAAAGCCAGGATCGGATCTAGTGACTACGATTGTCTTGCTAGTCTGGCCAACAGAGCCCCCGTCTTGTCCCCCTCCGCATGCAATCATTGTCTGTGGGCCTTATGGATATATTTTTGGAGCCTATGCCAGTCTTCGAGTGTTGTGCATCGCAGTTGGCGCCATTCCTCTAACCTAGTGGGTTGTGTTGGAAGTGTCTGTTCTATTTCCAGTAATTTGGACTCATCTCGTTCCAAGTCAAGCTCTAATTGTTTCCTGACCCCAAAGGTAGTGTTCATGCACACTCCCCTAAGGACCACCTTCATAGCTTCCCAGTCATGAGCTCTTGTCGTGGAGGTGCCCCAGTTTTCACACAAAAAATGATCAAATGTTGTTTGTACTGTGGCCAGAAATGGAGGGTCTGTCAGTGCCTCTGCTCGTAAACGCCACTGTGCCACCGCCGGACATGGTCAGTCCGGTGCCAGTGCCAGTAAGAGGGGGGAGTGGTCGGAAAGGTATCTGACTAGATATGATGCTTCATAAATTAGAGTGGCAATGTTGGAGGTAGTGAAAAAGTAGTCTAGTCTACTATAGGTGCCTGCTGCGAGTGTGTAACAGGAAAAAGCCCTGGTTATTGGATGCCTTTCCCTTCAGACATCTTTATGGCTGAATTTGTGCAGTAGTGCCTGTAAATATGCTGTCATATGTGGGTTCGTGTTTGTCTTAGGGGGGTTTTTGGTCCAGGGCAGGGTCCAACATGCAATTGCAGTCACCAGCGAGTATGATGTCGCTGGTTAAGAGTGGGGTTGCTGCCATAATTAGGTCAGTAAAAAACTGGGAGTGATCTAGGTTTGGGGCATAGACTGAGAGTAAACAAAGTTTGGAGCCATCTAATGTTCCTGAAAGTATCACATAACGGCCATCGGGTTCAACCACATGGGCCATGTGGAAGAATGATACTCCTGGGGCCACCCAAATTAGTGTGCCTGTGGCAAACCATGAGTACGATGTTGCATATAATTGCCCCCTCCATCTTTTTCACAGTGCCGGGAGACAATCTCCCCAGACATGCGTCTCCTGGAGAAAGGCTATTGTTATATGGTATCTTTTAAGGTATGCATTTATTCCCTGTTGTCTTTTAGGCTGCACTAGGCCTCTAACATTCCATGTTATAATTTAAGTGTCCTATCCATGATCTTCTTTGGTTTTGCTGGGATTGGCCTGTAAAAGTGTAACGTATCGCCACATCTCAATCAAAGGTTTTTCCTGCTCACCTGTGTCTCCCTCCCCCATATGTACTGTAACAAACTAGTGACCATCTTTACCCATAACTCCCCCCACCCTTTGGGCAGTACCACCAACCCGTCCTGCATTGCAGCAAGCAACAGTAATAGCCGCTGGTCCCACCCCATACCCAATCTTTTCTTACAACTGTACTAGTAACAAAAACACATAATGATTAGTGCGCTGTGCTAGGAGTTAGTCCACCATGACCGGTACCGGAGGCTATAAGGAGCAAAAAGTAAAATCTACTCCGCCCTCCTGTCCTGATGTAGCCCTACCACCCCTGTGTTATGACTTGGAATGCTGTGAACTCTAAAATAACATTTTCAGAACATAATTTCTTAGAATCCTCATCATTGCCTTTAAACAATAGTTTTCCTATGGTAGCATCGAAACGAGGACTAATTAGTAGTGTGCGCAGTTTCAGAAGGTGTCCCCCCTCCCGGTCCCAGAGCTGCTAGATCCTAGTTGCTTATATCCCAAGACCAATGTTAGAACTGGGGGTCTCTAGTTGGCAGAGGTAGGTACCTTTGTCCAAATAGGGACCCTTGCTTCTAGTCAGGGTAAGGGGGATACACTAATAAAATAACCCCTGCTCACCCCCTTGGTAGCTTGGCACGAGCAGGCAGGCTTATCTCAGAGGCAGTGTGTAAAGCATTTGTGAACACATACAGTAACCCAGTGACAACACTACAGATGGACACCACACAGGTTGTAGTATAAAAATAAGTATTTTTATATAGACTTAACACAAGACCCAAACGACAAAAATCCACAATACAATACGAAAAATATGACTGTCAAATGGTAGAAAATAGCTCAGTTCAATAAAGATGATAAATGCAACACTTTACTCTCAATGTACCTTTGGATGCCTAACGCAAAACAAACAAAAGGGTCGAGGGAAGGTGATGCTTCGATTCCTTACACGCAGAAAGGAGGATGCGTCGGTTTCTTACTGCGGCCCGGTTACGATGCGTCGAGATGGCGCGTTGATGCGATGACGATCCGGTGCGATGCGATAAAATGGCGTCTTGCTTACGGTGCGACAATGTAGACGGGATGCGTGCACGCCCGACGGCCGTGCAGCGACTCGGCGATCTTCTGAGCCGCGACAGGCCCTGCGACGCACTTCTCCGGTGATGCGCCGGCGTCCTCTGTGGCGGCGGCACGCTTCTCCGGTGATGCGAGGCGCTTCGGTGATGCGATGGCGACAGCGGCAGCGGCGGCACACTTACTCTGCGATGCGACGACAATTGCTGTAGCGGCACACTTCTCCGGTGAAGCGGGCGCTTCGGTGATGTGACAGCGGCATCGGCGGCACGCTTACTCTGCGATGCGACAACTGCTACGGCGGCGACACGCTTCCTCTTCGTTGAGTCGCGCTTCCAGCTCCCAGCAACACGCAGTCTCTCAGAAGGCCCAACAGCAGTAGGCACTTCAATTCCCAGCAAGGGAATTCAGGAGGGGAGCTGGGGGTGAAGTCTTGTATCCCTGAGACTTCAGGCAGGAGGCAAGCTCAATCTCAAGCCCTTGGAGATCTTCCTCAAGATGATGAAAGCACACTCAGTCCTTTTCTCCTTTCTTTGGCAATAAAGTACCAACTGCAGGCCAACCCCAACAACACGCAGCATAGGGGTAGTCTCCTCCTTCAGCTTCCTGGTTCTTCTCCTCAGCAAAGGTTTGTCTTGATTCCCAGAAGTGATCTAAAATCTTTGGGTCTGGGCCCCAGTATTTATGCTAGCAAATCCTTTGTCCTCTGAAGGCAGAGGGTCCTGTACCTAGTCCAAACCAGTTCTGGGTGCATTCTGCCAGGGCACAACTTCTTCCTTTGTCAGTGAAGGCCAGGGTCATCAGACAGACCACAGGAGCTGGAGCCAACATTGTGGAAGGCAGGCACAGCCCTATTCAGGCCCAGGTGCTACTCCTCCCACAACTCCTCATGCAGATAGGTCTATTCAGCCCAGTGCTGACTCACCCTGTCTCCTGGAGTCCCCCAGCCCCTGTCACTCACAAAACCAGACATACAATCAACAACCTAGCAGAGGCAGGCTGGATGGTTAGGCAAGAAAATACCTACTTTCTAAAAGTGGTATTTTCAAACACAGAATGTTAAAACCAACTTCACTAAAAGATGTATTTTATCATTCTGAGTTCAGGCATACTAAATTCGTTTTTCTACCATGTTCCCTGAGTCAGTTAGGATTATAAGATGTTATAATCAAACTGCCCATTCTGGCCTATGGGGCTGTAGCCTTGCAATAGTGAAAAACGAAATTGGCTGTAATTCACTATCAGGACATGCCACACACATCAGGGCATGTCCTACCTCTTACGTATAATGCACCCTGCCCGCAGGCCTACTTTAGGGGTGTCTAACATGCAGAAAAGTGAAGGTTTGGGGACTGGTAAGTGGGTGCACTTACCAAGTCGACATGGCAGTACCAGACTGCACACAGGCTCAGCAATGGCAGGCCTGAGACACGCTTTCCAAGCTGCTCCGGTGGGTGGCACAACCAGTGCTGCAAGCCCACCAGTAGCATTTGATTTACAGGCCCTGGGCACACGCGGTGCACTGTACTAGGGTCTGACAGTAAAGCAAATAAGCCAATCATGGAGTCACTAATCCATACATCAATTTATCATAGGGAGCACTTGCACTTTGGCACTGATTAGCAGTGGCAAAGTGCCCAAAGCATCTAAACCAGCAAAAACAGGTCAACAACAGAGGAGGCATAGCGAAAAAATGGAAGGGAGACCCACGCCAATGGTACCAGGTCTAACACGTGTCCCCTTCAACTGAAATGTGGGGAGAACTACCCTACCTCCTGGGAGTTCTCATCACTAAGGCGGAAAAATCTGGACAGACCATCAGCATTGGCGTGTTCTGTACCAGGGTGGTGTTCCACCGTAAAGTCCATCCCCTGTACGGAAATGGACCACCTCAACAGCTTTGGATTCTCATCCCTCATCTGCATCAACCATCTGAGGGGCCTGTGGTCTGTCTGAACCCGGAAGTGAGTCCCAAACAGGTATGGTCTCAACTTCTTCAGCGCCCAGACCACAGCAAATGCCTCACGCTCAATAGCACTCCACCTCTGTTCCCGTGGAAGTAACCTCCTACTGATGAAGGCTACAGGTTGGTCTAGGCCCGCCTCATTTAACTGTGCCAGAATAGCCCCTACAACATGCTCTGAAGCATATGTTTGAACAACAAATTATTTTGAAAAGTTGGGCGCCTGAAGCACGGGGGCCGTGCACATGGCAGTCTTCAAGGCGTCAAAAGCTCTCTGGCAGGTGTCAGTCCAAGTCACTCTCTTGGGCTGCTTCCTGGAAGTCACTCTGTCAAGGGTGCAACGATGCTGTCATACCCCTTGACAAATCTCCTGTAATACCCGGTGAGTCCTAGAAAGGCTCGCACCTCTGTCTGGGTCTTGGGGGGCTCCCAAGCCAGAATTGTATCAATCTTGGGCTGTAGGGGCGCCACCTGGCCGCTCCCAACCTGGTGTCCCAAGTACACCACGGAACCCTGCCCGATCTGGCACTTACTCGCCTTGATCGTGAGGCCTGCCCTCCGCAGCGCCATCAACACTTCCCAGAGGTGGCGCAGATGTTCTTCCCAACTGGCGCTGAACACTGCGATGTCATCCAGGTAGGCAACACTGAAATCTTCCAGTCCAACCAACACCTGGTTCACCAACCTCTGAAAGGTGGCAGGGGCATTCTTCATCCCAATGGGCATAACCCGGAATTGGTAGTGCCCATCTGGTGTGGAGAATGCTGACCTCTCTTTGGCCCCATCAGTCAAGGCGATCTGCCAGTACCCAGACGTTAGGTCATACGTGCTGAGGTACCGGGCAGCCCCTAACCGATCAATGAGCTCATCAGCTCTGGGGATGGGGTGCGCGTCAGTCCTGGTGACTGAATTGAGTCCTCAATAGTCCACACAGAACCGGAGTTCGGGCGTGGCACCAGGCGCGGCAGCCTTTGGGACCAAGACCACTGGGCTGGCCCAAGGGCTGTGAGAGGACTCAATCACCCCCAATGCAAACATCTTGGAGACCTCCTCCTTGATGCAAGCTCTCACCCTGTCAGTCACTCTGTAAGCCTTGTGCTTGACAGGAGGACTGTCCCCAGTGTCCACATCATGGACGCACCAATCAGTGACACTAGGAGTCAGGGAAAACAGGTCAGGAAACTGTCCCAACAGTTGGCGACAGTCTTCCTGCTGCTCAGGTGTCAGGGAGTTAGAGAGGTTCACACCCTCCACTGACCCATCTTGCTCTGTTGCAGACAGGAGGTCAGGAAGAGATTCTGTCTCCTCTTCCATTCCATCATCCGTTGCTAGGAGCAGGCCCACTTCGGACCTCTCAAAATGGGACTTTAGGCGGTTCACATGTAGGACTCTCAAAGGGTTCCTGGGAGACCGCAAGTCCACCAGGTAGGTGACGTTACTCTTGCGCTCCACCACCTCAAATGGTCTGGTCCACTTATCCTGGAGCGCGCAAGGCTCCACGGGGGCCATGACCCACACTTTCTGCCCAGGCTGAAACTCGATCAGAGTGGCATTCTGATCATACCACCGTTTCATCTCCTCCTGGCTGGCTTCCAGATTCGCCTCAGCGAGTTGTCTGAATCACCTAGTCTGGTTTCTAAAGGCCAGCATGTAGCTAAATACATCCTGGGGAGGTTTACTGGGAGCTTTCTCCCAGCCTTCTTTCACCAGACTCAGAGGTCCTCTTACCGGGTGACCATAGAGCAGTTCAAAGGGGCTGAACCCTAAGGACTTCTGTGGCACCTCACGGTAAGCAAACAAAAGGCATGGCAAGAGGACGTTCCACTTACTCCTCATGGGTTCTTCCAGACCCATAATCATGCCCTTCAGGGTCCGGTTGAATCTCTCAATCAGCCCATTACCTTGGGGGTGGTAAGGAGTGGTGAACTTGTACGTTACACCGCACTCCTGCCACAGGGACTTCATATACTTGGAAATGAAGTTTGCACCACGGTCAGACACCACCTCCTTGGGGAACCCCACGCGGGAGAAAATCCCCATCAGTGCATGTCCCACCACGGGGGCCGTCACTGTCCGAAGAGGGATGGCTTCCGGGTACCGGGTGGCATGGTCCACCAAGACCAGGATGAACCTGTTGCCCATGGCTGTCTTGGGGTCCAGTGGCCCCACAATGTCAATACCCACCCGTTCAAAGGGGTGCTGACCACAGGGAAAGGCTGGAGGGGAGCCTTGTGCTTCGTCCCACTTTTTCCACTTGCCTGGCAAGTCTGACATGTCCTGCAATGAGTGTCTGAACTCTTGCGCATCTGGGGCCAGTAAAAGTGGGTGACAAGCCTTTCAAAGGTCTTGCCCGGCCCCAGATGTCCTGCTAAAGGCACATCATGAGCCACACCCAGTAGGAAGGCTCTGAAGCGCTGGGGTACCACCAGCACACGGGCTGACTCAGGCTCAGCAACCTTAGGCTCGCTATACAGGAGACCATTCTCCCAGTAGATCCAATGTGATCCAGACTGATCACCTGCTGCCTGGTCTGTGGCCTGTTGCGGCAAACCCACAAGAGAAGGGCATTTGTTCTGCTCCTCGCAGAACTCCTCCCTGGAGGGTCCTCCTTCTTGCTGCCAATGGGTCAGCTCAGGCAGGTCCCCCAGTTCGGCCACTTGCTCCCCTGTAGGTTCCAGAGCATTCCCCTCAGGTGCTGCTTCCTCTTGGACTGTGGGAACTACGGGGCCAGTTTCCCGCACCCCTGCCTCTTCTCTCCAAGGCAGGCACTTGGGCCACCCTCTCAGGCTCCAGGTCCTCTTGAACCCCTCTACTGGCTGCCATAGACCGAGTGGTCGCGCACGCCCACTCAGGCAGACCCAACATCTCTAAATGAGACCTTCTCTCCCCCTCTGCCCAATGTGAACTTTCTAAATGTTGCCCAACAGACAGTCTACAGGCATGGCTGGCCTCACAGCTACTTGAAAGGTACCTGAGAGCCCCCCCACTCAAAGGGAACCTGAGCCACTCTGCAGTGGCTCTCTGAGTTGTCCGCAACTACTGGGCAGAATGCATTGGGGATCACCTGCTCTTCAGACATCAGCCGACAACTGACAGCTGTCACACTGGCTCTGGTGTCTCTCAGAGCCTCCACCCTTTGGCCATTGATGGTCTCCCACTGCCTGTATTTCTTAGTGTTATCAGGCAGCTGGGCCATGGGGACCATCTCACTGTCTCCTAAAGAGACCAAGGACATTGCTACGGGACCCCACCCACCTTGAACACCCATCTCCTCCCCCAGGGCTACACTAGCTACCTGCCTTGGTGGTGAACCAGTGGGTGCTGATTTTCCATACAAGGGACATCTAGTCTCCCAGGAGCAGTGGCCCACTTGACCACACTTAAAGCAAGTCTTGGGCCCCCCATGAACAGGCTTATCTGTCAGGGCCCCTGGCTTCTTTTCAGGGGAGGCTGGGAACCCTTCCCTTGGTTCCCTTTGGGGATTACTATGGGCACTTTCTGGAACTCCCTCTGTTTACCCTTGTCCCCCCCACTCCTCTGCTGGGGACCCTGCCCACCCTTGGGGGAGTCTCCCACGTGACCCTTGTGGACCCGGGTGCTCACCCAGCGGTCCGCCTCCTCAGCAAGCTTCCTAGGGTTAGTCAGCCTACTATCAATAAGGTGCTGGCGTAGCTCTGGAAAACAATTTCCTGACAAGGGCTTCCTTGCAATCAAATCAAAGAGCGCTTCAAAATCATTCACTTTGCTACCCTTCACCCAACCATCCAATGCTCTGCAAAAAAAAGTCACATATTCTACCCAGGTACTGCCCTCCAACTTTTTGCAATTCCTGAACCTCTGCCTATACAGTTCAGGAGTCAACCCATACCTGGACATCAATGCTTCTTTCATATGACCATAAGAATTGTGGACTTCAGAGGGCAAGTCTAATAAGGTATCCCTCCCCTCACTAAGGAACCGTCCCCCCAACCCCGCTCCCCAATCCTTCTCAGGGACCCGGTGTCAGGTCATAGCTACCTCATAGGCTTTAAACCATTGCCCAATGTCATAATTTTTATAAAACTCTTTCACCACATCTTTAGGTATATACACCCTTGCTTCAACAGGCATGGAGGTATATACATCCTTGCTTCAACAGGCATGGACCGTGTGCTGCCACCAGAGCGAGTAATCTCTAAGCTCCTAGCTTTCAACTCCAACTCCCTCAAACTCCTCTCATGCTCCATTTGCACCCTCTTTTCCTCTAGGGCCAATTTCTTAATTTCCAATTCTAACTGCCCACCCATCTTAAGCTTGGTCAGCTCCATTTCATGCATCCTACTTCTCTCCCTGTCCTCCAGCTCTCCTGGGGACAGGCCCTTGGAAGAAACACTGCTGCCTGCTGGGGAAGGTGCTTTCCTCCCCCCTGGACCCAATAGCCCATCTAGCTGCCCTCCTGTATCCTCAGCCCCCTCCTCATGCTCTTCCACATGCTCAGGGGTGCTCCTTGCTTCCACCCAGGCCCTCGGCGCCTTTTGGAACTCATCCTTCTTGGAGAGACCGGTCATAGCAACTTTCAATTTCCTGCAGAAGTATTTCAGCTGTTTTACAGTATAACTTTCCAATTTTTCTTCTTCGAAATCTAAATCCACAGATGCGATGGATGCTGTTTTGCTCATGGTGACTAAACTTGGCAGTTCTTGGCTAAAAATAGAAATCCCAGGAAAAAAACAATCTACGAAAAATGTATGTGGTTGCGTTTGGTCTGCACTCACTAGTAGTGTACACCAATTACTGTATATGAGTCACAAATGCAAGTCCAGAATCCTCACCGCTGACCACCAATGTTAGAACTGGGGGTCTCTATTTGGCAGAGGTAGGTACCTTTGTCCAAATAGGGACCCTTGCTTCTAGTCAGGGTAACGGGGATACACTACTAAAATACCCCCTGCTCACCCCCTTGGTAGCTTGGCACGAGCAGGCAGGCTTATCTCAGAGGCAGTGTGTAAAGCATTTGTGAACACATACAGTAACCCAGTGACAACACTACAGATGGACACCACACAGGTTGTAGTATAAAAATAAGTATTTTTATATAGACTTAACACAAGACCCAAACGACAAAAATCCACAATACAATACGAAAAATATGACTGTCAAATGGTAGAAAATAGCTCAGTTCAATAAAGATGATAAATGCGACACTTTACTCTCAATGTACCTTTGGATGCGTAACGCAAAACAAACAAAAGGGTCGCAGGGAAGGTGATGCTTCGATTCCTTACACGCAGAAAGGTGGATGCGTCGGTTTCTTACTGCGGCCCGGTTACGATGCGTTGAGATCGCGCTTCGATGACGATCCGGTGCGATGCGATAAAATGGCATCTTGCTTACGGTGCGACAATTTAGACGGGATGCGTGCACGCCCGCCGGCCGTGCGGCAACTCAGCGATCTCCTGAGCTGCGAGAGGCCCTGCGACGCACTTCTCCGGTGATTCGCCGGCGTCCTCTGTGGCGGCAGCACGGTTCTCCGGTGATGCGAGGCGCTTCAGTGATGCGATGGCGGCAGCGGTGGCACGCTTACTCTGCGATGACAACTGCTGCGGCGGCACGCTTCTCCGGTGATGCGGGGCGCTTCGGTGATGCGACAGCGGCGGCACGCTTACTCTGCGATGCGACAACAACTGCTACGGCGGCGACACGCTTCCTCTTCTTTGAGTCGCGCTTCCAGCTCCCAGCAACACGCAGTCTCTCAGAAGGCCCAACAGCAGTAGGCACTTCAATTCCCAGCAAGGGAATTCAGGAGGGGAGCTGGGGGTGAAGTCTTGTATCCCTGAGACTTCAGGCAGGAGGCAAGCTCAATCTCAAGCCATTGGAGATCTTCCTCAAGATGATGACAGCACACTCAGTCCTTTTCTCCTTTCTTTGGCAATAAAGTAACCACTGCAGGCCAACCCCAACAACACGCAGCATAGGGGTAGTCTCCTCCTTCAGCTTCCTGGTTCTTCTCCTCAGCAAAGCTTTGTCTTGATTCCCAGAACTGATCCAAAATCTTGGGGTCTGGGCCCCAGTATTTATACTAGCAAATCCTTTGTCCTCTGAAGGCAGAGGGTCCTGTACCTAGTCCAAACCAGTTCTGGGTGCATTCTGCCAGGGCACAACTTCTTCCTTTGTCAGTGAGGGCCAGGGTCATCAGACACACCAAAGGAGGTGGAGCCAGCATTGTGGAAGGCAGGCACAGCCCTATTCAGGCCCAGGTGCTACTCCTTCCACCACTCCTCATGCAGATAGGTCTATTCAGCCTAGTGCTGACTCACCCTGTCTCCTGGAGTCCCCCAGCCCCTGTCACTCACAAAACCAGACACACAATCAACAACCTAACAGAGGCAGGCTGGATGGTTAGGCAGGAAAATACCTTTCTAAAAGTGGTATTTTCAAACACAGAATGTTAAAACCAACTTCACTAAAAGATGTATTTTATCATTCTGAGTTCAGGCATACTAAATTTGTTTTTCTACCATGTTCCCTGGGTCAGTTAGGATTATAAGATGTTATAATCAAACTGCCCATTCTGGCCTATGGGGGCAGGTAGCCTTGCAATAGTGAAAAACGAAATTGGCTGTAATTCACTATCAGGACATGCCACACACATCAGGGCATGTCCTACCTCTTACGTACAATGCACCCTGCCCGCAGGCCTACTTTAGGGGTGACTAACATGCAGAAAAGGGAAGGTTTGGGGACTGGTAAGTGGGTGCACTTACCAAGTCGACATGGCAGTACCAGACTGCACACAGGCTCTGCAATGGCAGGCCTGAGACACGCTTTCCAAGCTGCTCCGGTGGGTGGCACAACCAGTGCTGCAAGCCCACCAGGAGCATTTGATTTACAGGCCCTGGGCACACGCGGTGCACTGTACTAGGGTCTGACAGTAAAGCAAATAAGCCAATCATGGAGTCACTAATCCATACATCAATTTATCATAGGGAGCACTTGCACTTTGGCACTGATTAGCAGTGGCAAAGTGCCCAAAGCATCTAAACCAGCAAAAACAGGTCAACAACAGAGGAGGCATAGTGAAAAAATGGAAGGGAGACCCATGCCAATGGTACCAGGTCTAACAACCAACATAAAGTATTAACCATGTCATGTAGAGTAGGCACATGGATGGACGTGTTCATACAGTTCCTGTGCAGAGCCTGCAACCTGTACAAACCTGTTGTATTTGGCATTGAGGAGTTACAGCTTGCTGTCATCTGTGCTATCCGAGGAATATTCAGGGCCACTTCGACTAGCTAAGTGAGGGGTCAGTGTTATTGATTGAGTAGTGGGTTCGCGCAGTGTCCCATCAAAACAAACCTCTATTCGCCCTCGAGCAGATTGTGAATGCGGGTGTGCAGACTTCTGGGCTCGGCGTCTGTACCACGATGATCTACATTTGTCCATTGTGCTAAAGGATGCTTTCAATTTTCCAGAGGGGTGGGAGAGAGGCTCCGGAGGATTGTCAACCCAGTCCAAAGTCTCTGCTGCCGAAGTGAAAAAAAGTGTCTTGCCCTGGTACAACACCCTGAGCTTGGCAGGGAACATCAGACTATAGTGCAAGTTATGCTCTTGTAGTCTTGCCTTAAGGTTTGTAGCTGCTCCTGGACTTTCAGGGTGTAATCTGGAAACACAGAAATTGGATGGGCTTCAAAGTTGGGGGAACCCTTCACCCACACGTGTTGTGGTATTGCGTCTTTATCCCTATAATTGAACATCCTTGCGATAATGGCCCTCGGTGGTGCCCCAGGGCGAGGGGGCTGCGCCATGGCTCTATGAGCACGTTCTACTGTGAAGAACCTAGATAGCGGCTCTGGGTGCATAATTTTACCAATCCATTCCTTGAGGAATTGTTCGGCGGATTGTCCCTCTGATTTTTCAGTGAATCTAAAAAAGCAGAGGTTGTTCGGCCGGGTACGGCCCTCCGCATCCTCCACAGCTTTTGTAGTGAGGATACTGTTTCGCGGAGGGACACTACTTCAGATTGTAGGTCCGCCACTACCTTCTCAGCAGAAGTCACTCGGTCCGCAACTCCTCGTAGGTTCGCCACAGGAGGGTTACATCTATGGCAACAGAGCCTATTTTATGGACAAGTTCTGTGCCCGTGGTTTGAACTGCTGCCATAAGATCAGATATTGTGGGTTCTTTGGGCAGGTTACCATGTTGTGACTGTTTGGCTGGTACCATATGCAGTGGCCTGTCCCGTTGGTGCGAGCACTTAGGTGTAGTGATCAATTTTATTGGATTGGGCAGGTTTGGTGACCTTGTCCTTGCCCATATTGGCGCCGTCACTCACCGGGTGACAGGCCCTCCTCAGACCGAGTATTGTATGTGATATCTCCGAAGCTAGTGGTAATTGTTCTTGAGTCACCGGTGCGCAGGTGTTATTGTCGGGTGCTTCAATTATGTGGAGCATAACGTGTATTTGTAAAGCGCACGTTCACCCAAACGGGGTACCTTGGCGCTGAATAACAGATGTTCATTGTTATCCAACTCAATGGTACTCATTTTATCGACCTCAGATGGATGAAAGGCTGAGTGGACCCGCCGGTGTTTGAACCTGTGACCATGAGGTTGAACACAGGCCCCTGCAGTGGATGCATTGGTCCACTGAGCCACCAACCTGGCGCAGGTATACAATATTGCATGAATCCTCCCCAAGCCCAGCAGGCACAAGCCAGCGAATTTCCAGCACCCGCCTCGGGTCCAATTCACACCGGGCTGAGGTCCACCGAGCGCAATGTGGGCTACCCCCGATCTAGATGCCTGAGGATAATGCCAGTCTGCGGGGGGCCATCCACACCCCCTGGACCAGGTGGGGGCCTGGCGCTCCAAGCCAACACTGCGGGGGCTCCCCTCCCATTAACGGCACAGGCAATGCACCTTTCAATCTTGTTGTCCATCTGGCCAGATCTTTTCCACAATGTACGAGGGTAGGGCGAAGGTCGCAACGTTCCCGGTCTCCAGGAATCACAATGACCCCGCGCCACACAAGCGGATCGGGCCCAGTGCACGGTGCTCGCAATGCTCCCCGCTCACCTCGTGTCTCCCAGGGCCGCACGCGCCGTCTCCCGTTACCGGAGGGTAGTCGTCAATTTCCCCCACAGGCCCGTGGAGGCACGCCCACAGCATCGCAGGGCCTTGTCCGTAACTTTTCACCATGCACCCGCCGGTGCAGGGGGCTCTGCCAGGGGGTCCCCGGTCAGCATCAACACAGTCGTCTGCTTCTCTGCCTTGGTCCCGGATTAAGTGCCCCGCCTCTCCTCTAGGCAGCCTGCAGCACGGGCCCTTGGCCGGGCACCTCCTGCCTCCGCTTTGGCGACTCAAGGAGGCGAGCCTGATGGCCCCACCGGTACACACCAACAGGACATCAGCGGGTCAGCCAGTAGTTGCCGTCCACACTCCCCAGCGGGGTCTTACCAGGAAGGCCGGCCACCTGAGCCCAGGAGCACAGCTAGGCCCAGTTTTCATAGCCACTGTTGTTAGTCGAAGTTCGTGTGCCTAGCCGCCCCCCGGGCCCTGGGGAACCGACAGAGGCGTGCCTCAGAGCCAGAAAAGGGAGCCAGTCATTTTGTCGTCCGAGTTCAGAACAGGATGATCGCGGATATCTGGGGCTCGGTCGTAGCTCACTCACTTTACGCCTGCCATCTTAGCCGTCCAGGCCACGCCCCCGCTATAGTTTGTAGTTATTAAAAAATACAATGGTGAAGTCGGATTTATAATAAATATTAAGGAAATTTACCATTTACCTGCCTGAACTGTCAGAATGCTAATTAGCATAAGCCTCTGTCAACACTCAGTCTGTGCTCAGTCTTGAATGGGTGTGAAATTGGTGTGAAATGCCTCCGCGGAGCAGAGAACAGGATAACCTGAAAGAGCAATGAAGACTTCTCTTAGTTCAGCAGAATATGCAGGGTGGGGGTTATGGGCCTCCTTTTGACAGCACAATGTCAAGTCCTGCTTGACAGGTCTGTTGAGCCACATGTAACACTTGGGGTACACTTGAAAGGGAGAGGATAGGATACCAAGACAATTCTTGTCGATCCCCTGTCTGGTTGCTGAAGAACCCTGCTTTTGTCCTGCCAGACTTTTGTCTCTGGGTTTGTTGTGGGTACAGTGCCTGTTTCAAACTGGATTTTAGTGTTAGATGTGGGAGGGTACTAGAATGACCATAGTTACTCCCCACAGAGACGCCCAGCCTTCAGGGCCCAAGTTTAGTGTGGCCGAAGACTTTCAACATCTTGAAAATACCCTGACACATGGCCTTTTGAAAATGTTTACAGTAAGGCAAATAGGAACTATTGCAAAAGTAAGTAGATCAGAGCCAGGGAACTGTTACCCCAGTGGCTAAGAAGTAGCCAGGAGTCACCCATACCAACTAGCTAGGGATCAGGCATAAATTATGCAACTCCAGGCAACCTCTTTAGAACACTTTCTGAACCTGTGGAAGGTCAAAAGAGGACTGGATCTGCTGTCTGTGACCCAAGAGGAGCCCTAAAGGACTGGACCTGCTCCCTTTGTACCCAGGACAAAGAAGAGTACTTCAAAGGTCAGTTGGCCAACCTCATCTGTAACTACAAGGAGCAAACAAGCTGCAAGAGGCCTTTTTCTGAATTACTAGATGACCAGTGGCAACTGGATAAGGGTGGGCAGAGTTCACAGATTTGCACTACGCAGAATTCCACAGAGTTCCATTAAAACTCAGTGGAATTCTGCAGAGTTCCGCTCCCCCCCAATAATTTTATTCAGTTCACATAATGCCGTAGTTAGTATTAAAAAACACTAAGATTTCACTGGTCCACTGGACCCCAGCCTCCATATGGGCTCCTGTCAAGCCTACAACAGAATGCTGCACCGCAGCCCTCCGGCCTCTGCAGTGCGGCTAATCGAGGTTGCCGATCTCCTCTTCCCCGGAAGCAGCAGAGGCCACAGCCAACAGGATCCTACTTCTGCAGCACCCGCCACTGCCGCCATCATGGTCTGGGCTCAGTGACGCACTGCCTCGCCATGCTGCATCATGGGAGGGTGGAGTAGTACAAATCCGATTCCTTAATCACTTGCCTCCTGAAATGGGTGCAGGAAGAGAAGACATAGGCAAAGCGTCACAGGGCGAGGAGGGGCGGGTGACTCGCACGCAGTGGCATATCCCCTTACTGGCACAGCGGAAGTCGCAGGCGAGCCTAGGGTTCCAGCGCTGGCCCCGCCCCCACCCGCGCTCTCTCTCCCTGTCCCTGGCGGCTCAAGCTGAGAGAGACTCCATGCTTTTAGTCCCATTTGGAATGTATGCAGAGCCCCCTGCATCGCTGGTGTGGGAGCCGGAGTATAGAGACAGGAGAGGCCGCTCCTCCCTGAGATGTGAGATTGCTGCCATGGCTGGGCTGCCTGCTCTGTTCCTGCTGTTGGTGAGTGTTTATGCCACCCTGACATGCACACTGACTGTGAGGAGGAGACCTAGGGGTTGTGCGGGTGTGCACTCCCACCTGAGGCACTGTCCCAGGCATGCACACCTGTGGCACTGTCCCCGAGGCACTATACCAGGCACTGCCACCCGAGGTCACAGGGCTGCTCCCATTAGTGTGTCAGGGGCGGGGGGCAAACTCCGCTACGCGGCGGAATCAGAGTTTTATGGCGAACTCCGCGCTCGCCAGCGGAGCATGGAGTCGCAAAATTCCGCAAACTCTGCCTTGGAGCGCAGTTAACCGCCCACCGTTACAACCGGACCTGGACTGGACCTTGCTGCTGACCTCTGGTTCACACCCTGTGAGTCTCTAAGTGCCTCCCATGAGGTTCTGGGGAGCCTTGGAACTGTACTCCAGTGAATGGTTAGGATTTAAAAGACTAAGTACAGGATGAATCTGGTTGTTTTATCCGAGCTGCGCTCCATCATGGTCAGTCTCAAATTGCGTCTAGGTTCCAGTCTTCTCACGACTATAAGCTATCATTAGTGCTTTGTGCTTTTTGTCGCTATTGTCCCTTAAATCTTTGAAAGCTCATATCTCTGGTTCCCCTCTATTGGATTTTTGTCATTTTGTTTATAAAATTTTACTCAATTTTTCTAATTTGGTTGGAGATGTTTATTATTTGGCATTTTAACTTTATTACTGTTTTGGTACTGCATACTTTACACATTTCCCTAAGTTAAGCCTGCTGTTCTGTGCCATAGTTACCATGGGGTTGAGCTCAGGTTAATTTAGTTACTTTGAGGGTTCCCTGTGACGAGGGTTGTGAATATTCCTTCAGGTGGGTAGTCATCCACCCCAAATAATAATCCCTTTCTTACAATCATGATGAAAATTGAAAAGGCCGGTGTTTTGAAGAAGGTACTAAAGGAAGAAACTAGGGAGGCTCTAAGGCCCACATTCATCAAGAATTAGTTTTAGTGAGGCCAGCCTGATGACCTGCACACCTACTTTCAAAGCTGTTCCAGCGGCACTGATTTCAAAGATGCTCTTTTATTAGGCTATTTCCAGAATGCTAAGCAAACTGTGATGTGGCAGGTATGTTGTCATTACACTGTGATAGACTGCTAAGTAATCTTTGCTAGGGGAAGGCACTGTAACTTTACATTTAGCCAGAATACCAAGCAAACATGAAAATTGCACTTTGGCTTCATACCTAGCAAAGAGCGAGTCACATCTTTATTTGGGTAATCAATATTATTCTGTGACACTCAATATGCCTACCTTCTTCAAACACAGCCCTCCTTTCAAGGCAGATTTCTATCACCAACGTGCAGACTTCAAGTTTTTTTACTGGCAATATTTATTTACAATTGAGAAACACAGTAGTTACTCAATGCTTATGATTGACAGAGTACAATAAGTAAGGCATGTTTTCAACTACATTAGCCAGGTAAAGTACATAAATAGCATTAACTATGAATCTATATCCTTCATCCAGAAACATGATGAGGGTGTGGCATAAAAGGCAGTGTTACATTACACCCAGAATAATAAACAAAATATGATATATCAGTCAATGTAAGTTCACATTCTTTGAAAAAAAATAAGCAGGCAGTCATATATTAGGCACTGTGATTGCAAGTTCAAAGAAAACGAAGCAAGATATTACATAGGTACAATGAGAACGCGATCTTGGCAGAGGACTCCATGGCTCATTCTGCTCTGCAGCTGTGACCTGGGAGGAGGTGAGACAGAGCCCAAGGCCCAGCTCTCCCGTGCTGCTGCACCGCTCTGCTTCCTCCCCGTTTTTCTGAGTGCTTTCTCCTGCCTTTTCCCTAATTTCTTCCTGTTTTCTCCTTCCTCTCCCCCATTTTTTAGGATGCTTTCTCCTGTTTCTGCCTCGTTTTTCACTGCTTTCTCCTTTCTCTCCCCCTTTTTTCAGAGTGCTTTCTCCTGCTTTTGCCTCATTTTTCAATGCTTTCTGCATCCTTTCCCCCATTTTTCTGAGTGCTTTCTCCTGTTTTTGCCTCGTTTTTCACAGCTTTCTCCTTCCTTTCCCTCCATTTTGCTGAGTGCTTTCTCCAACTTTTGCGTTGTTTTTTTACTGCTTTCTTTATCCTCGCCCCCGTTTTTCTGAGTACTTTCTCCTGTCTTTGTCCTGCAGCTGTGACCTGGGAGGAGGCGGGGCACAGCCTCAGAGTGCTATTTAGCGCTGACAGTTATCCCGCTGCGCAGGAACATGATCTTGGCAGAGGACACCATCACCCATACTGCCTTGCAGCTGTGACCTGGGAGAAGCAGGGCAGAGCATCAGAGCGCTATTTAGCGCCAACAGTTACCCTGCTGCATGGGTGAAAACAGTCCAAGAGCAGGCCGCCGTCTCTGCCAGTCAGAGCCCAGATGAGGCTTGGCTGGGCCACCCATCTTGGCTCAAGGCAGATTGGTAAGAATAACGAGAGGTTTTTAATGAAGGCAGGCTTGTCTTTCCTTTTATAGTCATAATGGGCAAGAGAAAAGCTAGTAACCCCATAGGTGGAAGTAGCTCAAAGACTCTTGCTACTCCTCCTATCATCAATTAACTTTCGTCAGTAATGAGGGGCAATCAACGCTGAACTTGGTTTGGTGAAGGAAAGGATTGAGTTGATGCAGCGTCAATCTAAGGACTTGTGCTCGGCTTCAGGGTCTCATGTGACCCGTAGAGTGTCTACTTCCTCACATAATGAAGATACTGCTTTTACTGATAAAAATTGACAGCGTGATACCTCAGTGTGCAGCTAGTTCTTTGAAAAATCCCTATGTTATAAATGATTCTCAGGTGGACATTATAGAGTCAAACACAGTCATCACCAACTCCCAACCACCTAAAAGGATAAAGAAGGAGGAGCCTGCCAAAACTACTGGGAAATTCAGGCGGCCAATAAAAGGGGAGAGGCTATATCCATTAACCTAGTTAATGAGTGTGCACTATCTATAGAAACTGGCAGTGCTGGCGCTCCTACGGATTCTGCCATAGCAGAGCTACAAACTAACTTATTAGAGCACTCTACATCCATTTTCAGGAGCCTGGAGGATATGTTACAGGGTTTCCTGTAACAAATAATGACAAAATTAGCTTTAATGTTAGAAACTCCAAGGAGATACAACTACCAACAGCTGAGCCCCCGAAGTTGACTAACCGCAGCAGGCGCCCCCTTATATCTGCTAAAAGAAACATTTGTGCCACATCCCAACATCTTCTTTCCAAGCAGAATTGGAGAGGTAAATATGACATAAGCAACAATGTCCATCTTCTTTTACCACCAGATTGCACCCGTTATGTTCTGGTTTTAAAAAAAACGTTCCTCTTGGCTGTTAACAAGAAAGAACAGGAGTTTGATCTAAAAGCAAAGGTAGTCTACTGGCAGAGAAAGAACGGAGGATGGTCCAATGACTTGTTTGATTAAAGTCTTTTAGTCAGGAGAGTTATACGGGTTGCCCATTACCTGGAGCCTGGGAATGGTGACTGTGTAGTAATAGACTTTAGAAATCCCAAGTTAGTGGGAAGTTTGCTGTATTGTTTAAGTCATCTTACAACTGATGATGGAGCAGGGTTTTGAGAAAATAGAAACCTGCTAGGATTAACTCCCCAGTAACATTTACTAATAGTCTGCTGTGAAAATAATATGCACCAACACGAACACATTGGGAAATGCTTTGCGCATGTGTGCACTAATGCTAAGATTAATGCATGAAAGACAAGGCCGCATTCTCGTTCTGTTTCTAACTTTAATAAAATAATACTGTCTTTGCACATTAATGCTCCTGCTGTTATGTGCTGGATTGAGGGCCTAACATAGGTGCGCTGTTTCAGAGACTCAAATCCTTCGTGCCACAGAGACAGGCAGGACCTTTCCCCTACATTGACCCTCCCTTTACAAATAACGAGCAACAGAGTCTGTCCCTTATCTGACGTGTGCTCTTGGTGCAGAAGACGGTCCATTCTACATACGTCATATCCATGCCCAAAAGTGACTAACTTAAAAAAGACCCTTCGCTCTTGGGATGTTCCCTAGCACAGGACTATTGATTTCTCCAAGGTCTCATTATATATGCATGAACAACTATTTCCTAAGGGTTCATTCCTGACGTCTTCCTCTGACCGACTGTACGTCAATACTAACATTCCAACGCACATATCTGGTATAAATACACCTCCCTTTGCCCAAGCAAACTAGAGAGGACCGAGACTTTCCATGCCGCCACTCTGACCTGAGACGCTGCAACCTGCATCATGCCACAGCTCCAGCTGGCAGAGGTTCCTCCACCCATCCTGGGGTGTCCAGCTCAACACCAAGATGAAGTCCCACTGAGGTAATGGGGTTAGACTAAATCCTAGGGGGATTCTTGGCTCTCTAAGACCTACACACATGCTAGGTACACTTAGGTACATCTAGTTAGGCATCATAGGGGTATAGGCTTTATCTTAATGCATTCTGCATTTCATGTATGTGTTCATTACTATTGCACAATGGTAAAACTGTACCATGCATTTTTATTTAACTGCACTGCTGGTCATATTTCTCTGCTACTGTCCAACAGTTGTCGCAGCACATATAACCAGTACTAGAACAACAACTGTGCAATAAATTTTATTTTAAACACACCCGACTGTTTCTTCTATGTACTTCTCTGAGATGAGTGACTGAATGAAAAGTAGTATATTGTTTCCACGGTCCTGAGGGATCAGGGTTTTATGTTATGTGGTTGCCAGAAACTATTCCCTTCTTGTCTTCAAGAAGTTTCTAGCGGCCTCTGAGCTAGCTGGCACAGGTAATTAAGTTTAATATAATCGATAGGGACATACCGACCTTAGTCCTATGTCAAACCTATAGGTTATATTATTCCAATGCGCAGAGCCTATTAGGGAAATAGGAACTACACTACATGACGCCCAAACGTGAATTTGGCACTTATTTAACAGTAGAATCTGAGTAGTTCAGTCATGCTTATTCTCAGAGACCCCTGCTCACAAAATGGCAGAGACGTCTGGAGTGGGTAGGCACAAAATTCCGCCACAGCTGAGTAGGCAATCTTCCTATGTATTGGCTGTAGGTTAATCAAGCTTGAAGGAAAAAGTTCCCGAACAATTGTGCCTTTTAAAACCTTATCTTAAAACCCTTTTTTAGGACATTTTGTTTTCACAACACAATGTCTGTCGAGGCAGCTGCTCCTGTCACTGGGACACAGGTCTCAAATGACGAAGAGGAAGCAAATGCAATACATTTTGCACCCAAAATCAGGCATACACTCACACAAAAACCCCTCAGACATGGTTTAACAGACCGAGAGGGTACAGTAATATTAATAGAGGCACACAAAGATTATCAAACAGATGTGTTCTATTCTTGGGTTACATTCCCAGCAGTAAATGCAACAACTCAGACTTTTCATTCTTACATACATGAAAAATCCCAGCGGTCTACACTCCGTTCGAGGAGATTAAGATTCCGCACACTAACCAGGACCACAATTTCTGGTTTAATGGCGCCCTACAACAAATAAATAAAACCAGGTTCGGTCCACTAGGTAGACCAGGAGCTACAAGGCCAATATTAGCTGGCTACACACCACATCCTGACATTGATATAATGCCACAAGATGCACTGCTCCTACAACACTAAGAGTTGGTAAAACTCTTAAAGAGCCATGACGCAACTCGTCATGAGGACACTTGGTGTCCAGCCCACAGTAGCTACAAATAACACAGCTCCAACACAGAGCACCGCTACTAAAATCACTCCACAAACATTACACACAGTAATGGGCAAACTGCCCACAAAATGTGAACAGATTCCTTTCTGGGTAGCTCAGAAAATTATCCAGTTAGAAGCAGTATTTCCAAATACCACACCATTTGAAAGCATATAATGCTAACACTCTGCTTGCCCATGGGGATCACACCACAGTTAGAGGACTACACCACTTGGGGTACAGTCTTTGCTGCCATATATACCAGGACTCATGGTATTCCTTCCTTAGCAGTAATTCCAGATGTCTTACGACAGATACAGAACAAGTATGGAGCTGAACCAGCTCTGACCTTAGGTACGAAATTACTAGGTAACTACGACCACGTATCAAAAATAATACTAGCTAACATTAAAAGGGAAGCAGCTTCAGTGGCGATCCGCCAAACACCTAAGAGAGGTCAGTCTTATAGACCAACCACAAGAACTTCCCAAAATAATTGAAACTGCATATGCAGAACTGGGAAGGGACAGTTTGGGTGGGAAAGCTTTTAAAACCACAGCTAATGGGCAGTCCTGAGAAGGACAATTCTAAGCTGACACCTACTTCTTCTAAAAAGAAGTGGGATAATAATAAAAAACAATTTTTCAGAAAAGATTCTCAGTCCCGAGGTAGGTCTCCTCAACAGGAGCCCTCTGCAAAGAGGTATAACCTTAGGATTAGGGATAATATTAGGAAACCTGACAGGTATCAGGATACTGATACACATTCCTCTCGACAAACAACACAGGGAGAGAAGGAAAGTCAGCACACAAAGAAGAGCGCAAGCAGTCCAGGGACAAGCACACTCAGGACTCTTCTAAAACAGAAGACAAGCCACAATCCAAACCTCAATTTAAAAAGAAGGAAGTTGCAGGTCTCAAAGTTAGACATGCACAGAATCCTAAGGACTCAAATTCTGAACGGGGAATGGGCTCAGACAATGCTAGACAGAGCGGCAGAAGTAACAATAGCTCGCCAGAACCTGAAGGAATTTCTGGACAGCAAAATTGAATGATTACATCACGGTGGAAACACCTGATAAAAGGGTGAGCGTCCCACACAAGTTATATGAAATAACACTCCGCATGGAGGAGGACAAACACAGGAAAGTAAAAAGGTCTCTTTGCGAAGAACCTATCGTCTGGTTTTGACATACTGTTAGCAGAACAAGATTAGACGCCAGCATTCGTCAGGGAGCGCCCAAAGGGAGAAAGTATATTTTTCCTGCATTTTCCAACCATGTTCCAGTTCAGCTTAAACATACATATGCACGGGAGTGGGCAGTAGCCCAAGCTCCAGCATTGTATAAAAATCACGCTGGATGGGTTGATGCCTCAACCCACCATGTGATCCCAATAATAGTTTCACCACATGCTCAAAGACAATATCGTATTAAGCAAGAAGCTAAAAACACAGGTCAGGGAGATCTTAAATCAACTTGAATACAAGGAGATCATTGAAAAATGCACTTCACAAAAGAACAATCCCTTGTTTCACTTATCAAAACATGATAATACATTTTGTCTAGTTTTTATTTACAGACACTTGAACACTTGCACAAAGACATATGCTGTCCAACATGCAGATAGTGCCGCATTAATGAATAACATTATGCGGGAAAAAATACAAAACGACACTTGTTGTCTCAAATGGATTTTTCTGTCAAACTATAGCACCTGAAAACAGGTACCTAACAGCATTTAGTATATTAGAGTCCCAGCGACAATTTTTTATCATCTCCCCCGTGAGTATAAGAACAGCTCAGGGGTATTTTCTGAAAGAGTTACTGAATGGTTAAAGCACTTTGATGAAGAAGCATTGTCCTATTTGGATGATATTTATCTAACGGACGACCTATTGGGGAAACACTTGACCAGGCTGAGCACCATTATTATGGGATTCGCCTCTGGGGGCTACAAATTTTATTTTGAGAAATCAAAATTTGCCCACCTCTGTGTCCTATTTTTGGGATACTAGTTTTCAAGTGAAGGGAAAAGCCTGGCAGCTAACTTTTTAGAAAAGTGTGCGCTGCTCCAGCCTCCAAAGACATTAAAACAACTTCCAATCAGTACTGGGATTCCTAGATTTTGGCAGAACATACATTTTTGATTTCGCAGAGAGAGTAAAACCTTTCTACGACCTTTTTCAAACCTGACTTTTCAGTCAAACACTGGACACAAGAACTCACCAATATTCTTTGTTCACTCCAGGAAGATATTATTGCTTCCAAACACATACACACACGTGTAAACTTGCACCACTTGGTACTCAGTATCATTTATGGTCAATGCGGGTACACTCATTACAGCTTTAATGAAGGTGAAACTGTACCAATCGCATACAAATCTCATCTGTACACAAACACAGAAATGAGTTTTAATTCAACAGGAAAAAATTCTGACAACCATTCAGACTGCTGTAGCAAAAGAAAGAGCACTGGCTCATTGGATGATGCATTATTGTCGTCACCCCAGTACCGGGGCTAGCATTCCTAATGCCAAAGCCTTACATCCAGAAGGGATACAAAGGGCTAATTCTTTTGCTACATCAGACTTTGAATCCAGATTTAATCCAAGTTTAAAAACACAGGCATTCCTGCAATATGAGAAAGAACATCATCTACCTAATGAAATCTTGCCTCCAGACCAGTATGAATTTTTTTAAATTTACACTGATGGGTCTGCCCCACCGGTCGCCTTTGTTAAAGAACAGATGCTGGATGGCAAGTTCCGTCCTCAATGCACCAAAAAACTACCTCTAGGTAATAGCACAGCTCGGTTTGGCAGCTTTAAAAGCCCTGATACTTGCACTTGTAAACACGGATCGCAAATTCCCCACACTTATAGTGTGCGATTCCTTTTACTGTGTGCAATCATGTAATAAATATTTACACCATTGGGAACAAAATGGGTTTAAAGATGAAAAGGTGGCATAATTAAACACAAAAATTATGGGAACAGGTAGTGGAGTTGAAAAATACGACCTACCAAACAAAAACTCACGTGATTAACACACTGAGTCATCAACGTGATGGCGTGCACGTTGCAGGGAATTCATTGGCTGTAGAAGCCACACAGGGGGCTGTTCACATAGCTTCCGTAGCTGCGCACACTCGTTCAACAACGAGAATAGACGGTTAGAATATGGTGGCTGTAATTGCTTCACGCAAAGGCAGCACAGCAGTGCCTAAGAAATTTCCACTTATATACTCCTACAAGTTAGGTGCAAACAACATTCCATATGCTCAGATTCCTGGAGTGGGGGATAGAGTATTTCCAAATATGGATAGTAGGCAGGAATTAATCATTTAAAGCACACAAGGGCTTGGGCTCCGCACATTCAGGGGTAATAGCTACTATTTCTTCATTGCAAACAGTGCTATTGGTGGCCAGGGATCAGAAGTCAGACTATTGGCTTTGTCTTGAACTTCAAAATCTGCAAACAAATGCCAGGCTACACCATCACAAGACCCGCGCAGGTCCGATTGCTAGACAGCATCAGACTGTCCACTTGATCGTGTCATGTAACAGGACCACTGTGGCCCCTCAAATTTTGAGGTGGCTTAAAAATATATCTTGGTGGCAGTGGATCCGTGCTCAAGTTTCCTATAGGTATGGCCTTAGCTCTCGGCTGACGCTCAAAACTGTTATAAAAAGATTTGCGAGTCCATAACAGGAGATACGCATTCAACGTTACACCCTGACTGTGGCTCCACGCTTAGCTCTCGGGCTGACAAAGAGGCCATGGAAGGGATGGACGTAATATTGCGGTACTCCTCTCCAACGCCATCCTGAGGGAATTTAGGTAGAGGAGAGGAAGGACTGGGGCATAGAGCAATCCTTAACAGCTAGGGTATTAGGCGGGGCGCTAGTGAGGTCAAACACTTATATGGATTCAGGGGGCAATACACACCCAGCCAAGAAGCTCTCTAGGAGGTCTGACTCCATTTACGAATGTGGGAACCTGATCATAAATGTGAAGGCACAGTGGCGGATGAAAACCATTCTGTATCTATGACCGTTTTGGCTGTTTTACAGGAACTAAAGGAAACAAAGAAACAAACAAAGATTCTGTCAAAGTGAAACAGGCCGCCACTGGGAAGTCGAGGTAATCACGGCAAGACCTGTCTGAATCCCAAAAGTCGGGGATCTAGGCAGAGAGAGATAAAGATCGCGGACACAAAGGAATTTGGCCCCACATACAGGAAAACCTGTGCCATTCCTTGAAGTGAAAGGAACAAGAACTGTACTTTTGCCGCATCTTGCCGTGAAAAAGGAAAACAGATTCATTTCAAATAAAAGAATCAACCAAAAACTATGTGGCCAATACTGAGCAGTAGGCCTCATGAACTCCACAGTAGTAGACGTCCCTCTCACTACTATTCAAGAACTTCAAACTGAAAAGCTCATCACGTTTGAGTAATCAAATCCATGGAGTGGGGGACTATGCAACTATGCAATGGAACTAGTTCTCCTTGAACCAACCTTTCAAATTCAAAATAAAAGTCAAGACAACACTCAAGTTGCAATTTGGCCAAAAACAAATGTGTACACCAACGTTTTTTCAAGGAAAACATCAAATAATAAAAGCTTCAACGTTTTTCAACAAAAACATCAAATAATAAATGCTTCAACGTTTTTCAACAAAAGCATCAAATAATAAAAGCTTCAACGTTTTTCAACAAAAGCATCAAATAAAAGCTTCAATGTTTTTCAACAAAAACATCAAATAATAAATGCATCAACGTTTTTCAACAAAAGCAACAACTAATACTTGCTTCAATGTTTTTCAACAAAAACATAAAATATTAACTTCAACATCTGAAAGTTTTTCAGCAAAGACATCAACTATTAATTTCAACATTTCAAACGTATTTCAACAAAAAACAGCAGAAATAACTTCAACTAAACACGATGCAATTTCAACAATTAAACATACTGGCTATTTCATTAACTGTGATACGTTTTCCATGGCTCCACGGAACAGGAAACGAAGCCTGCCAAAAACAAACAATAAACATACAAGTAAGAACTTTTGAAACTTTTTTTCCTTTTCCAAAAAGATACAGACCTGGCTTCACCATGGGTAGAACTATGGAGTATTTCTGGGTTTATCTTTTTCTGTTCTAGCTTTGCTTAGAGCTAGCTTTTAGTATGACTTTTAGTGGACACTTTCTACAACACAGGATCAACATAAAACTGAAGCCACATCCATTTTAAATTCAAATGCAAAAGAGACTTATAAATGTATTCGGCCTGAACAAGCCTTTGTATTCTAAATGATGTATTTAATCATCCGGTTTTTAATTCTGATTAATGTATTTTGAACTTTCATTCATTTTATCATTCATTCAGTGGTGTCATTACCTGCAGTACATTTTTCTGAAAATTGGGTTACTGATACAGTGAATAATATGCTGTCTGTTTTAGGAATAATTGCTACATTTTCAGATCATGAAATGTTAGCGATTTATTCTTATTGTGACGCTTTATACCTGTTACCTTCATTAAGGTTATCAACTCCTACACAATTGCAATGCATCTAGAAATGTGGTTGTTTAAACACCAGTAGGAACGTTGCCAAACACCACCAAACACCATCGCACGGGGGTGGAATAGTTGACATACATCAGCAGGGGCAACATTAGATGCCATTTACAAAACAACAGGACAGACCCAGTTAGGAAAGTATGATGATTTGGCCCTTTGACACAAATACCTGTCACAAAAATGATTCCTGAACATCACCAAGGGACTCAGTATATATAAGCCAGATCTACGTTATGTACAGATAACATCCAGAGGTAGTGAAATCCTACAGTGTAGGGAAGTTGTGCCCTTTTTGGCTAGAAGCCCCAACACTGACAGTAGTGAAACAAAAGTTTCCTTTATAAAGTTCAAATGCTTTGAGCAATCTGAAAACCATGCTTGTGCAGCACTTTTATTTTTATTTCACATCAGCTAAAGAAATATTTTTCTTTTTTGCAAAATAGCACTCTTAAATACAGACTGCCCTTCTTTTCTTTTTGATAAATTTTATCTTTCACACACAAGCAGTGTGATGCACCTTGGGAATACCTTGCAAACAGGAACCATGCTTTTCATGGTTTCTAATATTTGAAAGACCAGTCTGAAAAGACTGCAACTGCAACATACCTGTTCTCTGCCTGGATTTTCCAGTGAAGAATGCGTGGTCATCATCTGTCTGACACTTCCAAAGGAAACGCCAGCGGCATTTACCACCAGGCTGGAACTGCTGAAATCCCATGCTTGGCGCATTCCCATCAAACCCATGCATTCCTTGCAAATCCAAGGTATCGATTACAGCACCGGCTGCCTCAGAACCAGCAACTGGCAGCACTGCTCATTCTGTGCTCCCACAACAAGTCTGCAAAGTATTACAGAGATCCGTCCGCTGCTGTAACTATCAACAAGAAATGTTATGTCTCTCAGCCACTTGTTATCTCGATTTTGCTAAAACATGTCCTGAAACACATTTTTTCTCTTATTGTTTCAACTCTGACCTTTCTCTTTTTTTCTTTTTTTTTTTCCTTCTAAAGAAAGCATGGTCTTCTGAACAACTTGTAAGAGTTTTCAATTTTATAAACAGGAACTTTTATAAGTAACTACTGACTCTAAGAGTATTTTTTAATAATAGTATAGATTTTTCCTGTCTCCACAGAGTCTATAGTAATTTTACATATTTTAACAGCTGCTATTTTTTCAGCTCATAAACAACACTCTCATGCAACTACCTGCCAATCATATGCTAATGCCTATTTTAGTCACGTAGTTTGCTTTTAATGGGTTATTCACGATTGTCCATAGATAGGAGTGGGTGTTATGTGCTGGATTGAGGGCCTAACATAGGTGCGCTGTTTCAGAGGCTCAAATCCTTCGTGCCACAGAGACAGGCAGGACCTTTCCCCTACATTGGCCCTCCCTTTACAAATAACGAGCAACAGAGTCTGTCCCTTATCTGACGTGTGCTCTGGGTGCAGAAGACGGTCCATTCTACATACGTCATATCCATGCCCAAAAGTGACTAACTTAAAAAGACCCTTCGCTCTTGGGATTTTCCCTAGCACAGGACTATTGATTTCTCCAAGGTCTCATTAAATATGCATGAACAACTATTTCCTAAGGGTTCATTCCTGACGTCTATCTCTGACCGACTGTGCGTCAATACTAACATTCCAACGCACATATCCGGTATAAATACACCTCCCTTTGCCCAAGCAAACTAGAGAGGACCGAGACTTTCCATGCCGCCACTCTGACCTGAGACGCTGCAACCTGCATCATGCCACAGCTCCAGCTGGCAGAGGTTCCTCCACCCATCCTGGGGTGTCCAGCTCAACACCAGGATGAAGTCCCACTGAGGTAATGGGGTTAGATTAAATCCTAGGGGGATTCTTGGCTCTCTAAGACCTACACATATGCTAGGTACACTTAGGTACATCTAGTTAGGCATCATAGGGGTATAGGCTTTATCTTAATGCATTCTGCATTTCATGTATGTGTTCATTACTATTGCACAATGGTAAAACTGTACCATGCATTTTTATTTAACTGCACTGCTGGCCATATTTCTCTGCTACTGTCCAACAGTTGTCGCAGCACATATAACTAGTACTAGAACAACAACTGTGCAATAAATTTTATTGTAAACACACCCGACTGTTTCTTCTATGTACTTCTCTGAGATGAGTGACTGAATGAAAAGTAGTATATTGTTTCCACGGTCCTGAGGGATCAGGGTTTTATGTTATGTGGTTGCCAGAAACTATTCCCTTCTTGTCTTCAAGAAGTTTCTAGCGGCCTCTGAGCTAGCTGGCACAGGTAATTAAGTTTAATATAATCGATAGGGACATACCGACCTTAGTCCTATGTCAAACCTATAGGTTATATTATTCCAATGCGCAGAGCCTATTAGGGAAATAGGAACTACACTACACTGCTAGAAAACATAACATTGGGTTAGTGCAATGGTGGGAGGTAAACACTGAGAAATACACTTCGTGAAAATAATAATGTCTGTGTTTCATTCATTTTAGGGAAAAAGTACGGGCCTATATTTCTGCATGAATGTTAAAAGTTAAACGAACAAATATGAAATAATATGCTGAAAATCAAGCTCTGACAGAGAGTGGAGAGAAGGCAGTGGCTGTTGACCTTCGAAAGAAGGTTGCGTGTCTGCCAAGTAACGGAAAGACGGCTATGAGAATGAAAGGAAGCGTACAAACTTCTTCCGTCGAAAGCAGGAGTGCTGAATAATAAAAATTTAGACATTTGTAACATGTTGCCTTCTCGTGGAAATGGGTGGATAGTGTAATGAGAAAGTGTATTAGACAAAGAACACTAAGAAAACATGATCATGACTATGGTGGTGTGATAGAACACCCCCCGAATCAGCCAATGAGAGACTGAATTTCAGTAAACATTTCAGCTACTGTGGGTTGGACATGTAGGTTTTAGGGTATAACTGGGGTGCCCTAGGAGCAGTGGCGGCTGGTGACATTTGAAAGTGGTGAGGCGTAAAAGGTCTGGGTGAGTGGCTGGTGGCGAGCGAGTGTAGGGAGCAAGCCCAACTGCCATAAGGAAGGTTCGGAGTGTTCTCTGTCAGAGAAAATTTAGAAAAAAGTGTGGGCAAATGGTGGATTTATAAGCAAATCTGAGATAATAAAGCAACTTTAAATGACATCAATAAAGAGATTTCGTATGATAATGAAATGTGGTGTGATGACTATTGGGGCTGCATATCCATTACATTATAGTGCCGTGAAGAACACTTCTGACTAATACTCTGAGCACATGATAGTGAAGGAGTGAAATGTCTCCTCAGCAGTAGCCCAAGGGGTAATGTCTGCAACACACATTGATTTATGAGTATATGGGCGCCATAAAGAAGAAGAGTATGGAAACAGGAACAGTTAAGCAAACACTCCCTGAGAAGAAGTTTTCATCTCAGCAAAAGGCGCAGGAGTGTTACTCAATATGTGCTCTGAGGAATACTCCTCCTTTCTTTCAAAGCCCTCCGCCCCCTTTACCTGCTACAGACACAATCACCTTTGTAACACAGCTTTCAGTGACATACAGAGAAAGACAGATCACAAGCAGGTCAACAGTGGCATAAAACGAAACTTTAAACACTCTGAAATGCAAGATTCTTTTAGTAAAAAAAACATAACTTAATTAGCATAAAATGTGCTGGATTTTAGTTTCTTTCTAAAATAACAATAATGCACTATATGAAAAAGGTGGATTGGACGGTTCGGCTGCGCAGATAAAAAGCTCGCTGTTCTGTTTAAAAGAAGCTTGCCACTGGCAACAGACTTCCACGGGCACCGAGAGCTATTTACAGGATAGGAAATGACTTCAGCAGTAAAATCCACTCTACATATTCAGACGATTCCACCGCTTCGTATTCCAGCTGGGTTTGTACTTAAAATTAAAGTCTCTGCCAATCATGGTAAATAACGTTACATTATTTTACAACAGTCCAAAATTCAGCCTGCGATTCCAAGCTGGGACACATGCGTGAACACTCAGGGTTAATGGTTAAATATCTTACATTTTAGCCGCAATGAAAGAAGGAAGGCATTTAAGTCGACCATTTGGCACACTAATCGGGCCTCAGACCGAAAACCTCTCCGCATATCAACACGTCCCTTCCCCGTAGGCCCTAGAACCAAACTTAACTCTGCCCGCGCACCTCGCACTCGGGCCCCGCCAAAAAGAGACCCCTTAAGTGGCGCACCTAATGAGACATCGCACCCAGAGGGAGGTGCGTGCTGCACCAAACTTTATTTAGTTGTAAATTAATGCCAAATAGTTAATGAAACATTTTTGACTCACCAGTGGACGCAGCTCAGTGGATTGAGCCGTGGCTGCTGAGGTGCGTGTGCTGCGCGGCACCCAATGCCTCAGGACTGCGCCGGAGAGCAGAAGAGGCCTGGCAAACGCGCGTGCCTCTCAGCCAATCCAGACGCTGCTCCAGCAGCGCCAGGATTGGCTTGAGCAGGGATACTCCCCGCTCATTAGGAGACCGGGGGCTGCGGCATGAAGCAACCCTGGCTCTCCTAATGTGCAGGCTAGTGCGCATGTTCGGGCTGGTCGGAAAAATTACCAGCCCAAAACCGAGCATGTGCACTCTGTCTTGCTGCTGCGCTAGACCACCCTTGCTAAGACAACATGCATTGCAAGCAAGCCTTGCTTGCAATGCATGAACTTGTCAGTCAAACCCTGCTGCCCCACCCCCTTCAGAGCGTCCTGACTGTTTGCTGCTGACTCTTAGTGGGTCAACGCCCAAGCGCCCTAATGGACGCACCGCCACTGCCTAGGGGGTGTGGTTTAGGTAGCTGAGGCGCGATTGGGAAGAAGCTTAGAGGGAGATCGTCGCTGTCGGCGGTTTGCTGAGGCCATTCTGTTTCCTGTTCCTGTCCTGCTATCAGTATCAGGATAATCTTTGTTCCCTGAATCTGTCTCAGGGAACCCCCTAATATCTCCGTGGCCAGGGGTGGTATTTCTCTATTTTCCTTAGGTTAGTATTAGCTAAATGATCCGTACTTTGCATAATAATTTGCAAATGTATTTTGTCTCTGAAACTTTTGTCTCTTCGCCTATCCACTCCTTCAATGTGCATTATTCATTTTGATATGAGTTTGACACCGTTTGCATTGATATATGTTCTCTTTCTCTCTCTGTGATTAATGGATTGTTTGCCTTGTGATACTGTACATGTTTGAGCTCTTATTTTTACATTATTTGGTGATAAACATTATTAACTTTACTCTGAGTTTGTGGTTATTTAGTGAGATAGATAGATAGTACTATTATTACCATCAATTTCTCAACTTTAGGTCCATCGACCAGAGGAAAGAAGTTGATATGCAGGCTCAGTTAGGTATTTAGAGTATTAGATATGAGCCTGTATAATAAACAACTGATTTAGAGTGTTCATTTAGTCTTGAAACTCAACCCAGCGTCACTTCAGTGGATTGTGTGGGGTAAACGTGTATGGGCCCTGTTAGAAATGGGGGTCTCTAGTTGGCAGAGGTAGGTACCTTTGACCAAGTAGGGGCCCTTGCTTCTAGTCAGGGTAAGGGGGCTACACTCCTAAAATAACCCCTGCTCACTCCCTTGGTAGCTTGGCACGAGCAGGCAGGCTTATCTCAGAGGCAGTGTGTAAAGCATTTGTGAACACATACAGTAATACAGTGAAAACACTACAAATGGACACCACACCAGTTTAGAAAAATGAGTAATCTTTATCTAGACTTAACACAAGACCAAATGACAAAAATCCACAATACAGTATTTAAAAATATGACTTTCAGGTGGTAGAAATAGCTTAGTTCAATGTAGATGGTAAATGCGACACTTTACTCTCAAAGTACCTTGGATGCGTAACGCAATACAAACAAAAGGGTCGCAGGGAAGGCGATGCGTCAGTTCCTTGCTTCGGGGGAGGCAGCGCACCTGTTCCTTACTGCAGCGCAGGGGAGGCGATGCATCTGTTCTTTACCGAAGAGGAGGCGAAGCGTCTGTTTCTTACTGTGATCCGGTGCGATGGGACAAGATGGCGCCGCGATGCGATGATCCGGTGCGATGCGACAAAATGGCGTCTTTGATGCGATGCGACAACTTGGATGCGATGCGTGCACGCACGGAGGCCGTGCAGCAAAATCGATGGTTTCTTGACCCGCGACAGGCCCTGCAACGCGCTTCTCCGGTGATGCGACGGCAACCTCTGCGGCGGCGGCACGCTTCTCCGGTGATGCGACACGCTTCTTCGGCGATGCGACGGCAAACAGCTGCTGCGGCGGCACGCTTCTTCGGCGATGCGACGGCAACAGCTGTGGCGGCGACACGCTTCTTCCTCGTTGCGTCGCGCTTCCAGCTCCCAGCGACACGCAGTCTCTAGAGGGCCCAAAACAACAGCAGGCACCACTCTGCAGGTAGAATTCCCAGCAAGGAAATTCAGGGGGAGTTGGGGGTGAAGTCTTTGTGTCCCTGAGACTTCAGAACAGGAGGCAAGCTCAGCTTCAAGCCCTTGGAGATCTTCCTCAAGATGATTAAAGTACACACAAAGTTCCTTTTCTCCTTTCCTTGGCAATAAGTAACCACTGCAGGCCAACCCCAAACAGTCACTAGTGCAGGGGCAGTCTCCTCCTTCAGCTTCCTTGGTTTCTCTCCTTGGCAAAGGTTTGTCTTGATTCCCAGAAGTGATCTAAAGTTCTGGGGTCTGGGCCCCAATATTTATACTCCAAAATCCTTTGTTCTCTGAAGGCAGAGAGTGTCTGTACCCAGCCCAAACCAGTTCTGTCCTCACTCGTGCAGCTTCCTGGCAGGAGGTGGAGACAGCATTGTTGAAAGCAGACCTGGCCCAGGTAGCTGAAAAGAAATCTCCCCCTACTCTCTATTCTATGTAGGCTCAGGCATGTGAAAGGAAATCTCCTCTCCCTACTCTCTATTCAACCCAGGTCCTATTCAGCCCAGCCCTGACTCATCAGACTGCTGGAGCCAAAGCCCTCTCCAGCCCCCTGTCACTCACAAACCAGACATGGAATACACAAACCTAGCAGAGGCATACTGGATGGTTAGGCAAGAAAATACCTACTTTCTAAAAGTGGTATTTTCAAACACAGAATGTAAAAATCACCCACACTAAAAGATGTATTTTAACATTCTGAGTTCAGGCATACTAAACTTTATTTTCCTATCTTGTTCCTTGGGTCAGTTATGCTTATAAGATGTTATAATCAAACTGACCATTCTGGCCTATGGGAACAAATGCAAAAACAACAGTTGATGGACAGAATGCGGAACAATGTCATACATTCACCCAGTACAGAGATCTGGGCCTAAATCCATCGTTCTTTTGCTCACCATGCCATTCCAGTTTGGACCCAGCCATATGCAAATCAGTCTTGACCCTGTGCCTCATGGGAACAGTCCAGCCCGAACTGGCTTGGCAGTTCGGGCTGGACTGTTCCCATGAGGCACCGGGTCAGACTGATTTGCATATGGCCATATCTGAACTGGGGTGGCGGAGTGAGCTAAAGAATGATGATGGATTAAACCCAGATCAATTGACTGGGGGTGAGTGCTTGTAATGTCAACCCTCCGTCCATCATCCCCTTTGGTTTTGCTTTGTTCGCCCTAAGTTGGCAGGGTATGCCCAGACGTGGGTCCCTTGCTCACTTTGCCACTGGATTCAAGATAGCCTGGCTGATGAGGGCTGAGAGCCCGAAACCGGTCCCAGGATGCTTGTTTCCGGTCCAGGGAAGACATGGCTTGGCAGTTCGGGCTGGACTGTTCCCATGAGGCATAGGGTCAGACTGATTTGCATATGGCCATGTCTGAACTGGGGTGGCAGAGTGAGCTAAAGAATGATGATGGATTAAACCCAGATCAGTTGACTGGGGGTGAGTGCTTGTAATGTCAACCCTCCGTCCATCATCCCCTTTGGTTTTGCACTATGGGAACAGAAAGCCTTGCAATAGTGAAAAACGAAATTGGCTGTATTTCACTATCAAGACATGCTACACACACCAGGGCATGTCCTACCTTTTACATACAATGCACCCTGCCCATAGGGTTACCTTGGGCCTACCTTAGGGGTGACTAACATGCAGAAAAGGGAAGGTTTAGAGACTGGCAAGTGGGTGCACTTGCCAAGTCGACATGGCAGTCCCAGACTGCACACAGGCTCTGCAATGGCAGGCCTGAGCCATATTTTACAAGATGTTTCTGTGGGTGGCACAATCAGTGCTGCAAGCCCACCAGCAGCATTTGATTTACAGGCCCTGGGCACTCATGGTGCACTGTACTAGGGTCTGACAAGTAAATCAAATAAGCCAATTATGGAGTCACTAATCCATTACAACAATTTACAATAGGGAGCACTTGCACTTTGGCACTGAACAGCAGTGGCAAAGTGCACCAAAGCATCTAGACCAGCAAAACATAGCAAAAACATAGGAGGCAACAGCAAAAAATGGAAGGGAGACCCACGCCAATGGTGCCAGGTCTAACAGGCCTGTGTTGTGTTATTACTGATTATCGATCCCTGATTGGCGCTGGATCAGTTTTTAGTAGCAGAGGACGGTTTATTATTGATTAGTTTGGTAATAATTATTGATTATTTGTTTTCTAACATGAAGAGTTAGTGTTTTGTTCTATGTTGTCTGGAAATGCGGGTACGGAGTTACCTGAGATCCCTGGATGATAATGTTTTAGCCTGAAGTAGGCAGAAGAAGAGTGTGGATAACGTATCACACTGGAGAAGTACTTTGTCTGTTGTCATAATACTGAACAGCGAAAGGCTGTAGGTGTTATATTAGGGACTATTCGTTTGAGAGTAGATTTTTGTGTGTAATAGTGAAGGGTCCACTTCCGAAACTCTGGCCTTACATCCCCAAAGGAGTACCAAGACCTCTTTCCACGGGAAAGTCCTCTTCCAAAACTTTGGCTAGTATCCCTAGAGGAGTACCAAGTCCTCCTGTAGCTTGTTTGGGTGTAGAATAGCGCTGGTCGTTATTTTACTCGAAGTGAAAGAATTTCTTTTTGAAGTGAAGACTATCTCTTTATTTAGTGGAACAGACAAGGTAGCATTGTTTTATGTTGTTATTAACAACATTTTGGTTAAGAAAAAACCTAGAAAATACATTGCCGTATTATTTTGTAAAGGGAGGGTCAGTAGAAGGAGTAATACTGACATCAGAAAAAGCCGTGCTGGCATTGCTCAGATAGCGGGAGCATAGAGGTTAGTGATTGGTTGACTGTCGTAAGCTGCCTTTGCATTGGTCGAAATATTGCTTACGTAGAGGTGCTCTGATTGGTTGGTTGGTGTGAATCGCACTAGTATTGGACAATCTGTAACAAATAGAAATTGCAGAAGTACGAAGAGTTTGTTGTTGGTTTATTGAATTGTGTTTAGCGTAGAGAGTCAGAAAAATGAAACTGATTAATAAGATAAAAGGTTTCTTTAAAAAAGACAAACCAATAGTGACTAGAGAGGGAATTCTTATTCCACCTCCAGGAACACCTGCTTCTTTTATGATGTTAGAATGTGGTTACCATACATGTATTTGGTTAGAGAATTGGATGAAATATACAGAAGATGATGGTGTTTTAGCTTTCCCAGAGCATGGTACATTCAATGTAAGGATTCTAGAAAATCTGAGAGATTGAATGAATTCTTTAGAACCAAAACCTAGACCTACTCAATATGAAGCGCTTGAGGAATGGGAATATGAGGCGTTTGAGCGAGAGAAGTATTGGGGTGGAAGAAGATATAGGAATATAATGTCTAGATATCCTTTTGAAAGTCGGGTAGAAAGAATGAAAAGATGGAGGAGAGCTGTAGTAACGGAGGGTTTATATACAGTTTTAGTTGCTGAGGAGTCGACTGGAGGCAAATGTAAAGAGAAAAAGAAAAATGTAGAGACATCAGGATTAAATATTGATGAATCTGATGATGAATTGTTAGATGATATTTTGACTAAAAGACCTCCACCATATCAAGAAGACTCGAGTGAGACAGTTCCGAATGCAACATTAATGGGAACCCCACTAATTCCGCAGGTTCCACAAGTTCCGGTAGTTACTAGAGTATTACAAGAGAATGAAATAGATGTGTTGACTAAAGCAAGAGAGGAGTTGACTCAGAAAATTAATCAATTGAGTCTGACTGCAGAAGCATTGACAGTACCGGTAACAATTAGTCCTATAGTTCCATTGTATGGAGATAAACAGAATATATCGAGAGTACATGCACTGACACTTCCAATGAACAGTGTTAGGAATGAGGTAGTGATGGTAGCTGATCAAGCTGAACAAGTTGAGACAAATAATTCATTGATTGATCTTCCGGTTTGTGAGTTGATAACAGAAACTCCAACGAGAGGTGCACAAATAGAGCCAAGGAGAATAGTGCAGAAAGTCACTCCAGCGTCAGGGAGTTCAATGGGTCCTTCGCCAGATGAGTTAGATGACTGGATAAGGGGGATGGAAAAGCGAAAGCGGATTTGGAAGAAATGATTATTGGTACAATAAGTCCTGATAGATTAAGTACTTATCGAGATGAAGAGTTGTTATTTTTGTGTAAAAATATTACTTGGAGAGCAAGAAATCTTCATGAGAAATTGACAGAGGCTGCTTGTGAGTATGGAATAGATATAGAGAAATCAAAGGTGTTACAGAAAACGTATAGATTGGATTTTACTGAAAAGGACTTAGAGAGTTTGAATGCGTCTGGTAAAAGGTTGCAAATAAAAGAGTTGATGAACATTTTGAAGAACTGGGGAGATGTAGAACGTTGGAAAGGTAGATGGGCGAAAAAGAAAGAAGAAATGAACGCTGACAAAAATGCGTTTTTGTTTCCGTTGAGGGAGACAGGACAATCTGAAAGGGTGTGTCCGATGAGAGAAGTTCCAGGTGGTGGATATGTTCACGTTCCTTGGAATAGACAGGATATATTGTCCTTTACAAATGACTTCCCTAGACTGAGGGAAAAAACTGGTAGAATGGTACAAACAGGTAGAGAGGTTTGTGAAAGTTTCAAAGGTTTTGTTGAAGGATCTAGATGGTTTGTTTAAGATTGTTGTTCCAGCTGATTTGTGGACTGAATGTAAGATTACTGTTGATTGGCCTAAAGAAGAATACCCAAGAGATCCAAAAACAGGTGCACCTTCAGATGAGGTGATGAAAAAGTACAATCAGGTAATACTTATCTGAGGAGTAAAATTTCCCCAAAGGAAACGGATTGGGTTAAAATAGACAGGATGACACAAGAACCAGAAGAGTCAGTACATGCATATTATGAAAGGTTGTTACTGGTGTTCAAACAGTACAGTGGTTTTCAGAATATCGGAGATAAAGATATGGGACATTTTGTATATCGTTTTGTTTTTGGATTGAGACCAGAGATTAGTAACATGATTCAACAACATTTGATTTGTTGGCAGAGTAAGACGATTGATGAGATCCTGAGAAATGCTAAATATTGTAGTGATGATATTGAGTCGAGACATAAAAAGTTAAAAGAGAAAATGATGTGGGCACAAGTGAAGGTAGCAGAACAGAAAGAAGCAAACAATGGTTCTCAAACAGATTATCAGATGAAGGGGCAGAACCAGAATGGTCAAGTATCTGGTGGTGGCAGAGGTAGAGGAAAAATGAATAAAGATGATTTGAAAAAGAAATATCCTTGTCATGCGTGCAGAAAGTTTGGACATTGGAAGAATGAGTGTAGATCTGTTCAGAAGAATAATGGGGTGAATCAAAATTTAAATCCACAGATGCAGAATGAGGTGGTTGTGACTCAACAACAGCAACAGCAGGTAGTTACTCCACAATTTCAGGTGCCACAAGCTCCTATGCCAAATAATGTGAATGCTCAAGTACAGAGGTACAGTGCGAACACTGGATTTCACGCAAGTGAACAAATTGGTAAGAATCATAATGTGCAAATGGACTGTTCCCATGAAGCACAGGGTCAGACTGATTTGCATATGGCCATGTCTGAACTGGGGTGGTGGAGTGAGCTAAAGAATGATGATGGATTAAACCCAGATCAGTTGACTGGGGGTGAGTGTTTGATTGGCTCAAACGTTCCGTCCATCATCCCCTTTTGTATCGCTTTGGTCGCCCTAAGTTGGCGGGGGTATGCCCAGACGTGGGACCCTTGCTCACTTTGCCACTGGATTCAAGCAAGCCTGGCTGATGACGGCTGAAATGCCAGAAACCGGTCCTAGGATGCTTGTTTCCGGTCCAGGGAAGACATGGCTTGGCAGTTCGGGCTGGACTGTTCCCATGAAGCACAGGGTCAGACTGATTTGCATATGGCCATGTCTGAACTGGGGTGGTGGAGTGAGCTAAAGAATGATGATGGATTAAACCCAGATCAGTTGACTGGGGGTGAGTGTTTGATTGGCTCAAACGTTCCGTCCATCATCCCCTTTTGTATAACAACAGCAACAGCAGCAGCAGGTAGTTACTCCACAATTTCAGGTGCCACAAGCTCCTATGCCAAATAATGTGAATGCTGAAGTACAGAGGTACAGTGCGAACACTGGATTTCACGCAGGTGAACAAGTTGGTAAGAATCATAATGTGCAAATGGTTTCGCAATACTTGTTGCAAAGCAATGAAAGTGATTCAGACTCATCTCAATGACGGTGCCTGAGGGGGGAGGAAGAGTGCGTGCTTGGCGCAACTCTAGAGGTAGATCAGTCAGGTCCATTTGTTGATGGAAAAATGGAAGGTAATGATATTACATTCCTAGTGGATACTGGTGCTACCTGTTCTACTGTAAGAGCAGCAGAAATTCCTAACCTACCCCTCTCGGGAGAAACTATCCAAGTTGTAGGTGTTTCTAATAAGCATATTAAAACTCCAATCACAAAGCCAATAGAGGTTCATATTGGAAGATTCAGAGACATGCATCGGTTCGTGGTATGTGATACAAGTCCGGTGAATCTTTTAGGGAGAGATTTGCTTTGCAAGATGAATTGCACTATCTATTGTACGCCAGATGGTATTGCTTTCCAAACACCAGATGAGGATGTTGCTTTTAAGATGATGCTAGCGAAACAAGGGACAGAAGTGGATGAGTTGTTTTCACTTCTCACTGAACAAGATTTGCCTGCAGAGCTGAGAGATTCAGTAAGGTCTGATGTATGGGACTTTACAGGAAAAGAAATTGGTCTGATGAAAGGTGTGGATCCTATCAGGTTACAGTGAAACCTGGTGCAACATACCTGAACACACCACAGTATAAGATGAGTCCCGAGATAATAGCAGGAGTTTCTCCTGTGATTGAGCAAGAGAAATACTGAGCAGTCCTTGTAATTTGCCTATTATGGGAATTAAAGAGCCAAATGGAAGATATAGAATAGTACAGGATTTATGAAAGATTAATAAAATTGTGGTACCATGTTGTCCAATAGTGCCAAATCCAACAGTGATCCTATATCAAATTCCCTGTGATGCAGAATGGTACACAGTGATTGATCTGTGTCAAGCGTTTTTCTCAATTCCTTTACATCCGGATAGCCAGTATTTATTCGCTTTCCGGTTTGGAGACCGTGTTTTGGCATGGTGCAGAGTTCCTCAAGGGTACACAGAGAGTCCTTCGATTTTTAATCAAATTTTGAAAAAGTGGAGACTTTGATCATGCCAGGAAATTCAGTTTTGGTTCAGTACATTGATGACCTACTGGTGGCATCAAAAACATGAGAGGCATGTGTGACAGATACAATTGCCTTACTGAACCATTTGGCCGAAGGTGGACATAAAGTATCACCAGCAAAATTGCACTTTTGTACACAGGATGTCCAATATTTGGGACATAAAATAGAGAAAGGAGTCAGGAAAGTGACACCAGAACGAATCAGTGTGATGCAGCAGATGAGTCCTCCTAAGACTCAGAAGGAGGTGCGAATGTTTTTGGGAATGGTTGGAAACTGCCGACAGTGGATCAGTTGGTTGACAGAGGTTGACACACAAAGATGTGACTGATACGATTGAGTTGGATGATGAGAGTATGAAAGCTTTTATTGAGTTGTGAGACAGTCTTTGTCGAGCACCTGCACTGGGAATGCCAGATTATGCAAAGGATTTTGCATTATACTGTTGTGAAAGAGATGGGTGTGCATTATCAGTTTTGACCCAAAGACATGGAATGGCACGACGTCCAGTGGCATATTTTTCTGCTACTTTGGATTCAGTGACTGCAGCGTTACCAGGATATTTGAAAGCAGTTGCTGCAACTTGTGTGAGTCTGGAACAGAGTGAAGTGATTGTGGTGGGACATCCAGTTAAAGTATATGTGCCACACTCAGTTGAGATTCTTTTGACAAGAACGCGAACTCAGCACATGACTTATAGTCAGCTGACTATGTATGAGAGAGTAATTTTGGGTGCTGAAAATGTGACAGTGGTGAGATGTACGACAATAAACCCGGCAACTTTGTTGCCTAGTCCATTTTGTGAGGAGGTGAAAGAGGAAGCAGATCATGATTGTTTGGATGTGACAGAGTTGTGTACGAAACCAAGGCCGGACATCAAGGATTCGCCACTAGAAGAATCAGATAGTGTGATGTTTGTTGATGGATCGTGTCTAAGAAATGAAAGTGGTGTATTGAGTTCTGCCTATGCAGTATGTACAGTGGCTGCAGTTCTAGAAGCATCCTGTCTAAATGGGGTAAAATCTGCACAAATTGCTGAACTAATCACTCTGATTAGAGCTTGCAAAATTGGCAAAAATTTGAGAGTAACCATATTTACGGACAGTCAATATGGTTTTGGGGTGGTTCATGATTTTGGGCAGCTATGGATGCAAAGGGGATTTCTGACTTCTTCAGGTTCTCCGATTAGAAATGGCAAAAATGTGAAAGATTTATTGGATGCTTTGTAATTGCCCAAAAAGATTGCAGTAGTCAAATGTTCTGCACATAAGTCAGGAAATGATTATGATACGAACGGCAACAGATACGCTGATCAAGTAGCGCGTTTCTGTGCACAAAATTCAATAGCCATCAACAGAGGGGTGGAAAAGAAAAATACCAATTTCCACTTGATGTTTTCATCTTTAGAAACTTGGGATGAAATTAGGCAGTTGCAGGATGAGGCAAGTGACGAAGAGAAAGAGCTTTGGATAAAATCAGGTTGCACAAGGAGAGCAGAAGACGAGGTATGGGTGTACACAGATGAGAGGCCAGTCATGCCACATTGTTTACTTTCCCAAATGGCAAGGGTATACCATGGAATTGCACATGTCGGAAGAGATGCAATGATTAGGCTCTTCAAGCAGTCATGGTATAACCCTAAATTCAGAGTCATTGCAGAGAGTCTGTGCCAGAGGTGTGTCACCTGTCAGCAGCAAAATCCAGGTAGAAAGACAGTTGATAGCTGGGGACGAATTGGAAAAGCAGCAGGACCATTTACGAGGCTCCAATTGGATTTTATAGAATTACCCCCATGTAACGGACTAAAATATGTGTTGGTTGTTGTCTGTTTGTTTTCTCATTGGGCTGAGGCTTATCCCACAAGAAGGAATGATAGCCTTATCGTAGCTAAATTGCTCCTGAGAGAATTGATTCCTAGGTACGGATTTTCAGTCACTTTAGAAACAGATAGGGGATCCCACTTCAATAATGAGATAATTCGGATGATTTGTGCAGCATTACAAATTGAGCAAAAGCTGCATTGTGCCTATCGACCAGAGGCTTCTGGAATAGTGGAGCAAATCAATAGCACTATAAAGTCTAGATTGGGAAAAGTGTGTTCATCCACATCACTGAAATGGCCTGACGCTTTACCCCTGGTATTGATGAGTCTTAGAAATATCCCTGATAAAAAGACTAGATTGAGTCCTCATGAAGTCCTAATGGGAAGAGCAATGAGACAAGTGATTGTACCAGCAAACAAACTGAGGAATATTTCTGATGATCCAGTGCTTGATTACTGCAAAGGATTAGCTGATCTGGTGCATTCTGTGTCTCATCAGGTGGGAGAAATTGCAACCACAACACAGCCGGATCAAGCACATGATTTGAGTCCAGAAGAGTGGGTTCTTATCAAGAAACACGTGAGGAAGTCGTGTTTCGAACCCAGGTGGCACGGTCAATATCAGATTATTTTGGTGACAACGACAGCAGTGAAGTGTGGTGGCTTGCCAAACTGGATTCATGCAAGTCATACAAGAAGAGTCCAAAATCAACTTGAAGAAAGTGAACAGCAACTGGTCAAAGCAAAGAAGAAACCAGAAGCTAGAGGTTGTGAAGCCAAAGAATCTAGATTGACAGATTCTGATGAGCCTGTGAATGATGAACAACCAAGCACAAGCCAAGTAAAGTGGGCACCAGCTACTGGGTCTCGAAAGACTGCTGTTGAGCAAGAAAAGGAAAAAGTTTCTGAAAGTAAAGAACAAGGTCAACAAAAAGAAGTGCTAAATAAAAGTACTTGTGAACCTGAAAAAGAAGGTGAAGAAGAGGTTCAAACTAAGAGAGTGAGAAAAGGAGACAATTGGCCAAGTGGAGTGAAAAGACTGAAATATACTCTCGAAAAAGAAAGCCAGAGCAGATAAATGAGGTCTCAAGTCAAACTGAACAAGAAGAATCAGAGGAAAAATTAGTGCGAAAAACAAAAAGAATAAGAATACCGAGCAAGAGATATACAGCTCCAGAATGGACATATGTGATACTGGAAGAAATTGAAAGCACTGATCAAGTAAAGAAAGAAGTTGGCAAGGGTACTGAGCAAGTTGATGAAAGCAAACTGAAACCACCTTAAAAAGAACTGTGAAAAAGTTAAGGTGCAATAATTCCAGTCAAAATAAATAGAAAGATCAAGAAGATCTGAAAAAGACTTGTGAAGACTTAAAAAATAAAAAAAAATTAAAAAAGAAAAAGAGGGGTTGTAAAGAAGAAAGCTTTGAAGTGTTTGGATACACAAAGGGCTTGATTCACAGAACTAACTTACGTCAAAAACGTAAAGTTAGTACTTTTCGGTATTCACAGAATACACTTACCACTACTAACTTTATATCCGCTCTCGGGCCGGAGATTCCGGCCCTGTGGTGGAATTTCCGCCTCTGGGCCGGAATCTCCGCCTCCCGGCCGGAATACCTTCATTTAGGCCGTTTGAGCATTGAAACGCAAGTTAGTTCTGTGAATCAGGCCCTAAATTGGTGGATTTTGGGATTTTTATTAGAGTTTTTTCTTAGATTTTTGATATTTTTCTAGTTTTTATATATTTTTTTATAGTATACAGAATGGTAGAAGCTACAGTGACTGCACATCCAAAACCTAGTCTAAAACGTAGATGTATTAAAGCTTGCTTATGTAGTGTCTTACTACTAATGTTGATGTGGTTAATTAACTAACTGTCATTGTCCCTGTTCTAATGGTGACTAATAACAAAAATAATAGTAAAAATTAAATAAGTGAAAGTTGTTACTAAAGAAACACCTAATATTAATATGGATCAGATAGATGAAAGTATTTATCATCATGATAAATCGATTAATGATTTTTCGTTAAATGTCTTTACAAAACTACTTTATGAATATGTAGACACGATGGATGTAAGTGATTGTTACTTCTGCATGCAATTACCTTTGTCTGTCTCGGAGGGAGTTACTTACCATCACTTACCCTTAACGTATGGTGTGTCGTGTAGTGTACTAACTAGCCTGTTCTATGTGACGGGGAAGTTACAGTTCAATTATTCTAACATGGATTTAGTATTTTCAGAAATTCCTATTAGAAAAGATATGAATAAGGTGTATAGTGGTAGAAAAGCAGAATACATGGGAGAATTTTTCCACATTACTCAAACTCTGGATATAGTATAGGCTCATAGACATAATCTTACTTGTAGTTTGCAGACTGTAGAAAAAGATTTTATTAATATGGTAGAAGATAGGAGACAAGATTTTCAAAGAAAAGCTGCTGAACAGAAGTCACAAGTACCACCGTGGGCTTTTAGAGAGGGAAATTACAAAAAATGTGAGACTTACGCTGCAATGTCTCTGGATTGGTATCATAAAGGGAAACTTTGCTTGCTTAGACTAAAAACTGACTACAATAACTATTTCATTGGTACTAGTGAATGTGAACATACTTTTTTAATAACTGGCGGATGGGGATTGAAGGGAGGAACTGATCCTGTTTTCCCAGGAGTTTATTATGTGTGTGGCAAGAGTGCCTATTATAGGTTGCCTGCACATTGGTATGGTAGTTGTTATTTTGGGATTTTATTCCCCAAGGTCTATCACGTAGATAGGAATAATAAACTAAATGAAATAAAGCATGGACTAATATGCAAAAGGAGAGCACGTTTTTCAGAGATAGTAGGTGATATTTTTGGTGCACTGATACCTTCAGTTGGGGTCATTCTAAATTTGCATAAAATTCAAAAACTGTCTACAATGGTTGATCGTTTATCAACAGATACCGCTGGTGGGTTCTTAATGATTGATATGAAATGGTTGCAATTAGATCAATGGTTTTGCAAAATCGACTTGCCCTTGATATTCTATTAGCAAAAGAGGGTGGGGACTGTGGCATGTTGAAAATCCAACATTACTGTACTTATATCCCTGACAAAAGTAAGAATCTAGAGGGGTATATTAAAAATATTACGAAATTACATGAAGATTTGACCCAACTAGAGGTTGATGGTGTTTGGGAGAAACTTAGTAAAAGCTTTTCCTCTCTAGGTAAATGGTTTTCTACATTTGGAAGTAGCTTATTAGGGAAAATACTAATACCAACTATTTCAATGGCTGCAGTGATGTTATTAATAATAATGACATATAAATGTTGTAAGTGTAGATGTGGAAAGAAGAAGATGATAGAATCAGACAACAAACGGAAAGCCAGAAAACGAAAGAGAGATGAGATAGAATTAGAAGACATGAGAGGAAAATATTATGAAAGATCTAGATGAAAGAATGATGAAGAGAGAAAAGAGTACAGACCTTTAGATAAAATAACGGTGGCAATTGGTATGATGGGTATTTTGTGATAGCTTAAAAATGCCATCAGAGGGGCGAATTGATGGAGCAGGGTTTTGAGAAGATAGAAACCTGCTTGGATTAACTCCCCAGTAGCATTTACTAATAGTGTGCTGTGAAAATAATATGCACCAACACAAACACATTGGGAAATGCTTTGCGCATGCGTGCACTAATGCTAAGATTAATGCATGAAAGACAAGGCCGCATTCTCGTTCTGTTTCTAACTTAAATAAAATAATGCTGTCTTTGCACATTAATGCTCCTGCTAGAAAACATAACATTGGGTTAGAGCAATGGTGGGAGGTATACAGTGAGAAATACACTTCGTGAAAATAATAACGTCTGTGTTTCATTCATTTTAGAGAAAAGGTAAAGGCCTATATTTCTGCATGATTGTTAAGAGTTAAACGAACAAATATGAAATAATATGCTGAAAATCAAGCTCTGACAGAGAGTGGAGAGAAGGCAGTGGCTGTTGACCTTCGAAAGAACGTTGCGTGTCTGTCAAGTAACGGAAAGACGGCTATGAGAATGAAAGGAAGCGTACAAACTTCTTCCATCGAAAGCGGCAGTGCTGAATAATAAAAATGTAGAAATTTCTCCTTCTCGAGGAAATGGGTGGATAGTGTAATGAGAAAGTGTATTAGACAAAGAACACTAAGAAAACATGATCATGACTATGGTGGTGTGATAGAACTAAGGCTGGGCGTAGTTCGCGAAGTAGCGCTACGCGAAGCTACGTGAAGTGCAGTTCGCACTACGCGAGCTTCGCGTAGCACTACGCGAACTGCGTAGTGCGTGTTCGCAATGATTGCACAGTGCCGGATGCTTGTCCGCACTGTGCAATCATTGAAAACGGCAACTTGCACAGTGCGAGCTGTCTTTTACTGCCGCTCGAGTAGATATTTACTCGAGCGGCAGCTTTCTCAACGCGGACTGGTAGTTTCTCATCGCGAGCGGTCGCGAGCATACGCGACCACTCGCAATGAGAAACCTGACCTCCCCGCGTTGAGAATCTCGCCGGGAGGTTTATTTTCCACGCTCGCGATCGGCAACTTGATGTTGCTGATCGCGAACGAGAAAAAGTCTCGCCGGGATGTCATTTTGCTTGCTCGCGGTCGCCAACTTGACGTTAAGGACCGCGAGCAAGCAAAAAATGACCGCGGCACTACGCTACGCGTGTTTGCACTGTGCTACGTGCAATTCGCGTTGTGCGAAGTTGCGCAAACTTCGCAAACTACGCGAGCGTAGCGTAGTACTTCGCCCAGGGTTAGATAGAACACCCCCCGAATCAGCCAATGAGAGACTGAATTTCAGTAAATGTTTCAACTACTGTGGGTTGGACATGTAGGTTTTAGGGTATAACTGGGATGCCCTAGGGGGTGTGGTTTAGGTAGCTGAGGCGAGATTGGGAAGAAGCTTAGAGGGAGATCGTCGCTGTTCGTCGGTTTGCTGAGGCCTACCTGTTTCCTGTTCCTGTCCTGCTATCAGTATCCTGATAATCTTTATTCCCCGAATCTGTCTCAGGGAACCCCCTACTATCTCCGTGGCCAGGGGATGGTATTTCTCTATTTTCCTTAGGTTAGTATTAGCTAAATGATCCGTACTTTGCATAATAATTTGCAAATGTATTTTGTCTCTGAAACTTTTGTCTCTTCGCCTATCCACTCCTTCAATGTGCATTATTCATTTTAATATGAGTTTGACACCGTTTGCATTGATATATGTTCTCTCTCTCTCTCTCTGTGATTAATGCATTGTTTGCCTTGTGATACTGTACATGTTTGAGCTCTTATTTTTACATTATTTGGTGATAATCATTATTAACTTTACACTGAGTTTGTGGTTATTTAGTGAGATAGATAGTACTATTATTACCATCAACTTCTCAACTTTAGGTCCATCGACCAGAGGAAAGAAGTTGATATGCAGGCTCAGTTAGGTATTTAGAGTATTAGATACGAGCCTGTATAATGGACAACTGATTTAGAGTGTTCATTTAGTCTTGAAACTCAACCCGGCGTCACTTCAGTGGATTATGTGGGGTAAAAGTGTACGGGCCTGTGTTGTGTTGTGTTATTATTGATTATCGATCCCTGATTGGCGCTGGATCACTGGTTATCAAACTTCCCCCCTAGGTTTAAGTCCACAGTGGTTGTTCCATCAGCCTGGAAGAAGGCAAAGATCCTCCCTTTATTAAAAAAGCCGTCAGCAGATCCAGCTTGCCGGTTAACTGTAGACTCATTTTCCTGCTGTCCGCACTGTCTAAGCTCCTGGAGAAATTTGTCAACCAGCAACTTTAATGCTATCTAGAGATTAACAACCTCCTACATCCCAGCCAGTCGGGTCTCTGGCCCAATTTTAGCACTAAGACTGCCCTGATTGAGGTTACGGAGCTTATTAGAGACACACTAGATGCAGGGGGTAAGGCTATGATGATATTATTATACCTATCAGCAGCCCTTGATACAGTTCAACATGCTAGGCTCCTCTGCCACCTTCAGAGTATTGGAATTTATGGTCTTGCACTGGAATGGCTGAAGTCTTTCTTGGAGGATAGAGGACAGGAGGTGTGGACCCCCCCTTTCTTCTGGCTCTAAAGGGCTTACAGTCTGGGTCCCTCAGGGCTCAGCTCTGAGTCCTATGCTGTTTAACATCTACCTTACTCCGTTGGCATCTCTGTTGGAGTCCTTTGGTGCCAAAATAATTTTTTACGTTGACGACACGCAGTTGTTCTTCTCCTTTAAAAAAGGAGAAGTTATTACATCGGATTCAATAAAACCTTATCTAGCTGCTCTCTTACACTGAATGTGCATTAAGCAATTGAAGTGCAATGCAAATAAGTCAAAGGTTCTTTGCTTCGGCTGCGATTCTTAGGTGGACTGTCAAATTCTCTGGCCGGATGGTGCCTCTCTGCTAGGCATGTGATCTGAGGTGGTCAAAAACCTAGGGGTGAAGTTTGATAACCAGTTTTCATTTCAACATCAAGTTAACGCTGTGGCTGGGACCTGCTTTGGCCTGCTACACACTGTAAAAAATGTCTTGCACCTCCTCTCCCTTCCAGCTAGGAAAACAGTTATTATAGCACTCATTATGTCCAGATCAGACTATGTAAATGCATTATATCTTGACCTTCCCTAGTACCTAGTAAACAAGCTACAGGTGGTACAAAATGCAGCTGCTCGCTTGCTTCTAAAGTTTACGCTTAGAGCTCAGATTTCTGCGCATCTCCAATCCTTACATTGGCTTCCGGTGAGAAAACGCAATCTGTTTAAAACTCTCGTGCTTACCCACAGAGCTTTGCACCTCACCGGCTCCAACTGCCTTTCATCCAGGCTACATACATATCTTCCAAATAGGAAGTTGTGTTCCTCTACAGGGCTCTTGCTATAGTACCCAGGATCTGACGTTCCAGAGCAGGGGGACTATCCTTTTCCTACTTGGGCCCCTCAGCCTGGAACAAACTTCCCACTGATCTTCATGTAATTGAATCTGAACAACGGTTCAAAAAGAAGTTGAAAACTTGGCTCTTTTCTCAAAGTTAATCGCCCCTACCCATGCTTCAGCGCCAGGACATTCCTCTGAGTAGCTGCGCCCTATATAATTCCCACCCACCATCATCATCATTATCACTTGATTAATCAAGATGGCAGCACTCAGGTCCACCCCTTGGGACACATCTACAGGCCAAAAACGCAGATTTCTCAGTCTTATGTCACTACTGTGTCAGGTCCAAGAGAGGAAAGGTACCCTACTGTTGGATATAATAAACTTGGTGGCTCCCATTATATTGATGGTCATTTACAAAAAGTTGATCTAACTACTAACCCCAGTCCATCAGAGGTCCCCATTGTTATAAGGGGGGGGGGGCTCTCCGTTTTTGCACCTGGAATATAGCTGTTCTGCACTCTAAACCCTCTCATACAAATTGGTTGGAATTTATTAGCAATGATGATTTAATATGTTTACAAGAAACCTGGATGACAGATTATCTCTGTATTGATGGCTTCCAAACTTACTGGAACTTAGCTATTCCCTCATCAGCTGGACAAGCATGAGGGGGATGGCTGTTTTGGTGTCAGTAGATTTGACAACCCTGAAGGTTACAGTAATTTGTTGCAGTACATGGGTCCAAATCTTACATTTAACCCTACCAGGTTCTTCGGACTGGATATTTGTTAATTATTATTATAACATTTTCGACCACAGTGTCAATGAGGTCATTAATGTTTTTGATAACTCTATTATGGCTTTTATTTTGAAAATCTGCCGGCAGGTAAGAATTTTGTGGGCTGGGGATTTTAATATTAATGTTTGTAAATTCAGTGAACAATCGGTTTGTGGTCTAGTGAATGTGAAAGAGGAAAGCGTCTCTCATTACAGAGAAGCCTTTAACAGGGTTTCATTAAAATACATCTGACATCTGCAGGAGACATGGGGTTCCCTTTTAGTTCACTATTTCCAACCTACAATGGAAATGGTAAAGGCAGCACTATTGTTTTTATTCTGATCTCAGAAGACTTCTGTGCATGGAGTTCAGATTTTTCAGTTAATGTTAACTGCGTGAGAGATCATAATCCCCTTATCTTGGTTCTCGAAATGAATGTACAAGAGACCCACAAATCCAATGATTTAGGGGATCTAAATTATTCAGCTAAGAAGGTCTGAAAATTAAATGGATTAATATTAACCCCTTCTCTGCACTTAGCACTTTTCCGCTCTGCTTGGGGACTCCAATCCCCACTAGACCTCGCGGTAGGGGTTACCTACGCCCTGGACTCGCGCCTGGAGGTGCATAAACGCTGCTGCACTGCACTTAGCACTTAGCACTTTTCTGCTCTGCTTGGGGACCTTGGTTGAGAGCCCTTGTACATCGCATGCTCCACAATTAGATAATCAAGCAATTGGGCCTGTTCCTGTTTTAGGCACAGCCCTCACGGTACTCCAGCCTGGTGATACAGCCACTGTTGATTACCTCAACAAGACCCCATGCTCTCTATATCCAACAATTACAGTGATTCCGAATGTGCCCTGTTCCAATCGATTTGCTCCTATTGAACCTACGGATGAACCAGTGGGAGCTGAAACATCAGAAGCCCTTGCACAGGACATTTCCTCTGCTGCTTCGTCAATAAGACTGCAAAATGCTCATACAGCTGCGACGAGTAATCAAGTGGACAATGAACTGTTGTATTGTAAAATGAACGAGCTTTGCACCCAACTTGGGTTACTATCAGCAAATGTACTGACTCTTAAATCTAAGCTTTTGTGTAGTTGTTGTTGCAGTTGTAGGAGCTCTGGGAAGTTGCATATTGGGGAGACTCCTCTGATTGGGGTGGCCATGGATCAGTGATCTATTGGTTAAGACATGAGCGGAACTGTTTATCTGTAATAAGATCTGACATTGTATTTGCAAAAAGGCGCTCAACCCCATCTTCACATTATGATCACATCCATCTTGTTCTATGTTCCAATCTTTTGGCTGAAAATGTAATTAATTTTGAATTATTCACCTCTGATTATGCTGGGAGAAATCAAACAAGAATACAACTAAAAGCACTTTCCCCATTATTGAAGGATCGGATGGGTCAACAGAATGAGGGTTTAGGCCACGTAACTAATGGGCTTAATGTTTCTAATTCGCGCTCCCCTGCTCCACTATCTCCCATGAACGCACAGGATTGACTGTATAAAAGGCATGTGTCACCAAGTAACAGAACGGGTCGTATGAGAATAGGGGCATCGGGGGATGCAATGATTAATTGTGGTCCAATTCATGCTGTTGAACAATTGTCCCCCCCAGGGATTAACAATAACAAGGCTGCCGCACAAGAGGAGACCCAAAGTTTACTTGTAAAACATGATAATGGTGATTTTAATACCTTGCAACCCTCTGTTGAATCTATAAGACCACAAAGCCTTTCAGGGCTTAATTCTAACACTAACGCAGTTGATGGTTCTAACTCTCTATCATTTTTAAATTTACTGTCCTGGAATGTAGCAGGTATTAATCTGAAATTATGTGACCAAGACTGGTTAAGGTATATTACGAGCTTTGATGTGTGTCTGCTACAGGAGACGTGGGCTACAGAGAGAGTAAATGTAAAAAAAGTCCGTTTTTACATAGCGCAGCTACTCACCCTTACGGGTCACAAGGCGCTGGGGGCCATAGTGGAAATTAAGTGAGCTATTGCCCAGAGTCACATGGTGCTGAGCTGAGCTGCCACCGGAGCCGGGGATCGAACCGTGAACCCTGTGCTCCGAAGTCAGCTGCCCTGGCCGCTGCACCACACCTCTCCACTATCCTTTTATAGATGGGTATACAGAGTCTATATAGATGGGTATACATCCCTTATGGTAGATGCTAAACCTGCACTGCACTTTGGCAGAGCTAGTGGAGGGCTTCTAACTTTGTTAAAGAATGGGCGCTTCAGCACTTTTACTGCCTTGGAAATTAACTGCCCAGACCTAATGAGGACATTAGTTACTTTAGACTGTGGTCTCTCCCTGCCAATATTTAACATCTATGTTAGATCAGTTAAGCACAATGATACATCCACTATTTTAGCATTACTAGATACTATATTGGATGACTTATCCTCTGATACGAGAATAATAGTGGCAGGAGATTTTAATACCCCCTTGGAACCATGCTCCTTTTTAACAGAGATCACAGCAGAGGAAGATGAGTATTGGGGAATTCCAAAATTGACAGCGCCCCCAAGAAAAAATCTTACATCCTGTGCACTACAATTAGTCTCTTTGGTCACTGGCAAAGGTTTGAGAGCTCTTAATGGTCGCACCACCTCTGATTCCCTGCGTGCTCCAACATTTAAGAGAGGTATATGTGACAGTGTAATTGATTATGTATTAACTGATGTGAGAATGTGACCCTTACTAATTGATATGAAAATTAATATAAGGTCTGATAGTGATCATAATTCACTTGAGGTGACATTTGCTGGAGAGCCTTTGGGAACAGGGTATGCTGTCCTGCAGACGGATGTCCCCGCACCTTTAGTAACTAACAACCGTCGTACTGTTAAATGGCCCAAAGTTATGGCAAATCCAGAAATCTATTCAGAACTATACAAACAGTTTGTTGCCTCCTTTGACCAAAATGAGGGGATAGACCAAGCTTAAATACCTATTTTATTAGTTCATAACCAGTTGTTTGGTGAACTTCAAAAGATCTTTTACAAAAAGGTGACTATTACCAATTTGTCACATGCTAAGTATAATGTTTGGTTCGATTCTGTATGTAAAACAGCAAAGGATTCATTAAAATCTACAATCATCGAGGGTGATAGAACCATAATTCGTACCTCCAGAGGAGTTTATAAATCCCAACTTAGGCAGGCTAAAAGAGATTGGGAAGATAAGTACTGGCAGGACCTACTTGTAGCAACTAAAACCAAGGACAGTAGATCCTTTTGGAAATTAGTAGCGCAAAACCACCATGAAAGTGCGAAGTACCCAAGTTATAATATATCACCAGAAAACTGGGTGGCCCATTTTTCATCACTCTACTCGCTAAGAAAATCCGTTGAATTAGTCAGTGTGATTAATCTAGCTGCAGACACAACTATACCCCCCACAGAGCAACAATCGTACAACATTCCCATTTTGTTTAGCCTTGAAGAGACAAATAGTGCAATACATTATCTTAAACAAGCTAAGGCACCTGGGCCTGATAAAATTCCGGGTGACCTTTTTAAGACAGAGCCACTTATCTGGTCAATTTATTTCAACCTTTTATCAAATACTACCTCGGCCGGGGGAGCTGTCCCTGATTCATGGAGGGGGGCCGAGATAATAACTATATTTAAAAAGGGAGATGCTAATAATCCAGCCAACTATAGGCCAATAAGCCTGTTAGATAATGCCCAAAATATTTTCAGTCAGCAAGTCCTGAATAAACTAACAGAATGGATGGATGAAAAACAAATTCTCTCTCCCTTCCAAGCAGGTTTTAGAACAAAAATTAGTACTGTAGACCAGATTTTTAGATTTACACTACTACACTAGAAAACCGTGCTCCTACGTCAAGGTATGTTGCGTTTATAAATCTTAGAGCTGCCTTTGACCTCATCCCCCGTTCTAACTTGTGGCAGGTCTTACTCAACATAGGTGCCCCCAGTGATCTTGTACATCTGTTGAGTAAGTTACATGAGAATAATTATGCACAGGTACGCTGGGGACCAAATGGTGAACTGACCGAACGCATTCCAATTGAGCGGGGAGTTAGGCAGGGCTGTGTACTCGCCCCTACATTGTTTTCTCTCGATCTAAATGATGTGGTCAAGGTTCTGGAAAATTGTGTTAATGACTCCCCAATGCTCAATAATAAGAAGGTACCGATCTTATTATTTGCCGACGACTCACTACTCATCTCAAAGTCACCCATGGGTCTGCAGACCCTGGTAAACACATCTTTGGGCTTTTGCAATGAGAGGGGACTTGAGCTCAACGTTAACAAAACTAAATTTATGATATTGGGCAAGGGGGTCAAGAAACGCAAAACAACTATTCGGGTGGGCAATGAGGTCCTCGAGAGGGTTGACAGTTTTGATTACTTAGGTGTACTATTATGGACAGGTTCAAGTGGCTGGGACCAGATTACGAAAAGTAAACTCCTAAATGAGCATAGGTCAAATGCCATTGTGAGGACGCAAAAGAGAATGGCGTCTCACATAGTGTCCCCAGTTTTGAAGATTTACTGTGCCAAGGCGCAAGGGGCCGCTCTTCATGGGGCTGAAGTCTGGGGCTATGTTGATGCTCAGCCCTTGGCACTGGCAGAAAATAGCTTTGCTAGGAAAGTATTATGTCTTACTCATAGTACACCCCTTATCCCACTGTTTCTAGAACTGGGACTAAAAAGAGTAACTGATTTGGTGGCCTTGAAAGTGTTGGTTTACGGGGTCCGTCTCTGGTGTACACCAGAACTTGCTGACTACAGGGATTCCCTGAGTCAAATTCTTAATCTGCCAGGTGCTAGATCGCTCCCATGGATCAAGCATGTGTTTTCATGGATGGGAAAGCTATGTCTTCATAGATTTTGGGCTGATCCTACCAAATTAAAGAAAAGTGATATATACCTACTTAAAATAACACACTGGGATTTTATCAACGAAGGTATATTAAGTAGAAGTTCTGTAGGATCTTTGACCAATAAATTTCTTGATTTTAAATCTATCCCATTACTAGAGGAATACCTGGATTTTATACCCTCGGCTTTTCTAAAAGTCTTTTTATACAGTTTCGTCTGGGGACACTCCCTGTAAAATCATTTACCCACAAATGGAATATAGCACAGTCAACACTATCTCGTCCAATGTGTAATCAGTGTGTTGAAAATTAATCTCATCTATTATTTTTCTGCCCATATTCCTCCCCTCGCAGGAGGTGGATTATCCCAATTTGTCGAGAACTGGGGATTACACGTTATCAAATAGCCCTAAGGATCTTAAAGACTGATGTCTCTCCCAGAACTGTCATAGCTGTTAGTAAATTTCTAGAGGCAGTTTGGTACAAGCGAAATGCAATTTTTAAAACTAAGCCAATGTAATGATTATGAGCTCTATGTTATCACTTATTTGTAATAATGAACTGTTTTTCTTTGGTATTGATATTATGGTATTTTTATTGGAGCCTAGTTTTATATACTGATTCTGAAGCATTCTGCACTTTAATTCTTGGGTATGGTCTTGATGAGGGTAGATATTATATACTGCTGCTATCACTGTATATATATATATTTGTTTTACTTATGCACTATTTTATCGTTTAGTATGTCCCAGATGAGGGTAGATACTATATTTTGTTGTAATCACTGTATATATTTATTTGTTTTATTTATGTTTTAGTCTTATTGCCTAGATTTTAACAATATTGCACACTTTGTATTGGAAGTGGCACTTGAAACGTTTTATATTCTGCCTGTGTTGGAGGTGCTTACAGTTTTAGCCCTGAATGACAATGGTGCACGTGGCAACAATGTGATTTATGTCTGTGTATTGATATTTTTTAATTTTTGATTGTTTTGTTGAATACTTTGATGGTTGTAATAATCAAATAAAGTAAATTACTACTATTAACCCCGACTATTCCATGTGAGAGTTAATTAAGAATAATGAGGATGTTTTCCAGGTCTGCATATCACCTGAAGCTGACCCAAGCTTAGTCATTAATGGATTTGCTGCCTTTATGTTCCAACATGCCACTAATGTTACTAGCTAGAAATCCCAAGAAAGGTGCCCATGTTTGTAGATGTTCTGCTGCCCACAACCACCTTAAAGCAGCACGTAAAGCCTTTCCTAGAGAGAGCGTTAAACTTGCTAGAAGGGCATATAAAGAAGCCCTTAATCTCAGGAAAGATCAAATCAGGCAGGATGCATGGATGATTTAGAAGTGGCTGGTAGATTAAATGATTCTAGAATATTCTGGGAAGTGATGAAATGCCCTTTTCTTACCAATTATACTGCCCCAAAGATAGATTGTTTAATTTCGGCTGCGACATGGCTAATCCACTTTTCCAAAGCCATTGAATCAGATACTGTTTTTTTTACAAAATTTCTTTGTTTGGTTTTTGCATTATCGTAGCTACAATTCTTTTAACCATATACATCACTGTTACATATTGCAGCTTATGAGCATTCATTCATATTACAGTAATATGCACTGCAGTTTTGTTACAATGGTTATAGTTCGTGCATCGGTACTCACATTTCACAATGCGCATTCTTGAATCCAGCATCTGTGTAGTCTGTTTGGTTTCACGGCGCCAGCTACGCGTTGTCTGCACGCGCGGTGCATCCTTTCCGATATGCTAACTGTGGGTGCGGGTAATAACTGAACTGGGACAACATAAAACATAATAGGTGGTTTGGTGTATCGATCCCCGTGCTCTCCCGGCGTGCTCCTGTGTTGTCTCTAGTGTACGTGTCTCAGTTGGCTATCCTCTTGGCTTGTGTATGTGTTGCATGGTGAGGGGCGATTTGCAGGTAATTCATATTACTTCATCCTACTCTTCTTGTCACTACTGAGTCATATGCCATTTCTATTGTTCAGGCGGGGCATCTGTGGGGTTCAGAGGAGGTATGTTAGTGTTGTGGTTGTTTTGTAGTTCTACCAACACCACGTCCCAGCTGGCAGCGAGGGGGATCTTGCGTATGCCTAGGGTGTCTTCTCGGTGCAGCGCTACGCTCTCTGCTTTTGCCCATATTAACTTTGAGCGTCTCAATGCTATTGTGTGGGGGTGTTCCAGAGACTTCCACCTCTTAGTGATCAGGCTTTTGGCTACTGCTATTCCCAGGTCCAAGAACCTGGAGGTCACTCTGTTCATGCAGTTTCTACGAAATAGTTGCAACATATATATGTGCCACTCTAATGAGAGGATACAGTCCGTACATTGGGTCAGAGTGTCTGCTACATCTGTGCATATGGGGTGACCCTGCGTGTGACATATAGCAATTTCCTGTAGCATTTGTATGCCGCACTTAGCAGCAGTTGGACCGGTCTTTTGCTTGATACGCATGGATGGAACAGCTCCTTCAGCTCCGAAAGAGGGAGTGGCTCACTGTTAGAAGCAGTGTCCTCTCTGTGACGGTCCGCCATCCATCTGGCTATCCATTGGAGCTGCGCGGCTAGGTAGTATTGCTCCAGGTTCGGGGCTGCTAGGCCGCCCTGATCTACCGGCAGATATAGCTTAGTTATCGACACGCGGTGTCTAGCATTCCCAGGTTGCCCTCCAGCAGATCCTCCTGGGTCCTATACACTCTGATTCTGAGATAACGGCATGTGTCCGTGCACCAACGCACCTGCACTCCGTTCAGTTTGTACCCCGGATCACTGCAGGCGTTGCTAAAGGGATAAAGGCAGGACTTAGATGCAATGACCCGCAGCCCTGAGACCATGGTAAAGTCGCCCAGTACCTGCGCCATCTGTTGGGGCATTGGTGGATGTCCCTTATGTACAGAAGGAGGTCATCCGCGTACAGTGATATCACGTGTACTCCATCTCCCAGCGGGATGCCCTCGCCCAGCGTCTTGCTGATCGCTACTGCCAGGGGCTCTATGGCCAGCGAGAAGAGCAGTGGGGACAGCGAGCATCCCTGTCTGGTCCCTTTTTTTACTTGTATCGGGCCAGAAATATACGGGCCTGTTTTTACTCGGACTGACGAAACTCCTCCCCCAGTTTGTATCTTGCCAGTGTTGCGAATAGGTACCCCCACTCCAGGGAGTTGAACGCTTTTTCCAGGTCTAATATTAGGCAACCTGAATTTGGCCAGTGGGGTACTGAGTACGTTGCAACCCTAAAGAAGCGCCTTAGGTTCAGAGAGGTGCTCCTGGCGGGAACAAAGCCATTTTGGTCTGCGTGTATCAGGGCTGGGACCACCTGTGCCAGCCTGTCTGCCAGGAGTTTTGCCAGTACCTTATAGACAGCATTGAGGAGAGCTAGCTAGCCTACCATCTGTAGGATCCCAGGTCCATTGGGTCTTTATCGGGTTTAGGAAGTGACACCAGGTTAGCCTCGCTCATGGATCGGTGGAGTCTCTGCTCCCTCAATGCCGTTGTGTACAATGCATGCAGCTGGGGGACCAGTGCCGTGGCATATGTTTTATAGAATTCCGCTGGGAATCCATCAGGGCCGGGTGTTTTCCCAGATGCCATCGCTACCACCGCACCACGGATCTCCTCTGGTGTTATCAGGTCATTTAACAATTCTCTCTGCTCCGGTGTTAGTCCCGGGAGGCTTATGGTGTTTAAGAACCTGTTTATGTGCCTTTCCTCATGGTGCCCCATACTCTGGTATAGCACAGCATAATGACTCACCATTGCTGCATGTATTTCGCACTGCATGTACATGACTTGCCCGGTGTCTGTCCTGAGGGCAGCTTTGGGCTGATGGGCATGTTCCCGCCGCAGAAGCCACGCCAACGTTTTGCTCGCCCGGTCTGTGGTGGCATGCGTGCGTGCCGAATGAGCTGCATAATTGTGGCAGCGGAGGCTCTCTATCAGGTCTGCATGCTCTGTCCGCATTTCGTCCAGACGCCTCATGTCCGCGCTGCCCGCGGCTACCCTTGTTTCCTGCCCGAGGAGTTGACGCTCCACTTTACTCAACGCTGCATCCAGTTGCTTACGTATGTTCCAACTCGCGCCCAAGCAATGTCCTCTCAAGGTCACTTTGAAGGCGTCACATTCTATGAGTGTGTCTCTCATTGACTGGCTATTGGACTCGAAGTAGTTTAGGATTGCCACCCCTAGTGAGGAGCGGTACGCCTGGTCCTCGAGTGCTGCTGGCTGCAGCCACCATGTCGTGATGGGGGTGGGTCTGCTTCCCAGGTGAGACTTAGAAGTTGTGGATTGTGGTCTGAATGTGTGCGCCCTAGGTACTCAATGTGTTTGACGAGAGGGGATAGGACCTGCGAGCCAACTATACGGTCTAGGCGAACATGCAGACCATGTACTGGGGAGTAAAACGAGTACACTCGCGCGTTTGGGTTGAAGGCACGCCATATGTCTGTGAGTGAACAGTGTGCAAGCCATTCTGATGTGCGCATTGGATGCCGCCGTAGTTCGTGAGTGGTGGGTCTGATCTGTCTAGTTCCGTGTCAAGCACTGTCTTATGGTTTGTGGCCTCCTGACCTGCCTTGCTATGTTGGCATAGGCCTGGCTGCCATGATGTCTTTTTGCACACGTTACTCTGAGCCGTTGTTCTATCGACCTCTGCTCTTGCCAAGTTATTTTAGAACTGTCTGCATTTTCTGACTCTCACCTTTTCTCCTGTTCACTTTGGGCTCAGTCTGCACAACATGTACAAGGTCGAAAAACAACGTCTCCTTGTTCTTGCTGATTTGGCCAGTCCCTCGCACCTAGACATAACATTATGTACAGCTGCCATGGAGATATTTGTGTGCTTTTAATATTGCAGCTTGCACGCTTTTAGACACTTGGAGAAAACCTTTCCAGAGAGAAGAGCTGTGATTGTCTGCTGATGTAGTTTTGCATCTAGAGACTGAGGTATGGGGGTTCGCTAGTCAAAGCCCAGAGGTCTTCTATTATTATTATAAAACTAGCTACTTGCACGGGGAGGGTGGTACGGTCATTTAGCCCAATATCCAATGCTTTATGCAATGCTTTCCCAGTTTGTATTATTCTTATGCAGTCTGCTGATAGTACTGACACGTGTACTGTATCTTAGAGCACGTTAGTAAAATAAACATATTTAACTAATCCGTGTCTCTTATTACGCGCGTTGTGGACAGGTATGAGTGAGTAACGAAAGGGTGTTCTTGCCTCTGCGAGTCGTGAGAGAGAGATACCATGTTCTGGGTTGTCTAATCATTGGGAACATTGGTGCTGATGAGACGCTACAGCTAGCTGGGTTGGGGTTTTAGGTGCTAAGGTATATGGTTGGCTCACCACTATATTCCGAGGTCCTAACATCCTGGGCATAGCTCTGCATATGAGCAGAATCCCTAAGACAGCACAGAATTAAAATCCCCCCCTATGAGCCACGGGAGTCCGCTCCATCTAACCAGTACCCCAGATAGTCTGGCAAGGACCGCGGTCTGATCTATGTTTGGTGCATATATGGAGCCCATAAGAATTGTTTGTCCATTCAGCCTGCCTTTGACTAGTACATACCGGCCGTCTGGGTCTGTGTCTACCTCCTCCTCTACGAAGGGGACCCCCGCCTTTATCCAGATCAACGCCCCGCGCGCCTGGGAGGAGTAATTGGTGCTGAATACCTTTCCTCTCCAGCGTTAGCGGAGACGGCAGACTTCTACTTGGGTAAAGTGTGTTTCCTGTAAGAGGGCTATAGTGGCCTGTCTGCGTTGTAGGTATGAGTACACCAAGTATCTGCGGTTAGGTGTGTGCATGCCCCTCACATTTCAGGTAAGGATATTAGGGGCATATTATCAAGCGGCAGCGATAATTATCGCTGACCGCGCTTAGCGCGCATTTTCCCATCGCCGGCTATCGCTGGAACTTATCGCCATGTTAGTGCTGTATTAACAACGCTTAGCACTATGGCGATAAATATTCCAGCGATAGCGGGGATATCGCCGTTTTCCACGGAACAACGCTGGTTTTCCAGCGATGTTCCATGGAAAACGGCGATATCCTTGATGATAGGGCCTGTGGTCTTAGCCACACAATCCACCTCCCACATTAGGTATGCCTTAGTCTGGAATTTAACAGACGTTATATTCCAGCGTTAAGGCCCAGTTAGCGCGAAAAATCAGCGCTAAACCGGACGAGGCTTAGTTGTAAATACAGCGAAGCACCGTTAGCGATATTTATAATGTAGTTGTAAGGGGCACGCCTACCTTGCATCTCATTAGCGATGCGAGCGAGGCGAGGCGATAGGAAACCGGGCACTAAGGCAGGAAACACGCGCTAGCGTGTCCTTGTTAATAAAGCGATAAAATTATCACCGCTTTTCGCCCGAAAACGGACGCTAAAGCGGCGATAATGTTATCGCCAGCCCTTGATAATATGCCCCTTAGTTTGTGCCATGGCCTAGTTGTGTGCCCTCCTGTCCTGGGAGGAGTTGGAGCGTTGTTGTGCGTCATTCTGCCACTAGGAGCTGCCAGGGAGCGCGGGCTTGGAGAAACGGAAAATCTGAACATGGGTGCACAACTGTGTGCTTCATAACTTTATGAGGGTGAACACAAAGTTGTTGTTCGTCCAAACTGCAGTGCCCAACAATGGCAACTAGTTTGCTAGGTGTGGTTAGCTGCTGAGGTGTGTGTTACAGGTTTGCACGCTTTGGACCCTCCCTCGATGGTGCTTCCAAGTGAAAGATAACCCCATTTCTTTTGGGTTTAGGGTGCCACCGCACCATAGGTTTATCTGAATGAGAGGGGCATTCCACGTTAATCTATTGGCTCCCACCCTGTACTTGTCAGTTTATGTCTGCACGCTAGCGTGGGGGCGTCAAAGCGGGCTTGCATCAGTATCCCGACAAAGCAACAGGGCAGCGCTTAATCAAACTTAACTCAGGCTATACATTACTGATTGTTCAGATTACATCGTCCGACGTCTGTGGCGCGATGTCTTACAGCTGCAAAGAGTGTAGGTCATCAGTTGAATCAGATACTGTTTATATGAAACCTAGGGAAGAGGGAAATTATACACCAACAACTTGGCAGCAGCCCTAACCCTGAGCCTCACAATAGATGTTAACAAAGTTAAAATGGCAATCAAAACATTCCACTAGGCAAGGCCTTTAATTATCTTTGTTTTGCAAGCAGAAATAGTTGGTCCTATTACAGGGACTTGGAAGGAAGCAATAATAGTACCGATTTTTAAGAAAGGGGAGAGGACTCAACCGAGTTGTTATCGACTCATTTCCCTATTGGCCCCCTCTACTAAGATTCTGCGTAGTGTCCTATTTTCTTGGTTAGAGGCTTGGGCAGAATCTAACAATGTTCTATCGACTTTCCAATTTAGGTTTCGTGCTGGTATTGGCCTTGTCGATCAATGTTTTAATGTATTGCTCCTTACTGGGAAGTATGTCAGAGCCAGGAGAGATGTTACATTTGCCATTTATGGATCATTCTTGCGCATTTGACAATGTAAATCAATCCAAGCTATGGTCCATGATGGAGTTGATGGGGGTGGAAGGAGCTCTTATAACACTGCTCAGACGATTACATTGTGACACTTCAGATAAGGTACACTATAGCCCTAAAAGAGAGTGTACACTGCCAATCAGTTCTAATAGAGGGGTGTGCCAGGATTGCATCTTGGCCCCTTTTTGTTTCTAATTTTTATTTAACAGACTGGATAAATATTTGTCGATCAAAGGGAAAAACATGTTGCAGATTGCGAGATGTTCAGTCCCCTGGCTCCTACATGCGGACGATGCCGTCATGATGGCTAGGATGCTTAATGGACTGGAATTAGTGGTGGAAGCATTTATTTATTTTGCACACAGTTTAGATTTAAGAGTTAATTACTCTAAATATTCTATTATGGCCCAAAAAAATACTAAAATCAAATGTTACCTCATCGGTGATGCACAACTCATGGGAGTGCCTCACTTTGAATTTGTTGGTATCTATTTTTAAGTAAATGGCCTCAGTTATAACCAAAATCGAAGGATAGCCCCAAATAATCAGAGAGCCAAAGAAGCAGTTTTTGGCTCCTCTTCCAGGCTGAGCTCTAAGCCAGTAAAGGAGTTAACCCAAATATACAAGTGCAAATTTATCCTAGTGGGGCTTTATGGTTCTGGTGCTTGGGCCTTCTCCAAGATAGAAAGTCTCCAAGTTATAGAAAACAAATTTGTTTGTTAATTATTATCCATTCCCTAGTTTGTAATCTCGTTTATTGGCCATGCTGAACTGGGTCTGTCCTATTTAGATGATCCGGTTTGCATCGCACCACTAATGTTATGGTTGAAGATCTGGTGCATGCCTGAAGGAGGTTTCTCAAGGTTAGTTCTTAAACACTGCTTAACCCTGTAGAAAATGGATGAGATTGATAGGCTAAATCATGTCAAGCAGACCTTTAGAGAACTAGGAGCTATTGAATTTTTTTCTAACCCAGACCTGATTACTGCAACCTATTAAGAACTGGTTAAAGCTTTGTTTTATGAGTATCAATTTAATGCACAGGCAATGAAGGTAGAGCCCTGCACTTGAAACTTAAATACCACCTTGGGAATGGAGTCTTATCTTGTGCTAATACGCTGCCCACACGATAGACTATACCTCACATGGTTACGATTAAATACTGTGCAGTTTTTGGTAGCATTTCCTGTACAGGGTACTTGGTTCAGGTCTCTTCCCATATGCCCTTGCAACAACTTTTCTAGTCAAAGTACAGTCCATTTTATGCTATTCTGCCCATTATACAAAGTCTTACGTTCTAGATTTTTGCTGGCAATCCTACGAGAAGTGAATATTGGACATTACAGCTGGAGCGCCAATCAGGAGGGAGACCACACCACTTCTGACTAACGGCACAGGAGCCGCTTTATATACTTCCTCACTGACCCTGGATCCAGGAGGGTACAGTTTGTCACGAACATATCGATTTTACTAACCGCCGTACTTCTTGGCGATTTTACCTAAAAACTTTCAGTTGAATTACTGTTCTAAGCCCAGAAGAAGTCCTTTCCATGGACGAAACGCATTGGCTGTTGTTTTAAAAAGAAAACAATAAAGAAATTATGTTTTTGATACCCACAATGGATGGATTATATCTGTTTTATTGAACTTTGGTGGTGCTCTCCACATTGGGGAAAAAAGCATTACTAGAAGGCATTAGCCTATTTACAACAGCTCAGTTTTCCGGAAATCTGTTTTGCAGTGCTCAATTATATTAGGAGTGCCTTAGCAGTTAGGAAAAGATATGGTGTCACAATCACTTCCCAATTGTGATAGTTATTTTAAATATGCCTTAAATGTTACTCCCCATTGATTTTAATGGTAATGCTGCACTTTGATTAGGCATTACTTTTAGGATTGTCTAGGGATTTTATTCTGTACATTTTTTTAACCCAATGTAATGTATATTTTTTGTTTGTACTTTTATAGCTACTTTAGCAGAATAAAGATTTATTCGATTTGATTTGAGGTACAACTAGAATTTACATCTTACGTTACTTCCATTTATAATGTAATGTAACAGGAGAGTAACCTTACAAATTTAAAAGATGCCACACCAAGCTACAAAAGATAGTGCAAAATGTAATAAATAACACAAGAGCAAAAGGAGAAAAATACAATTAGTAGAACTGGATTTATGAATTTTCAAAGAATAAACTGTAAAATAGCAACTAAATGCATAAAGCACAAACCTTGGCTATCTGGTCGTGCTGGACCGGGTCAAAGTCAAATGTTCTGGCTGAACGTGATGGAGCATGGGTTGGCTACAGTCCCAGATTAGTCCCACTCAAGGTTTGCCTTCGCAGGTTTTGTGCCAAGGGTCCCGTTAGCATTGAAGAGGGTCATGGGGAGGCATGGAGTGTGTCGCGGGCAGTGGTCGGTGTTGCGCGAAGAACAGACCAGGCATTGCAGACGGGCGGGCGCTTCACATTTGCAGTCCCCGTGGGCTGTCAATGCTGCTGTGCAAAGAGAGAGGCTGGTGGCGGCTCTCGTTGGATTTCGGTCCGAGGGGCGCCAGCTTGCAAATGGGCCCATTCGCAAAGAGCCCTAAAGCTAGATTTAAGAGCATGTGAGCCACACCAAGGGTCCAGGACCTGAGAGGCACCAGTTGGGGGCCAGGAACTCACTACAGCTGGGTCCAGGAGCTCTTTCTGGAGCCTTTTAAATCCCTGAGGATCAGATCAGGAGGCCTGAAGACTAGCCCCTGGAGGCATTCTGGGGTCCTGTGTTCAAGAGGAAGTTGCTGGTCTAATTATTATTCCCCATGCAACAGGGCAGCAGGCCAGCACAGCAGGCTGGCAGTTCCTTTAGAACAGCAGTCCAGTAGAGTGGCAGTCCTTGTAGCAGCACAGCAGTCTTTCTTCCTGGCAGAGTATCCACCGGTCCAGAAATTTACTGAAGGGTTGGTGCCTGAGGTCCAGTATTTATACGCAGTTGTGCCTTTGAAGTGGGGAGACGCTTCAGGAGGCAGGCCTTTGAACTGTACAGATGTCCTGCCTTCCTGCCCCTGGCTCCAGACTAACTACAGGGGGTATGCAGCCCTTTGTGTGGAGACAGGACACAGCCTATTCAAGTGTAAGTGGGGCGGGTCCAGCTCCTCCCATTCATCCTGCTAGTGATGGCCCATGCAGTCACACCTAAGCTCCCCATTGTGTGTGGCAGGCTAGGAGGCATACACAAAGCCCAGTTGTCAGCTACACCCAGTCATGTAACCCAAAGACAGTCTGTAGGCACCAAATGGCTAAGGCAAGAAAAAAAACAACATTCTAAAAGTGGCATTTTCAAATTTGTAACTTAAAAGAACAAGTTACTTACCTTCGGTAAAGCTTTTTCTGGTGGATACAATATCTGCCTGTGGATTCCTTGCCTTTTGAATTATCCCAATGCACAGTATTCAACAGTAAACTTTCCTCCTCAGCTCGACGAGGATGTCAAAAGGGAAAGGCTAGACACGCGACTCCGTGTTACGTCATCGGAGCCATAAGAAGACTTCGTCGGCGTGCTGACGTCAGTTCACCCGTTTCGCCCCGAAGGCACAGAAAAAAATGGGTGGAACTAACAACTTTCTCAAAAGTATACATAGTATACAAAACACAACCATATACGGAAATACTACATCATAGCTATTTCCCAAACCCAATTAACCTCATGATTCAAGCAATCAATCACATAAAAAACATTAGTGAATTAATTTTCAGATTAAGCAGACAGGCAACGTGGAGGCAGGTGGGTCAGTGAGGAATCCACAGGCAGATACTGTATCCACCAACAAAAGCGTTACCGAAGGTAAGTAACTTGTTATTCTGATGGATACATCTGCCTGTAGATTCCTCATCTTTTGAATTGAATCCCCAAGCAGTCCCGCTCTCAGAAGAGGGTGCCGGCCTACCTACCTGCCAATACCAAAAAATCCTTCAACACAGAACGAGCAAAATAGCCGACCCTCCTCACTTCAGAATCCAAGCAATAGTGCTTTGCAAAAGTGTGGAGGGAGACCCAAGTTGCCGCTTTGCAGATGTCAACCACAGGGACACCTGTAGCCAAAGCGGAGAAGTCGTCTTAGCTCTGGTAGAATGAGCACGAATACCTTCAGGAGGCTACTTCTTGACCACGGCGTAGCAGATCTTAATGCACAAGATTATCCACCTGGACAGCATTCTTTTGTGGACAGCATTGTCCTTCATCTTGCCCACATATCCTATTAAAAGTTGATCATCCAGTCTGAAGTTCTTGGTTGTGTTCGAGTAGAAGCTCACCTCCCTCTTGGGGTCCAGGATATTAAGTCTCTCCTCCTCCTTAGAAGGGTGAGGGGGAGGGTAGAAAGTAGGTAAACTGATGGACTGCCCCAAGTGGAATGGAGTGACAACCTTAAGCAGGAAAGCAGCTCTGGCCCTAAGAACCATCTTATCAGCATGGAAAGAAGTAAAAGGAGGCTTGGAACTAAGAGCGTGCAATTCACTCACCCTCCTAGACGATATGATTGCCACTAAAAATATAGTTTTAAATGTGAGAAACCTTAAAGGGCAACTATGCAAAGGTTCAAAGGGCGAATCCATCAAAAACATGAGTACAAAATTCAAATTACCACTGAAGCATTATAAAAGGAGTGGGAGAAAACCTATTAGTGAGACCCTTAATGAATCGCATAACTATAGGAGATTTAAACAAAGAGGGTTGATCTGGCAAACAAAGGAAAGACAAGGCAAATAAGTAGCCTTTAACTGTTGCCACTGCGCAAACCTGTTGCGCCAGGGAAAGAGAAAAACTCAGAACATCAGATAAATGTGCGTTTAAGGCATTAATTGATTTCTCTCCACACCATTTCACAAATTTAGCCCACCTACCAGCATAGACAGATTTGGGGGCGTGTCTTCTGGGCGATAAAATAGCATCCACCACATCCGGTGGGAGAGAGAAGGTTGCCCCGTTCAATCTCCAGGCATGAAGGTGTAGGCTCTGGAGGTGGGGGGTGTAGAACCTGCCCCAGCGATTGTGAGAGGAGGTATGCCATGAGAGGGAGATGGAGTGGAGGGTGCAATGAGAGGGAAAAGGAGGTCTGTGTACCACACCCTTCGCGGCCAATCCGGGGCGATCAATATGACTTGGGCCCGGTCTTGGTGAATCTTCCTTGGAACTCGAAGTATCAAGGGTATAGGAAGAAACGCATAAAGAAGCTGTGAGCCTTAATCTAACTGAAATGCGTCCCCCAACGTTCCTGTGTCAGATACCGGAGACTGCAGAATGACAGGCAGTGCGGGTTCCCATGAGTGGCAAACAGGTCCACTTGAGGAAATGCCCACATCCTATAAATGTGAAGTACCACCTCCAGATGGAGAGGCCAATCGTGATCGGCTGAATACTGCTGACTGAGACTTTTCGCACGCACATTCAGCACTCCAGCCGGATGATTTGCGAATAGGCAAATCTGATGGTCCTGACCCCAGGACCAGAGTCACACAACCTCTCTGCAGAGAAAATACAACCCTACTCCTCCCTGTTTGTTGATGTACCACATTGCGGTAGTGTTGCCCATTAAGACCTGAACTGACTGACCGTGAAAGGAAGGAAGGAAGTCGTTGAGAGCCAAACGTATCATCTGCAACTCCAAAAGATTGATGTGAAACAACCTTTCCTCTGGAGACCAAAGACCTTTGACCTCCAGATCCCCCAGATGAGCTCCCCACCCTAAAGTGGAGGCATGCGTTATCACTGTGAGATGGAGAGGTGTGAGAAAGTGCCATCTTTCTTGCATGGTATGCCCCCACTTTTTGCTGAATTGCTGATGTACTTTGACTGAGTGTGCCCTGGGCTCCTGCCAATCAGGTGCCCAGGGCCTGTGTTCCTTCCCTAAAACTGCATTACAGCCTAAACCCAATTGGCACCTCTGGCCACATGTCAGCTCCTGGTAAAAGGTACCCTAGGTACCCAGGGCATTGTGACCAGAGAAGGCCTCTAAGGGCTGCAGCACTTATTGTGCCACCCTTAGAGACCATGTACCCTGACACACACACACTGCCCTTGCAGGCTGAGTGTCTTGGTGCAGAACAAAACAGAGAGTCGACATGGCACACATCCCTGTGTGCCATGCCCACAAACACACTGCCCTGGCATACCTCAGTCACCCCTCTAGCTGGGTGCCCTATGCCAGTGGTGAGGGTACAGGTGCATGAGCCCTGTGCCCCTACAGTACCCAGGTCCATTCCTGGGCACTGTAAGTGCAGTACTGCCATTCCGAATATATGGTGCTGGGAGGTCGTCAGCGCGAACTCCACAGCACCATGATGGCTACACTGAAGACTGAGAAGTTTGGTATCAAACTTCTCAGCACAATAAACTCACACTGATGCCAGTGTGGGATTTAATGTAAGATGCACTACTGAGGGCAACTTAGAGTTGCCCCCTGAACCTAACCCACAATCCACGTCCTGTCTGAGAGGCTGCCTAGGCTGCCACCCAGCAGACATGTTGCTGGACCCCTGGGTAGAGAGCCATCCACTCTACCGGGCCTGCAACAATGCACGTCCTGGGCGAGGTGCTAGGTCTCCTCCCCCAGGATGGGCAGGGGGAAGCTTCAAAGGCATACCGCCTTTGTGAGCTTCCCCAGTCCACTTGCTGTACTCAGCAACTGGTCCCCACTGGTTCTAGCCCCCACTCTGGCGGGAAGACTGGCGGGAAACACCAAGGAAGGAAAGGGGGTGTGCCAGCCTCAGCCAACCCCACCCCTCAGGTGGGGGAGGCGAGGTGAAGCACATCTCCGGGCTCTCGCCATCTTGAAGATGGGGAGCCCTGCCCAATCAGGACTAGGCTCCTGACCCCCTCCCACTGGAGAGTGGCAGGATAGGGGGTGTACCCAACCCAGGGAAGGGACCCATTGGTCCCTGCCCTTAACCTACCTATAACGCCTCTAAATTTAGTATTTAGGGGCACCCTGAACCTTCCTTCCTCAGATCCCGAATTCGAAACAAGCAAGAAGAACAAGAAGAAAGAAGACCTGCCGTGCAGCTGCTCACAAGAGGGCGACACCAACTGACTTGGCCCCAGCCCTACAGGCCTGTCGACCCTCGAACCTGCTCCTGCTAAAACCCCGGCGTCTCCAGTGGTCAGCAACCTCGAAAACCCCAGAGGACCTGACTGCCTTGTGACTCTAAAAGAACTGGGACTCCCACGAGCAGTGGTACTGCTCAAAAGCAAGTAACAAACCCCTGGTGCCAGCCAGGAACCGCGACTCCAGCACACTCTGCACCCGCCGAGCCCGGCCTGTGCCTGAGTGGACAAAGACCACGAGGACGTCCCCCCGGTGACTGTGACCAAGAATCCAGCACCCAAGGACCCTCCTCGACGATCCTGACGACGCCTGCAGCCTCAGAACCTGGGCCCCCTCCAACCGCGACCAGCAGAGGGTAAGATTTCCCGACGCGAAAAGACACCCCTGCACCCGGCGCCCTGCGGCCTCCTGTGCCCAACTCCGGGGTGCCTACCTATCCTCCAACTACCCAACTTACCCCTCGAAGTGGTGGTCGCACCTGAAGAATCTCCGTGCCTGAGCTTGCAGCCTTTGTTCAGCTTCCAGCTTCTCCATTGAAATCCATTGAGCGCCCGAAGGCTCAAAAGCACCCTGCACCCAGCCGCCCGAGTGCCCCTGGGAGTGCAACAACTATCCTACTCTACTTCCCCACTTGCCCTGGGTAAGTGACCAGGAGCCCAGCTGCCACAGCCGCGTGGCCTGCTTGCCAGCAGCCACCAACCAAAGGTCCGCCATAGGCTAACATTGGGCCTACTCACTCTGCACCCGGCCGCCCCTGTGCCGCTGAGGGTGTACCAACTGTACCTATCTGACCCTGGGGGACCCCTGAGTCTATGCCCAGAACCTTAACCTTAACTCTGCCAGTCGAGTACTTACCTGAAAGCCGATAACCTACATTTTCTCCATAGGGTAACATTGACTGATTTACACTGAAATTTCTTCTAAGTGTCGAGTTTTGAAACTTTGAAATGTTCACTAAAAATCGCCCGATTACCGAAAACGAAATTACTCACCTGTTATCAGGAGAGATACCAGTGCTGGATCTTGGTGCCCAGCACTGACCCTAAAAAGCAATTACAACTGTACTTACCGATAACCTGATTTTCCTCCATAGGATAACATTGCCTGGTTTTCTCCAAAAATTCTTCTAAGTGTCGATTTTTGAAACTTACAAATATTCCCTAAAAATCGCCTGTGTAACAAAAACGAATTCTTTCAACTGTTTACAGGAAATGCACCAGGGCTGAATCCAGGATCCAGCCCTGAGTAAGAAAATCATACGTAAAGTAATTTATATCTTTATATCGCATTTACTTAAAATTCTCCATTGAGCTCAATGTTAACATTGTGTTGAAATTGTATTGCCTATTGTAACAACTGTAACAATTGCCTTTGCAAGTCTATTGTGAATTGAAAGTATATAACTAAAGCATCTCATCCTGAGAAAGTATTTTGATACCTACTTGTGGTTCTAAAATAAAACAACAATATATTTTTATATACAAAACAATTGGCCTAGAGTTCAGTTCTTGAGTGTGTGAGACCATTTGCTGACTGAGTGTGTACAACAAATGCTTTACACTGTCCTCTGATACTGCCTTACTGCTCGACCAAGCTACCACTTTAGAGAGTAAGGTTATATCTAACTTTAGCCTCTGCCAAACCTCTGGGGACTGTGGACTCTGTGCACACTGAACCTTACTTTGGTGCAGTATATAGAGAGCCACTTTCTTACAAGAGGGAAACAGCTTCCTTTGAGACCACTGCAGATCCGCTGCAGAGTCTCTGGAGATTCTGACCAATTCCTTGAGATCTCCGTTGAGTTGAAACCACTGCCTGCGGAGGCAACACTGGAGGGCCCTCATATGCCAGCGTGCATTCTTGACCAACAGAATGCAGGAAGCAAACAGACCGAGCAGGCTCAACACCTTCAGGACTGGAACAGACGCTCCAAACTGAAACAGTGGAATCATAGCTTGGATGTCCTAAATCCTATGTGGAGGCGGGAAGGCACGACTCACTGTAGTGTCCAGTACTGCCCCTATGAACAAGTTGCGCGGAGAGGGCACCAGGTGAGATTTGGGTACATTTATCGAAAATTTCAAGCTGAACAACAGCTGTTATGTTACCTACAAATGATGCAACACTATCTCTGGCGACTTTGCTTTGGTCAGCCAGTCATCCAGATAGGGAAACACAGGAATCCCTGACCTTCTGAGATGTGCTACCATCACCTTTGTGAAGACCTGAGGTGTGGAAGTAAGACCAAATGGAAGGACCGCAAACTGGTTATGTTGAGACCCCACCGTAAAACTGAGATACTTCTGATGTGACTTCAGAATGGGAATGGAACAATATGCATCCTGTAAATCGATCAACACCATCCAGTCTTTCTTCTCCAGCACGAGAATGACCTGTGCCAGGGTCAACATTTTGAAATTCTCCTGTTTGAGGTAAAAATTCTAAATCCTGAGGTTGAGAATCGGTCATAAACGACCATCCTTTTTGGGAATCAGGAAGTACTGGTAGTAGCACCCCTGACCCCTTTCCTGCTCTGGAATTATCTCGATTGCCCCCTTTTCAAGCAATGATAGCACTTCCTGCTGTACAAGCAGAAGATGCTCTTCGAGCAAAGGCCTTGACGGGGAAGGAAAGGAGGGGGGAAACTCCCGGAAGGGTAGGGCTGTCCCATTTTCTATGATGTTGAAAACCCAGAGGTCTGTAGTGACAGACCTCCTATGAGGTAGAAAGTAGGCCACCCATCATCCCAAGGAACAAGCATGCTCTAAGATGGTGGAGCTAGAGCTGCATCCCTGCAAAAAACGGTTGGAGAGGCAGAGGAGGAGGAGACTTGTTGCTGGGCAGAACCCCGCAGGCGACCTCTGCCCCTTCCCCTGTTGGATTTGTACAGAGAATTTGTCATTTTGTGGCAGACAACAACCACAGCAGCAGACAAGTTCTTAGCAAAGCCCCGAAACCTGCAGAACTGTCTATAGTCCCTGGGCTGGGTCTGATGTCCTTAGGACCTTGCTGTCAGGATTGTACTCCTCAGGGTCCGGATGAAGCAATAAGGGGTCCAGCTTTCGACATCTCCAACTCCTATTAAACAATACGGAGTCTTGGAGCCATCAAATGAGGGAAAGAGTAGGATGGGGACAGCGGGGAGAGGAACCTAAAAGACAAGAAAACAGCAGTGAAATGCAGGTTCATGCAACACTACTCTCAATAGGTCTCACTAGTTCATGATCTACCTTATCCACTTTGACCTCTATCGCAGTGGTCTCTATCTTCAGGAAACAATTCCACTTTATCAGTCAAACACGGATCTAGGTATAGAGACACAAAGATAACAACAATTAACGTTCTGCACACTTCGTAAGACAGAGCATTCAACACTTCATTAGCTCTGCGGACATACCGGTTCTCTAGGGGTTGTAGAAAAAATAAAGAAGATAAAACAAACAAGGCTTAGCTTCAGCCGTGTTGTGGAAAAAAAAACGATTCCAAAGATGAAAAGAAATGTCTTGTGTTATAAATAAAGTTATACTTATTCCACTTAGTAATCCAGAAAGAACACGAAAAGTCAATCTCTGAAAACGTCTCTCTCCAGAGGACTCCAGACAATAATCCACACCGTACTCCTACCTCAGAGTACAAAAGTCTCAGAACTCCGTAAGCGGTTGCTTCACCGCCTACTAGTAATCTAATCCTTTGGGCCAAAAGCGCCCCGACGAGCAATACCTGGTGACTGCTTAATTGGAACACGATTCTTCACTCCAGGACACACGAAGTCAGGAAATGCTCAGCCGAGCACACCAGTGAACGGGGAAGGCAGATGCAGTGGCTCTCCCTCTCTGAAACGCGGAACACCCTCGCGTACGGATCCACTCTCAGCCGAGAGCGAGGCAAACAAACAGAACTACGCACGAAATCGTCCGTGCGTTACATCCTCATAACGACCCAAGCTCCGCCTCTTCCTATGTAGGCATTCTGGGACGAGTAGTTCAACATTGGGTAGGCGCTTATTGACGGCGATTCCTGACAGTAGGTCCCCCTGCCAAGCGCCTCCTAGAACCAGGCTTAGCAGGGTATTTGCGAAAGAAAGAACGTACATCGACAGGAGCGTGTACATTGCAGCTGGGCTCCCAAGAATCGTCTACAGCGGAGTACCCCTTCCACGAGACGAGATACCACAGTTTTCCCTTCCTGTACTGCGAATCCAGAATTCTTCCAACCTCATACTCCATACCCCCATCGCATGACACCGGTGGAGGCGCCCGACGTCTTGCCCCGAGAGCAGGTTTCAGAAGGCTACAATGAAACACCGGGTGTATTCGAACAGTGCTCGGCAACCGCAACCTGTAGGTAACCGGGTTGATCTGTTTGACCACTGTGTATGGCCCGATGAACCTAGGATGGAACACGCTACGCAAATTGAACTTGATGTTCTTGGTAGACAACCATACTCGGTCCCCCACCTAGTACCGGGGGCCATCGCTACGGTGAAGATCCTCCCAACGTTTGTACGTCTGCTTAGCACGGACCAAATGCTGCCTGGTCTTCTCATGTATGATCCTTAGAGTCTTGATATGTTCACGAACGGAGGGTTGGTTTACCAGTTCGTCCGGAATACCGATAGGCAGTGTCCTTGCCTTGTAACTATAGTTAGCCACAAATGGTGATACTCCAATGGAACAGTGTGGAGAGTTGTTATAGGCCAGTTCCGCCAACCACAACATGGAAACCCAGGAATCATGAGCCTCTTTGGAGTAACATCTCAGATATTTCTTCAGAATCTGATTGAGCCTTTCCGTCTGGCCATCAGTCTGAGGGTGAAAGCTCGTTGATACTGCAGATTCAATGTGCAACGCCTTACACCACATCTTCCAAAAGCTCGCTATAAACTGAGGACCTCTATCGGATACTATGACCTGGGGTATTCCATGTATTTTGATAATATTAGACAGCAATAATTGCGCGGTCTGACCTGCGGTGGGTAAGTTCTTGCATGGAATAAAATGACTCATCTTTGTAAAACTGTCCACTACTACTAGAATAGTCGAGTATCCTTGATCCGTAGGCAGCCCCGTGATGAAGTCTAAACTGATGTTCTGCCAAGGCTGTAGAGGAGTAGGCATGGGTATGAGCTTCCCTTTCCTTTTGGATGTATTCCCTTTACTTCTAGCACAGTCCTCACATCTCATGACCCAGTCTTGAACATCCTTGAGCAGGGAATTCCACCAAAAATGACGTTGCACCAATTGTCCGGTCTTTCTTATGCCTGGATTACCTGCCAGAGGAGAACTGTGACACCATCGATACGCTTCTTTCCGTAGTTCAGGTGTCGGAAGGTACAGTCTGTTGTTCTGAAAAGGAACCCCATGCTTGATGGAACAATTGACATCCAACTCTGCCCATTTTTTCCATCCCTCGGAACTACGAAGTTTGCTCACCTTTTCCAGGAATTGGTTAGCCCGGATGACGCACAGCACCTTAGCGGGATCGATGATGGTGTCAGTGGTTCTTAAGACTGACTCGTTACTGGATTCCTGCCGGGATAGCGAGTCAGCCTTGCGGTTCTCGGATCCTGGTCTGAAGGTTATTACAAAGTCATACTCGGCAAAAAACAACATCCACCTCATGTGACTCTGTGAGAGGTGTCGAGCTGTCTTCAGGTACTGCAGATTCCTGTGATCGGAGTACACCGTGATGGGGAACCGAGCCCCCCATAGGTACTGCCGCCATTCCAGGAAGGCTTTCTTTATAGACAGTAATTCCTTTTCCGCTATAGTGTAGTTCTTTTCCGCGGCATTCAGCTTTTTTGACAGATACGCTACTGGATGCAGCTGGCCTGTGTGTCTATCCCTCTGTGAGAGGACAGCCCCTATGGCTTCATTGGATGCATCGGCTTCCACTACGTAAGGCACCTCAGGTATGGGATGTCGGAGTACTGGTGCTGTTGTGAAGGCTTGCTTCAGAAAGGCAAAGGCTGACGAAGCCTCACTAGTCCAGACAAAAGGGACTCCCTTTCTCATCAATCTGGTAAGAGGAATTGCCACCTGTGAGAAATGCTGTATAATGGAAAACGGGATGCGTTTAAAAAGAAAAATTTAAATTTGCAGTTTCCTTTTTAAGAGTAGACAGTGGTCTGTGGGACAACTGTCTGCTCTTAAAAATTATTTGTTTTCCATTCTCAAAGGGGATGGGGTCTCCTGGGGACCCATTTCCATTTGCGAATGGGTTACCCCCTCCTTCAAGGAGTTGGTAAAATATGAATATTTTGCACCCTAAACACGCCCCTTTCAAATACTGAATCAACAACACAAATTGCGATTCAGTAACGTGTTACTGAATCGCAATTTGTGTTTTGTACATAAGTAAAAGCATTTTTGAGGTCGGAAATAGCCCGATCGGATTTTCTGACCGCAAAAATGCTTCATACATGTTGCCCACGGTGACTTAACAAATTCAAAGAATGCTATTAAATTATGATTTAGGCAGTGTGACTATACACCTTGCCCATGGGCGTGGGAATTATGCTACAGGGGAGGACCAAATTATGCGGCAGGATTGACAACATTTTCAGCACATGTTCTGAAAGTATTACTTCATTATTCTGTCATATTTATATGTTAAGACTGCATGGGCAGTCGCAGGAGTCTTGGTTGGTGGCCATGGTCCAGGCAGCCTCGCATGAGTGCGTTATCTACAACCTACAAAACCAGTCTGATCTGTTCCTCCAAACGTGGGCACCTTTTCTGCAAGACGAGAACGATGACAGACGTCTTACATCAGGCGCCTCAGATCCCCCACCCCCCTGCCCACCTACAACCATATAGATTAAACCGAGCTGCATTACTCCGTACAACTGCCTATCCTACAGCACAGAACGTTTCTTTACTTTCTCCCCTTCTTCCTCCTCCCTCATTTTTCCATTGCCACACCTGTACTAACATCCTCTCATACCCCCTTCTCACTTCTCCACCGCTGTTCTACCCTGCTCTGCTTTACTACATCCCACCCTTCCCCTTCCCAGGGACATCTTAAGGATTTTGGGGGCCCTGGGCAAAATGTAATTTGGGGGCCCCTGTTAGGAACAGCTTTGGGGTCATGATCTAATTTCAGCTCTTTCCTGCTCTCTTTGGCCAGGTCACTCAAAGTGCACAGGCACACTGGTCATATTCTAAGTGTGTTTACATTCAATACTCAAGGATGCTGACCTGTTTTCAATATTAGAATATACAGCGCCAGCTCACTAATATTATTGCAAATAAACTTCGTAACTCCCACCTATTTCTCGTTTGTGAGGCCCTGTTATGATCTAAAATAATTTTTTTCATGAATGTAGCTATTGTTGAAAAACAAACATTTCCCTGAAAAATGTCTGTAATAACACACATCACCCACATTAAAATTAAATTAAAGGAAAGCGATGTTTAAAACAATCTGTTTAAAAATTATCCAAGGTCATCTTAGCAACACTTCAGAACAAAGGTGGCTATATCAAGGAGGGGGCCCCCTGAAAGGCTGGGGCCCTGGGCCAGGGCCCACTTTGCCCATGCCTTAAAATGTCTCTGCCCATCCCCCCTCTTGGAGCCTATACCCCCCTTCCCCTACCCTCTCCTCCATCCCCCATCCTCACCCTCCCATCAACTCCCCTCACTTCCCATGGACCCCTTCTGCCGCCTTCTCTGTCCTCCCTCCCCCACCCCCTTATCCTAGCCCCCTTTCCTCCCCTCTCCTCCCCACACCTTATCCCACAACCCGCCGATACCTCCCTCCACTCCTCCCACAATACCCTCCCCTCCCCCCCCGGCCTTGCAGACACACCGAATAATATAGACTCCCATTGCCTGTACCCTGAGGACAGCGGCTGAGACCGCCCACACCATCAACTTGGTCCTGTCATTACCTCCCTCCTCCCTACCCTTGCTTTTCATCATAATCCCATTCACTTATACAATGACCTATGGAAATACCACCGATAGCAGAATCGGGGAAAACTCCCCAACCCTTATTTTCTGCCTGTTCCACAACCCAACCTCATCCTCCGCACTGTTCATACCCTAAGACACCCGGCCCCAGTCGGCCTACCTGTTCATCAGCCCCATCGCTACCTACCATGGCGGTTTTCTCTTATCCAGGGTGAGCATATCCCCCCACACGCTATCATACGACGCAGCAGACACCATAGATAGGGATCACAAGGGAACCGGCTCCTCATCAATGACGTGGGCACGTACTACCCCATCACCTACAGGTCAACATCCAGCTTTCTCGATCCCTGAAACTCTTTAGAACTTTACGTGGGCACTTCCCAGAGGTCCCTAGCCTTTAATCCCTACCCTGCCCCCCCATGATTATCCTCTCAGCCTTCCCTCCCTCTCTACTCTCACTCAGGGCACAAGTCCTAAAAAAAGAAGTGGGGGGACTCTGACGTCACAACAGGAAGTGACGTCACGAAAGGTGGCTTGCACCATCAGACTCATTGCCTCCCCTCGCTCACCCCTTAGATGCGATTGCATCAGAGAAGCCAGCGCGTGAGCAGCATTCTGAATGAGCTCCGATCTTGCCCCAGAGAGGCCAAAGAGTGAATGTGTGGCTCCATTTGCTCCAGTTATCGAGCTCCCGGTAAAATAAGTGGGAGGACGCCGTCCACCCGCGTGGTACCCCGACTCGAGCCCTGCTCTCACTGTTATATAGTATGTACCATCTCATCCTAATTACCATTGTATGACAATGCCGTACCTGAATGTCAGATGATGATTATCCATGCTATGTACCCTTATGCCTTCTTTAATAAACAACTGCAACACACAAAAAAAGACTGCATGGGCAATGTTTTCACCCCTTAACTACCAGTATAGAACCCAAACCCTTAACTACCAGTATAGCACCCAAATACAGCAATAAGCAGGGCCACTGAAATTATGCGGAAGAGGAGGGCCAAATTATGGGCAGGATTGCATAAATTATACTGCAAAAAAAGGCAAATTATGTGGCGTAATGCAGCACATTTTATAATAGTGTTGTCATTATGTTGTCATCATTTACACACCTGTTAACACTGTCTGGGCTGGGTGACCAGAATTGTAAAGCCAAAAACCGGGACATTTCACGAAAATAGAAGAAGGACTACAGTTTTACCTCACGCGAGCGCCCAGAATGACAGCGCTCTGCAGCAGAGAATTACAGTACAGGCAGTTAGAACATACATAAAATGCAATTTTTGAACCCAGAAGCTTGCCTGTTAATTACATTGCTTCCTTGAAACAACTGCTAACAATCCCTGCTTTGTAAAACATAAAAAGCACCTCCCGCCGTTTTCTGTCGACCCTCTCTAAAAACCGGGACAGGAGCTACATTTCCTGAATTCTGCCGGGACAGCTGGTGAAAAACCGGGTCTGTCCGGGCAAATCCGGGACGCCTGGTCACCCATTACACCTCATTAGTTTCAGTTTCACACTCAAATATAGCAATAAGCAACAGAAAGGTGACCAATCAAGCTTTGCAGAGGGCCTTCCTCTGGGTGGCAACACGTCACTGCACGTTTTGTAAGTCTTGAACTGTTAGAGCTAGAAACTATTTTTTTGTTATAATCTGCAAATTACAAGCACATGATGAAAAATGAAGCAAAAATGGCAAATTCATAATTACACAGAAAACTCGGCAGTTGCAGAATTGCATATTGCTGGTGGCCCTGACTTTGCCAGAACATTAAATAAACAAAAGCATAATCGATTCAATGATTTTATACCTCCAATGAAAGGCAAGCAAGCTGTGTCAAGGTAACCCCTGAAATTCGTGTTGACAATATAAAACGAAGACCCACCAAATGATTTAGTAAAGCATTTTTTGAGGGGAAGTATGAGGATTTCTTGGAAGTTCACGTTCGTTTTCCTACTAGAGGTATTTTCCACTCAAGCGCAGAGCTCATTTGTAAAATGTAGATGTCCTTTTAAAGCTGTAGTACAAGCTGTAGTGATCGCCTGATCACCGGTCTAGTGTTTCTGCATTTGTCATGCAAACACACTGTACACCCACCCCTCACAGGCGTCACCAGTCAGGTGACCCTGACAATAAAAGGGGCCGAGCGCACATGCTCGTGGCCAGTGCTACCCAGTAACCAAAGGTGTCTGTGTCCGTTATTACAATCTGCATGGGGGCACAGGGCCCAGCATGAGACCATTACATTGGCGATGAGCGGGCTAGTCCCGCGTGTGCAGCCGCCTTGTTGAAGGTGGTGGAAGGGGGAGAGTGTGGCCCGTGTCGAGGGCACCCCCTGGAGCAGGTGAGAGAAGCGCCTGATCGCCCGTGGGGCATGTGAAGAGCCCCAGGCGTGGAGACGGTGATCGGGAGCCCACCCCGCTACTGAAGTGACTGCATCTGACTGCACCCCCCTGCGACCGAGCGCCAGACACGCCTAGCAATCAGCGGGCGTGAGAAGAGCCCCGGGGGTGTAAGAAGCCGAGAGGGAGCCCGCCCCGCATCGGAGGAGCCTGCTGCCCGTGGGTCCGGTGAAGTAAGGCCCTGGGAGGGCAGAAGTAAAGACATGCGGGGCCGGACTGCCAGGATGCCGGCCGCCGCTGAAGATGAGGCCTGAGTCAACATCGGGCGGAAGGTGAGCCCGGAGTGAGGTCAGAAGGGGCAGCGAAGTGGACTTGAAGCGGGAGGTCGGAGAGTGGAGTAGCTACCCACTCTCCCGCCCCCGCGAGGGAAAGGAACTCTGCCCCACCACGGAGCAAGCAGTCTCCGGCGCCAGCTACAACCCCCCCCCCGCGCAGCGAAGTGAACTGTGTGAGGCTGCTGCGGTGGGGGTGAAGCAGAGTGCGAAGGAGACAGTGTGAGGTCCGCAGCGGGAGTGAAGCTGCTGGGGCCGATGGGAGCGCTGCCGGGCACGGAGATGAGTGCAGCATAAGTGCCCAGGGCGTGTGTGCGCGTGGAAAAAAAAGGAGACTGGAACCGCAATGCCCGGAATGATGACCAGTGGCAGCGCTGTCCAGAGAAAAGGAAAGAAACTAAAGTAGAAAGGACAAGTGAACTCAAGCTGCAGGCGGGACCTGCGGCATTGAGGGAGGCAGCCAGCCGCAAAAGAACTGTTGTTCCCCCCCGACCCTCCGCCTAAGCGAGAGAGGTGAAGCGGGAAGACATACTGCGAGGATCGCGGGAGGCCCGAGCGGCCGTAATGAAGGCAGAGTGCTGCGTGAACAGGAGTCGGGAGGTGGAAGTAGGGTCCCTCCAACACTGAAGGTGCATCTGGACTGCAGGGGCTCAATAAAAGAAAAGAGCACTTACCCTGGGGGAGAGGATGTCTCTTGGTGCAGTAATGTGGCGGGGAGGCCCTACAGAGTGGATTCAGGCAGCGCCATCCCCATGCACTAAGCCATGCAGCATCAGAGATTGGCAGAGACGGGGACACGAAAATGCAGCAACACCGCCATCTAGTGGCCATCTAGCAGTAACGCACCCGTTGAACAGATAATGTGCAACAGAGTGACTGGAGAGTACTGAGGGTGCTCGGAGAGAGACAGTTCCAGGCTGCTGTGCTCACAGAGAGGAGTTGGCGGATGGAGAGCTCCCCGGATGGCAAGGAGGTGCATCAATAAAATAAATAAGGGCCAGGAGAAAGAGCAGCACGAGGTGGCAGCGAGGAATGCACTAAAGGCACTATGTGAGGAGTGCACAAGAAAGCGTCAGGAGTACGTGAATGCACCACAGGGACAGTTTCTGAACCCACAACCGATGGAGAGGTCAGGGCGCAGGCTCTGACTGAAGGGAAAACAAATCCAGAAGACGTTGTCGTTCCCGTGAGGGGGAAGAAAGAAAGCATCAGACAGCAAGTGAAACATGAGAGACAAGGGGGATATCAAGGACACAAGAAGGGAACCCCAAGAAGAAAGGCAGTGACACCTAATGGCCATAGGTGATCACTGCAGCAGTGAGGATAGACCTGGGACACCGAGAGGCTGAACTGCTGGGTGCAGAGTGGAAGTAGAGATTCAACGAGGTTGCCTAGAAGGAGAAGCTCCAACGCAAGCCACGTCAGTTGTAAGTGCGCAGTGTGTGCGTCACGTGGCGAGACGAAGCCGCCGCAAGTGAGAGCGAGCAGAGAGCGCACGGACTGACTGCGCAGTAGAAGTACCCTGGACGCGGACGGTACAGGAATAAGCTCGAGAAGCGACGAAGGCGGAGGACGGCGCGACAAGTGACCGCAGAAGAGGTCCGACAGCAGTGACCGCGGAAGAGGTCAGAGAGCAGTGACCGCAGAAGAGGTCAAAGAGCCGTGACCAAGAAAGAAGTCAGAGAGAAGAGATCTGACAAGAAGTCCGGCAAGGAGAATGACGGAGTGGTCCGTGAAGAGGACGACCGAGGAAATGTCCATGAAGAGGACCAAGGAGAGGTCCGGGACGAGGACCAAGAAGAGGTCAGAAGAGAAGTCTGACAATATTGATCGGAAGTCAAAAGTAATTGAATGAAAGAAGGTCGCGACGACAGGTCCAGTCACAGAGCGAAGTAAAGGCAGTGTCCTAGAGTGTTAGGACAAGACCGGGAAGACACGTGTGGAGTGCACGCTATACGGAGAAGCCTGGTTAGGGCAGACAAGTATAAGAGGGGACCAGACCGCGTCGCGAAGGAGGGAAAGAGAAGATAGAAGTTGAGTGGCAAGACGCCATGAAGGAGAAGAAAAGAAGAGGAGAATAGTAAAGAGGTGTGACAGGTCAAGTCACACACCAGAAGGTAAACACCTGCAGGGAAGGTGAAAAGTGCATGACCATCGGAATACAGGGCCTGGAGAATATTAGGGATACTGAGAATCAACGCCTATCTACGACATCTACCTACGAGTCCCCAGATCTCCTGGTAACAGCAGAGGCGAGCAGGAGGGTCCATTGGTAACACCTACCTTTGGGATAGAACGGGAGACCGTGGATATCCAAGGGCCTCAGGGATGCCGGTGGCAGCGGGTCCCGACACGAGAGATGGATCCACAGCCGCTCGTCTGCAGGTCCCGGGAGGACAAAGGTCTCGTGTGAAAGGGCAGGAGCCAACAACAACCCTTTCAGGCGGAGCGTGGGACATGAGAGGTGGCCCGTAGCGATTCCTCCAACGTGGTTGGAGTGACACGGCGGAAGTCCACCCGGTCCAGTGGAAGCCTGGCAGAAGAGGGCCTCCGGGTCATTCTGTGAGAGAGAACAACCCCGAGAGAGGGACGTCCTGCAACTGCAAACCTATCTGCAGAGAGGATAACGACTACCAACATGGATAGAATACAGTAACCAGGACTGTGTGGTGGAACACAGAACATACATCGTCCACCATCACTCCACATGTACTTTCGCTGCAAGCGGAACCGAAAGAGAGAGGCTGCGGAGTACCCTTCCACGTTGTTGAGTCCAAGAAAGACTAGGTCCGCAGGGCATCCTGTCATCGTGCCAAAGAGAACTAGTGATCCCGACTGCAACAAGAACATTGTCGGCGGTTGGCAAGCAGTTAAAGAGACTTCGTGGAAGTGTTGTATTTGCATTGTATTTTGTTTTCATTCTATTTTCTTCTCGCAGGTTTGGACTTTGTTTTGACTTTAAAGAAAGTTTAGGAGGGATGTAGTGATCGCCTGATCACTGGTCTAGTGTTTCTGCCTTTGTCAGGCAAACACACTGTACACCCACCCCTCACAGGCGTCACCAGTCAGGTGACCCTGACAATAAAAGGGGCCGAGCGCACGTGCTCGTGGCCAGTGCTACCCAGTAACCAAAGGTGTCTGTGTCCATTATTACAATCTGCATGGGGGCCCAGGGCCCAGCGTAGACCATTACACAAGCTACAATTAAGCAGTTTCCACTATCGCAGATCGGTCAGTATTCAGTCTCACCTTCTGGCAGTTGTTCAGTAGGATGGGAAAGGAGCACAACCGGAAGATGAGGAGACCTCTGGCGATCTCCCAGAAACTCTTCAGCCTGAACACCTCCCCGTCGTCGAATGAGATGTGTCGCGGTACCGGTCCAGGGTCCTGTCATGTGGGAGATGCGGCGTCCACAGCATGTTGGGAAGAGGCCGCTCTGAGGAACAGGCGTGCACGCACGAGGACAGGGAAGCGAAGAAATGCTCTCGCAGCAGTAAATCCCGACAGCGGCATGACGGAAGAGGTCAAACACCACCCGACTAAGGTTTGCGCTTGTCCCCTTTCGCTCCCGCAGAAGTGACCACTCAGGGCCCTAGTTCAGTAATGAGATTTGCAGGTGATGTCAGTGAATTTAGGTGAGGTGTGTGAAAAGTAGTGCCAGTTCCGACAGTGTAGGCAGGCTGAGAGCAAGTGTGTGTAAAATTTCACCAACACAGGCCTAGAGTAGAAGGCTGTACCGCCGGACCAGGCCCAGCCGTAGCGCAGTGACAGAGTGAGAGGTGAAGTGTGGAGCAACTCGTGAGAGTGTATAGGAAGGCAGCATACGTGTGCCAAGCGTGAAGAGAATTAGTGAAGCTGTTCTTGGACAGGTGCAGGAACCATAAGCAAGAGTTGGACTGACTGAGGGAATTGCACCTTGAAGGAGAGGAAGTGGCAAGGATGTGCAAAATTTAGAAAAGTTTTCTACTTTTGCACGACTGAAAAAGACAGTTGGGAAATGACACGGAAAAGATGCAAAGAAGCAGTAAAATGTGGGACAGGGAAAGAAGCAAGGGAAAGCATGCACCCGAATGGCCTTTCTCCTCCCTAGGACACCTGTTGTTCCAACGCAGGACGAGGTGGACTTTAAAAACGCAGAGACCCGAATACTGAGTCTGACCGCTGGTGACCCAAAGATGTTAATATCCACAACTTTTAACTTGCAGTCGTGTTTGTGACTCGTGTTGGAGGACAGCACGATCATTTGGGGGCGGAGGAAAGGGGGTCGTGTAGGCACTTTTCAAGATTAGAAATGAGGGAACCAGCCAGATGGCAACACGCGAATTGGCCAAGGTCTACTTAACCCTTCCGTAGCCAGGGGGTAGAGAAAAGACAAAAGGTAGAAACCCCTGCCAACATGCATACATACATACATATTCCACACCGACGTGGTGAGAAAATCAAACTGCAGGAAGTCTGAACTTCACAAGTGACATTCCAAACATTCAAGCAGCACGAGGGACACCTATAGTACAAACAGACATGTCTGGATGGATGTGAATATTGACTCTGTTGGCTGGGGATGTTTATCCTCATTGCTTGCCCAATTTGAGTGACATACTAGGACACGCTTGTACCGAGAGCCTGGGAACTGGATGTGCTGGTGCACAGATAAGACCAGCAGTTTAAATTAGATGCAAAGCATGGGCAGAGAGACAGAAGACAGGAAAACCTTCTCTACCTCTAAGGGGATAAAATCACTCTTAAGTGAATGAAAATAGTTAGGTTCCTAATACCCTCAGAACCATAGACAAGGCCTTTACTGAGTACCACATTCAAAGGGTTATCTCAGCATCAGAAATAAGTCCAACTCTCATTACCACATTACGTGGATAAATCCAAAACCAAAACTCATAGGTATAATCAAACACCAATATAGGTCTAATTACAAAACCAAATTTCAAGCTTAACCCAGAACCCTGGCCCTGTGTCAAAAGTTTAATCCAGGTTTATCCTTAAAATCACCTCTAAACAGCGGAGCACTCTCCTCAGTAACTGTGAGAAAGTGCCCTCTTTCTGCATGGTTGCCTCCACTTTTTGCTGAACTGCTGATGTGCTTTGACTGAGTGTGCCCTGGGCTCCTGCCAATCAGGTACCCAGGGCCTATGTTCTTTCCCTAGAACTGCATTGAATACGAAACCCAATTGGCATCTTTGGCCACAGGTCAGCCCCTGGTAAATGGTACCACAGGTACCCAGGGCACTGTGACCAGGGAAGATCTCCAAGGGCTGCAGCCCTTATTGTGCCACCCTTTGAGGCCCTGTACCTTTACAATCACACACGGCCTTTGCAGGCTGCGTGTCTTGGTGCAGAACAAAGTGAAGAGTCGGCATGGCACACAACCCTGTGTGCCATGCCTACAACCCACTGCCCTGGCATAGATCAGCCACCTCTCTAGCTGGGTGCACTATACCAGTGGAGAGGGTACAGGTGCAGGAGCCCTGTACCCCTACAGTGTCTAAGTCCATTCTTAGACATTGTAAGTGCAGTGCTGGCATTAAGAGCATATGGGGCTGTCATTACGAACTACACAGCACCATAATGGCTGCACTGAAAACTGAGAAGTTTGGTATAAAACTTCTCTGCACATTAAACCCACACTGATGCCAGTGTGGGATTTAATGATAAATCCACACAGAGGGCATCTTAGAGATGCCCCCTTAAAAACGACCTACCACTAGTGTCCAGGCTGAGTGGCTGCTTTCAGCTGCCACCACCGGACATGTTTCTGGACCCCTGGGTCGAGAGCCTGCTGCTCTCGGGGGCCTGAAACAATGCACATCCTGGGACGAGGTGCCAAGCCTCCTCTCCCAGGATGGGCAGGGTCCATGAAGGGGAAGCTTCAAAGGCTTGCCGCCTTTGTGAGCTTCCCCAGGCCTTTTGATGCTTCAGCAACTGGTCCCCACCGGTTCTGACCCCCACTTTAGGCAGGAGAATCAGCAGGAAAACCAAGTGAGGAAGGGAGTTGTGTCCACCTCTGCCAACTCCACCCCTCAGGTGGGGGAGGCAAGGTGAAGCACAACTCTCAGTCCCCGCCATCTTGCAGATGGGGGGACCCAGCCAACCAGGGTGAGGCATATGCCTCCCTCCCACTGGAGGGTGGCATAATAGGGCGTGTACTCACCCCAGGGAAGGGACCCAATGGTCCCAACCTTTTGCCTACCTGTAATGCCCCTAAATCAAGTATTTAGGGGCACTACTGAACCTTGCTTCCTCAGACAAGAAAGCAGAAGAAGAAAAGAAGAAGAAGGACCGAACAGCTGTGCCGAAGCTAACAAGAGGAGGACGCCCACTGACTTGGCCCCAGCCCTACCGGCCTGTCCCCACTTCAAACCTGCAGAAGCGAAACTCCGGTGTGTCCCGCAGCCAGCAGCCTCAAGAACCCCGAGGACCTGCCCTGCCTTCAAAAGAAAAGACTCTGTCTCCCGTGAACACCGGATTTGTTCACCAACAGACTCCAGGTCCGGCAAAGTCCACAAGTCTGCACTACTCTGCAGCCGACGCCCACGGCCTGAGTTCGAGTGGCCCAACACCCGGAGGAGGTCTCCCCGGCGATCCTGATCCGAAATCCGTTGACCCCTGACCTGCCTCAAGCCTCCAGCCGACACCTGCAGCCTCAAACCGGAAGGTCCCCCCCAACCCCGACCCGGAGCTGGTAAGAAGATCCGACCCTAAAAGGCACCCCTACTCCCAACGCCCCACAGCCTTGGGCGGCCCAACCGATGGTACCTAACAAAGCCCCAGCATCCCGACTCACCTCTACAAGTGGTGGTCGCACCCAGAAGACCTTCGTCCCCGAGCCTGCAGTGTGTTTGGAAACTGGAGACTCCCCATTGAAAGCTACAGGGCGACCAATGCCAAAACAGCACTCTGAACCTGGCCGCCCCAGTGCCGCTGAGGGTGCACTTTTTGTGCTTGCTTGAACCCCCATTTGCCCTGATCTTAAGTCCAGGAGCTTTGCTCCCACAACCCAGTGGCCTGCTAGTCAGCAGCCACCAACCGGAGGCCCCCTATCCCTATTGGATAACATTGGGCCTCAGCACTCTCACCCTGCCGCCCTAGTGCCGCAGAGTGTAACAAGAATGCCTCCTTGACCCTGAAGGACCCCTGAATCTACCCCAGAATACCAACTCCCATAAACAAATACTTACTGTTAGACCTGGCACCACTGGCGTGGGTCTCCTTTCCATTTTTTTGCTGTTGCCTCCTATGTTTTTGCTGTGTTTTTGCTGGTCTAGATGCTTTGGGCACTTTGCCACTGCTGTTCAGTGTCAAAGTGCAAGTGCTCCCTATTGTAAATTGTTGTAATGGATTAGTGACTCCATGATTGGCTTATTTGATTTACTTGTCAGACCCTAGTACAGTGCACCATGAGTGCCCAGGGCCTGTAAATCAAATGCTGCTGGTGGGCTTGCAGCACTTATTGTGCCACCCACAGAAGCAGCTTGTAAAATATGGCTCAGGCCTGCCACTGCAGAGCCTGTGTGCAGTCTGGGACTGCCATGTCGACTTGGCAAGTGCACCCACTTGCCAGTCCCTAAACCTTCCCTTTTTTACATGTTAGTCACCCCTAAGGTAGGCCCAAGGTACCCCTATGTGCAGGGTGCATTGTATGTGAAAGGTAGGACATGCCCTGGTGTGTGTGGCATGTCCTGATAGTGAATTACAGCCAATTTTGTTTTTCACTATTGCAAGGCTATCTGTTCCCATAGGCCAGAATGGGCAGTTTGATTATAACATCTTATAAGCATAACTGACCCAAGGAACAAGATGGGAAAATAAAGTTTAGTATGCCTGAACTCAGAATGTTAAAATACATCTTTTAGTGTGGGTGATTTTTACATTCTGTGTTTGAAAATACCACTTTTAGAAAGTAGGTATTTTCTTGCCTAACCATCCAGTATGCCTCTGCTAGGTTTGTGTATTCCATGTCTGGTTTGTGAGTGACAGGGGGCTGGAGAGGGCTTTGGCTCCAGCAGTCTGATGAGTCAGGGCTGGGCTGAATAGGACCTGGGTTGAATAGAGAGTAGGGGGAGGATATTTCCTTTCACATGCCTGAGCCTACATAGAATAGAGAGTAGGGGGAGGAGATTTCTTTTCAGCTACCTGGGCCAGGTCTGCTTTCAACAATGCTGTCTCCACCTCCTGCCAGGAAGCTGCACCAGGGAGGACAGAACTGGTTTGGGCTGGGTACAGACACTCTCTGCCTTCAGAGAACAAAGGATTTTGGAGGGAGTATAAATATTGGGGCCCAGACCCCAGAACTTTAGATCACTTCTGGGAATCAAGACGAACCTTTGCCAAGGAGAGAAACCAAGGAAGTTGAAGGAGGAGACTGCCCCTGCACTGGTGATTGTTTGGGGTTGGCCTGCAGTGGTTACTTATTGCCAAGGAAAGGAAAAAAGGAACTTTGTGTGTACTTTAATCATCTTGAGGAAGATCTTTAAGGGCTTGAAGTTGAGCTTGCCTCCTGTTCTGAAGTCTCAGGGACACAAAGACTTCACCCCCAGCTCCCCCTGAATTTCCTTGCTGGGAATTCTACCTGCAGAGAGGTGCCTGCTGTTGTTTTGGGCCCTCTAGAGACTGCGTGTCGCTGGGAGCTGGAAGCGCATCGCAACGAGGAAGAAGCGTGTCGCCGCCGCAGCTGTTGCCGTCGCATCGCCGAAGAAGCGTGCCGCAGCTGTTTGCCGTTGCATCGCCGAAGGAGCGTGTCGCATCACTGGAGAAGCGTGCCGCCGCAGCAGAGGTTGCCGTCGCATCACCGGAGAAGCGCATCGCAGGACCTATCGCAGCTCAAGAAACCATTGATTTCGCCGCACGGCCGCCGGGCGTGCACGCATTGCATCCAAGTTGTCGCATCGCATCAAAGATGCCATTTTGTCGCATCGCACCGGAACGTCGCATCGCATCGAGGCGGCATCTTGTCGCATCGCACCGGATCACAGTAAGAAACAGACGCTTCGCCTCCTCTCCGGTAAGGAACAGACGCATCGTCTCCCCTGCGCTGCAGTAAGGAACAGGTGCGCCGCCTCCCCCAAAGCAAGGAACTGACGCATCGCCTTCCCTGCGACCCTTTTGTTTGTATTGCGTTACGCATCCAAGAGTAAAGTGTCGTATTTACTATCTACATTGAACTACACTATTTCTACCATTTGAAAGTCATATTTTTGAATATTGTATTGTGGATTTTTATCGTTTGGTCTTGTGTTAAGTCTAGATAAAGATTACTTATTTTTCTAAACTGGTGTGGTGTCCATTTGTAGTGTTTTCACTGTATTACTGTATGTGTTCACAAATGCTTTACACACTGCCTCTGAGATAAGCCTGCCTGCTCGTGCCAAGCTACCACGGGGGTGAGCAGGGGTTATTTTAGGAGTGTAGCCCCCTTACCCTGACTAGAAGCAAGGGGCCCTACTTGGTCAAAGGTACCTACCTCTGCCAACTAGAGACCCCCATTTCTAACATTGGTGGTCAGCGGTGAGGATTTGGACTTGCATTTGTGACTCATATACAGTGATTGGTGAACACTACTAGTGAGTGCAGACCATAACGCGACCACATACATTTTGGTAGAATTTTCTTCCTTGGGACTTCTATTTTTGCTAGAAACTACCAATCCTTGTTACAATCAGCAAAGCAGCATCCAACGCATCTATGGATCTACAATTTGAAGAAGATAGGATTGATGCCTACACTGTGCCACAGCTTAAAACCCTCTGTAAAAGATTTAAAATCTCTGTGAAAGGCATCACCAAGAAGGAGGAGTTCCAAAAGGCGCTGAAGGCCTGGTTGGAAGCAGCTAGAAATTCTCCTGAGCATCCTGAAGAGCCTAGGGAGGAGGCAGAGAATACAGATGGGCAGCTAGATGGGCCATTGGGTCTGACCGGGAGAAAGTACCTTCCAGGGCAGGCATTAGTGTTTCTTCAAAGGGCCTATCCCCAGAAGAGCTGGAGGACAGGGAAAAGGATAGAATGCATAGGATGGAGCTAGCCAAGCTCAAACTGGGTGGTCAGATGGAATTAGAAAGCAAGAAGTTAGCCTTGGAAGAAAAGAGAATGCATTTAGAGCTGAGAGAATGTTGAGGGAATTGGAATTGAAAGCAAAGAGCTTAGAGATTACTCCCTCTGGTGGCAGCACACCATCCATGCCAGTAGAAGCAAGAGTATTCATCCCCAAACATGTAATTAAGGAGTTCCACAAGCGTGAAGATATTGGGCAATGGTTTAAGGCCTATGAAGTGACCATGTCCTTCCACTGGGTCCCTGAGAAGGATTGGGGAGCGGGGTTGTGGGGGTGGTTTCTCAGTGATGGGCGGGACACCTTGTTAGACTTGCCCTCTGAGGACCAGAATTCCTATGTCCACATGAAGGAAGCATTAATGACCAGGTATGGGTTGACCCCAGAGCTTTATACACAAAGGTTTAGAAATTGTAAGAAACTGGAGTCAAGTACTTGGGTGGAATATGTGTCTTTTTTTTGCAGAGCATTGGATGGTTGGGTGAAGGGTAGCAAAGTGAATAATTTTGAAGCGCTCTATGATTTGATTGCATGGGAGCACTTGTCCAGTAATTGTTTTCCAGAGCTACGCCAGCACCTGATTGATAGTAAGCCGACTATCCCTAGGAAGCTTGCTGAGGAGGCGGACCGCTGGGTTAGTACCCGGGTCCACAAGGGTCATGTGGGAGACTTCGCCAAAGGTGGGCAGGGTCCCCAGCAGAAGAGTGAGGGGGACAAGGGTAAACAGAGGGAGTTCCAGAAAGGGCCCCAAAGTAATCCCCAAGGGAACCAAGGAAAGGGTTCCCAGCCTCCCCCTGAGAAGAAGCCAGGGGCCCCGACAGATAAGCCTGTTCAGAGGGGTCCCAAGAAATGTTTTGGTTGTGGTCAGGTGGGCCACTTTTTCTGAGATCCTAAGTGTCCCAACAAAGGTAACACAGCACCAACTGGTGCCCCACCACGGCAGATGGCTAATGTAGCCCTGGGAGAGGAGATGGGTGCCCAAGGTGGGTGAGGTCCCGCAGAGATGTCCCTGGTCCCTTTAGGAGACAGTGAGATGGTCCCTAGGACCCAGCTGCCTGATAACACTAAGAAATACAGGCAGTGGGTGACCATCAATGGCCATAGGGTGGAGGGTGGAGGCTCTGAGAGACACAGGAGCCAGTGTGACAGCTGTCAGTTGTCAGCTGGTGTCTGAAGAGCAGGTGATCCCCCATGCATTTTACCCTGTAGTTGCCGCTGACAACTCAGAGAGCCACTGTAAGGTGGCCCAGGTTCCCTTTGAGAGGGGGGGGGTGGTCTCAGGTACCTTTCAAGTAGCTGTGAGGCCAGCCATGCCTGTTGACTGTCTGATAGGCAATGATTTGGAAAGCTCCCCTTGGACTAAGGTGGAGCGAAGGGCTCATTTGGAGATGTTGGGTCTGCCTGAGTGGGTGTGTGTGACCACTCGGTCCATGGCAGCCAGTAAGGGTATTCAAGAGGACCTGGAGCCTGAAAGACTGGTCCAGGTGCCTGCCTTAAAGAGAAGAGGCAGGGGCGTGGGAAACCAGCCCCCGAAGTTCCCACAGTCCAGGAGGAGGCAGACCTTGAGGGGGATGCCCTGGAACCTAGAGAGGAACAAGTAGCTGAACTGGGGGACCTGCCTGAGCTGACCCATTGGAAGCAGGAAGGAGGACCCTTCAGGGAAGAGTTCTGCGAGGAGCAGAAGAAGTGCCCTTCTCTTGTGGGTTTGCGGCAACAGGCCACAAACCAGGTAGCAGGTGATCAGTCTGGATCACATTGGATCTACTGGGAGAATGGTCTCCTGTATAGCGAGCCTAAGGTTGCTGAGCCTGGGTCAGCCCGTGTGCTGGTGGTACCCCAGCGCTTCAGAGTCTTCCTACTGGGTCTGGCTCATGATGTGCCTTTAGCGGGACATTTGGGGCAAGACAAGACCTTTGAACGGCTTGTCACCCACTTTTATTGGCCCCAAATGCGCAAGAGTTCAGATACTCATTGCAGGACCTGTCAGACTTGCCAAGCAAGTGGTAAGAGTGGGAGGAAGCAAAAGGCTCCTCTCCAACCGTTCCCTGTGGTCAGCACCCCCTTTGAAAGGGTGGGCATTGACATTGTGGGGCCTCTGGATCCCAAGACAGCCATGGGCAACAGGTTCATCCTGGTCTTGGTGGACCATGCCACCCGGTACCTGGAAGCCATCCCTCTCAGGACTGTGACGGCCTCCGTAGTGGGACGTGCTTTGATGGGGATTTTCTCCCGTGTGGGGTTCCCCAGAGAGGTGGTGTCAGACCGTGGTACCAACTTCATATCTAAGTATATGAAGTCCCTGTGGCAGGAGTGTGGTGTAACCTACAAGTTCACCACTCCTTACCACCCCCAAGGTAATGGGCTGGTTGAGAGATTCAACCGGACCCTAAAAGGCATGATTATGGGTCTTGAGGAACCTATGAGGCGTAAGTGGGACGTCCTCTTGCCATACCCTCTGTTTGCTTACAGAGAGGTGCCAGAGAAGTCCTTAGGGTTCAGTCCCTTTGAACTGCTGTATGGTCACCCTGTAAGAGGACCTCTGAGTTTGGTAAAGGAAGGCTGGGAGAAAGCTCCCAGTAAACCTCCCCAGGATGTATATAGCTACAGGCTGGCCTTAAGAAACCAAACTCGACGTTTCAGACAACTCGCTCAGGCAAATCTGGAAGCCAGCCAGGAGGAGATGAAACGGTGGTATGATCAAAATGCCACTCTGATCGAGTTTCAGCTTGAACAGAAAGTGTGGGTCATGGCCCCCGTGGAGCCTTGTGCTCTCCAGGATAAGTGGACCGGACCATTTGAGGTGGTAGAGCGCAAGAGTGATGTCACCTACTTGGTGGTCTTGCGGTCTCCTAGGAACCCTTTGTGGGTCCTACATGTAAACCGCCTGAAGCCCCACTTGGAGAGGTCCGAAGTGGGCATGCTCCTAGCGACAGATGATGGAATGGAGGAGGAGACTGGGCCTCTTCCTGACCTCCTGTCTGCAACAGAGAAAGATGGGTCAGTGGACGGGGTGAACCTCTCTTTCGCTCTGACCCCTGAGCAGCAGGATGACTGTCGCCAACTGTTGGGACAGTTTCCTGATCTGTTCTCCCTGACTCCCGGTGTCACTGAGTGGTGCGTCCATGATGTGGACGCTGGGGACAGTCCTTCTGTAAAACACAAAACTTACAGAGTGACTGACAGGGTGAGAGCTTGCATCAAGGAGGAGGTCTCCAAGATGTTTGCCTTAGGGGTGATTGAGTCCTCTAACAGCCCTTGGGTCAGCCCAGAGGTCTTGGTCCCAAAGGCTGCTGCGCCTGGTGCCACACCCGAACTCCGGTTCTGTGTGGACTACTGAGGACTCAATTCAGTCACCAGGACTGACGCGCACCCCATCCCCAGAGGGGATGAGCTCATTGATCGGTTAGGGGCTGCCAGGTACCTCAGTACGTTTGACTTAACGTCTGGGTACTGGCAGATCGCCTTAACTGATGGGGCAAAAGAAAGGTCACCATTCTCCACACCAGATGGGCACTACCAATTCCGGGTTATGCCCTTTGGGATGAAGAATGCCCCTGCCACCTTTCAGAGGTTGGTCACCCAGGTGTTGGCTGGACTGGAAGATTTCAGTGCCGCCTACCTGGATGACATCGCAGTGTTCAGCGCCAGTTGGGAAGAACATCTGCGCCACCTCTGGGAAGTGTTGATGGCTCTGCGGAGGGCAGGCCTCACGATCAAGGCGAGTAAGTGCCAGATTGGGCAGGGTTCCGTGCTGTACTTGGGACACCAGGTTGGGAGCGGCCAGGTGGCGCCCCTACAGCCCAAGATTGATACCATCCTGGCTTGGGAACCCCCCAAGACCCAGACAGAGGTGAGAGCCTTTCTAGGACTCACAGGGTACTACAGGAGGTTTGTCAAGGGGTATGGCAGCATTGTTGCACCCTTGACAGAGCTGACTTCCAGGAAGCAGCCCAAGAAAGTGAACTGGACTGACATGTCAGAAAGATTTTGATGCCCTGAAGACTGCCATGTGCACAGCGCCCATGCTTCAGGCGCCCAACTTCTCAAAGGAATTCATTGTGCAGACAGACGCTTCAGAGCATGGTGTGGGGGCTGTACTTTCACAGATGAATGAGGAGGACCTAGACCAACCTGTAGCCTTCATTAGTAGGAGGTTACTTCCACGGGAACAGAGGTGGAGTGCAATTGAGCATGAGGCATTTGCTGTGGTCTGGGCACTGAAGAAGTTGAGACCATACTTGTTTGGGACTCACTTCCGGGTTCAGACAGACCACAGGCCCCTCAGATGGTTGATGCAGATGAGGGGTGAGAACCCAAAGCTGTTGAGGTGGTCCATTTCCCTACAGGGGATGGACTTCACGGTGGAACACCGCCCTGGTACAGAACACGCCAACGCTGATGGTCTGTCCAGATTTTTCCGCCTTAGTGAAAAGAACTCCCGAGAGGGTGGGTAGTTCTCCCCACATTTCAGCTGGAGGAGACACGTGTTAGACCTGGCACTATTGGTGTGGGTCTCCCTTCCATTTTTTTGCCGTTGCCTCCTATGTTTTTGCTGTGTTTTTGCTGGTCTAGATGCTTTGGGCACTTTGCCACTGCTGTTCAGTGCCAAAGTGCAAGTGCTCCCTATTGTAAATTGTTGTAATGGATTAGTGACTCCATGATTGGCTTATTTGATTTACTTGTCAGACCCTAGTACAGTGCACCATGAGTGCCCAGGGCCTGTAAATCAAATGCTGCTGGTGGGCTTGCAGCACTGATTGTGCCACCCACAGAAGCAGCTTGTAAAATATGGCTCAGGCCTGCCATTGCAGAGCCTGTGTGCAGTCTGGGACTGCCATGTCGACTTGGCAAGTGCACCCACTTGCCAGTCCCTAAACCTTCCCTTTTCTACATGTTAGTCACCCCTAAGGTAGGCCCAAGGTACCCCTATGGGCAGGGTGCATTGTATGTGAAAGGTAGGACATGCCCTGGTGTGTGTGGCATGTCCTGATAGTGAATTACAGCCAATTTCGTTTTTCACTATTGCAAGGCTATCTGTTACCATAGGCCAGAATGGGCAGTTTGATTATAACATCTTATAAGCATAACTGACCCAAGGAACAAGATAGGAAAATAAAGTTTAGTATGCCTGAACTCAGAATGTTAAAATACATCTTTTAGTGTGGGTGATTTTTACATTCTATGTTTGAAAATACCACTTTTAGAAAGTAGGTATTTTCTTGCCTAACCATCCAGTATGCCTCTGCTAGGTTTGTGTATTCCATGTCTGGTTTGTGAGTGACAGGGGGCTGGAGAGGGCTTTGGCTCCAGCAGTCTGATAAGTCAGGGCTGGGCTGAATAGGAGCTGGGTTGAATAGAGAGTAGGGGGAGGAGATTTCCTTTCACATGCCTGAGCCTACATAGAATAGAGAGTAGGGAGAGGAGATTTCTTTTCAGTTACCTGGGCCAGGTCTGCTTTCAACAATGCTGTCTCCACCTCCTGCCAGGAAGCTGCACCAGGGAGGGCAGAACTGGTTTGGGCTGGGTACAGACACTCTCTGCCTTCAGAGAACAAAGGATTTTGGAATATAAATATTGGGGCCCAGACCCTAGAACTTTAGATCACTTCTGGGAATCAAGACAAACCTTTGCCAAGGAGAGAAACCAAAGAAGCTGAAGGAGGAGACTGCCCCTGCACTGGTTATTGTTTGGGGTTGGCCTGCAGTGGTTACTTATTGCCAAGGAAAGGAGAAAAGGAACTTTGTGTGTACTTTAATCATCTTGAGGAAGATCTCCAAGGGCTTGAAGCTGAGCTTGCCTCCTGTTCTGAAGTCTCAGGGACACAAAGACTTCACCCCCAACTCCCCTTGAATTTCCTTGCTGGGAATTCTACCTGCAGAGAGGTGCCTGCTGTTGTTTTGGGCCCTCTAGAGACTGCGTGTCGCTGGGAGCTGGAAGCACGACGCAACGAGGAAGAAGCGTGTCGCCGCCGCATCTGTTGCCGTCGCATCGCCGAAGAAGCGTGCTGCCGCAGCTGTTTGCCGTCGCATCGCCGAAGGAGCGTGTCGCATCACCGGAGAAGCGTGCCGCAGAGGTTGCCATCGCATCACCGGAGAAGCGCATCGCAGGGCCTGTCGCGGCTTAAGAAACCATTGATTTCGGCGCACGGCCACCGGGCGTGCACGCATCGCATCCAAGTTGTCGCATCGCATCAAAGACGCCATTTTGTCGCATCGCACCGGATCGTCGCATCGCATCGAGGCACCATCTTGTCACATTGCACCGGTTCGCAGTAAGAAACAGACGTTTGATCTCATCTCCGGTAAGGAACAGACGCATCGCCTCCCCTGCGCTGCAGTAAGGAACAGGTGCGCCGCCTCCCCCGAAGCAAGGAACTGACGCATCGCCTTCCCTGCGACCCCTTTTGTTTGTATTGCGTTACGCATCCAAGGTACTTTGAGAGGAAAGTGTCGCATTTATCATCTACATTGAACTACGCTGTTTCTACCATTTGAAAGTCATATTTTTGAATACTGTATTGTGGATTTTTGTCGTTTGGTCTTGTGTTAAGTCTAGATAAAGATTACTTATTTTTCTAAACTGGTGTGGTGTCCATTTGTAGTGTTTTCACTGTATTACCGTGTGTGTTCACAAATGCTTTACACTGCCTCTGAGATAAGCCTGCCTGCTCGTGCCAAGCTACCAAGGGGGTGAGGAGGGGTTATTTTAGGATTGTAGCCCCCTTACCCTGACTAGAAGCAAGGGCCCCTACTTGGTCAAAGGTACCTACCTCTGCCAACTAGAGACCCCCATTTCTAACACTTACTTTTGAACCGATAACCCTATTTTCCTCCATAGGATAACATTGACTGTTTTTCTGTGAAAAGTTTCTAAGTGTGGAGTTGGAAAATCTAAAAAACCCTTTAAAACTGTAACAAAATAACAAAAACGCTTTTACTTACCTATTTACAGTAAATGTCCCAGTGCAGTATCCAGGTATACTGCACTGTGTAAGAAAAGTAATCTGTAGACTAATGTACTCGACATTCTACTAATAAGCCAATTCAAAGAATATGAACAGTATATCAAAAGCATCGCATTACGAGTAGCTCTACTGTAATCAAATCAAAGTGCATATACAATTGCAATTAAAACAAACTGTTTACAAACTGCATTACTACTGTAAAGTATTTATTGCTTACCTGTGCCAGGCTTGCTTGGTTCTAGAAAATAAAATAACTAAAAGAATATTTTTATACAAAACCAATTGGTCTGAAGTTTAGTCTTTGAGTGTGTGATATAATTTGCTGTTTGAGTGTGTACAACAAATGCTTAACACTACCCTCTGATACAGCCTTACTGCTCGACCACACTACCACAAATAGAGAGTAAGGTGCATCTACTTTTACATCTGCCTACCATTGGGTTTCCACTGGACTCTGTGCACACTATACCTTACTTTGGTATAGTATATACAGAGCCCGCTTCCTACATTGGTGGATCAGCGGTGGGATATACAACTTTGCATTTGTTGGACTAACTTGGTTACCACCTGATCACACGACAGAACTCTTAAATTGTCTTTAGAATTCTGATTTTTTTCAAATTGGCAATTTGTTTGTAAAATTACTAAAAGTCTTGTTAGGGCCTTGGTTAAGTCCCTTTAGAATTTTAGAAAAATAAAAAGTCAATTTAGTTAGGGATAATAGGGGTTAGAAGTTGTTTTAACTATGTCTCTTAACAAGAACCCAGCTGTTAGTGAAAATAACCACAATGACAGAGGACCAGGATGAGGAGCTTGACCTCACCCCCTAACTTCTCTTGTCTTTCAAGGAGATAAGGTCCCTATGAAAAATTAAAAACATAACCATGGAGTCCCATCCCACCAAACAAAAGCTCCAGGAGCTGTTGGCTGGGTATGCTAAGGACCATCTCTCTGAGAATGGTGAAGACCTCTCAGATGAGGAAGAAGATGGAGGGGATGAGGAGGTAGACCGACCCCGCCCCCCCCTTTCATAGGGAGTAAAGGGCCCCAGTGGCCCTGACTCCAAGAATCAACCTCTCAGTACCTGCCAAGCCATGTCTTCCCTGGACCGGAAACAAGCATCCTGGGACCGCCATGCTATCTTGAATCCAGTGGCAAAGTGAGCAAGGGACCCACGTCTGGGCATACCCTGCCAACTTAGGGCGAACAAAGCAAAACCAAGGGGGATGATGGACGGAGTGTTGACATTACAAGCACTGACCCCCAGTCAACTGATCTGGGTTTAATCCATCATCATTCTTTAGCTCACTCCGCCACCCCAGTTCAGACATGGCCATATGCAAATCAGTCTGACCCTGTTCCTCATGGGAACAGTCCAGCCCAAACTGCCAAGCCATGTCTTCCCTGGACCGGAAACAAGCATCCTGGGACCGGTTTCGGGCTCACAGCCCTCATCAGCCAGGCTATCTTGAATCCAGTGGCAAAGTGAGCAAGGGACAAACGTCTGGGCATACCCTGCCAACTTAGGGCGAACAAAGCAAAACCAAAGGGGATGATGGACGGAGTGTTGACATTACAAGCACTCACCCCCAGTCAACTGATCTGGGTTTAATCCATCATCATTCTTTAGCTCACTCCGCCACCCCAGTTCAGACATGGCCATATGCAAATCAGTCTGACCCTGTGCCTCATGGGAACAGTCCAGCCCGAACTGCCAAGCCATGTCTTCCCTGGACCGGAAACAAGCATCCTGGGGCCGGTTTCGGGCTCACAGCCCTCATCAGCCAGGCTATCTTGAATCCAGTGGCAAAGTGAGCAAGGGACCCACGTCTGGGCATACCCTGCCAACTTAGGGCGAAGAAAGCAAAACCAAAGGGGATGATGGACGGAGTGTTGACATTACAAGCACTCACCCCTAGTCAACTGATCTGGGTTTAATCCATCATCATTCTTTAGCTCACTCCGCCACCCCAGTTCAGACATGGCCATATGCAAATCAGTCTGACCCTGTGCCTCATGGGAACAGTCCAGCACGCACTGCCAAGCCATGTCTTCCCTGGACCGGAAACAAGCATCCTGGGGCCGGTTTCGGGCTCACAGCCCTCATCAGCCAGGCTATCTTGAATCCAGTGGCAAAGTGAGCAAGGGACCCACGTCTGGGCATACCCTGCCAACTTAGGGCGAACAAAGCAAAACCAAAGGGGATGATGGACGGAGTGTTGACATTACAAGCACTCACCCCCAGTCAACTGATCTGGGTTTAATCCATCATCATTCTTTAGCTCACTCCGCCACCCCAGTTCAGACATGGCCATGTGCAAATCAGTCTGACCCTGTGCCTCATGGGAACAGTCCAGCCCGAACTGCCAGGCCATGTCTTCCCTGGACCGGAAACAAGCATCCTGGGACCGGTTTCGGGCTCACAGCCCTCATCAGCCAGGCTATCTTGAATCCAGTGGCAAAGTGAGCAAGGGACCCACGTCTGGGCATAGCCTGCCAACTTAGGGCGAACAAAGCAAAACCAAAGGGGATGATGGACGGAGTGTTGACATTACAAGCACTCACCCCAAGTCAACTGATCTGGGTTTAATCCATCATCATTCTTTAGCTCACTCCGCCACCCCAGTTCAGACATGGCCATATGCAAATCAGTCTGACCCTGTGCCTCATGGGAACAGTCCAGCCCGAACTGCCAAGCCATGTCTTCCCTGGACCGGAAACAAGCATCCTGGACCGGTTTCGGGCTCACAGCCCTCATCAGCCAGGCTATCTTGAATCCAGTGGCAAAGTGAGCAACGGACCCACGTCTGGGCATACCCTGCCAACTTAGGGCGAACAAAGCAAAACCAAAGGGGATGATGGACGGAGTGTTGACATTACAAGCACTCACCCCCAGTCAACTGATCTGGGTTTAATCCATCATCATTCTTTAGCTCACTCCGCCACCCCAGTTCAGACATGGCCATATGCAAATCAGTCTGACCCTGTGATTCATGGGAACAGTCCAGCACGCACTGCCAAGCCATGTCTTCCCTGGACCGGAAACAAGCATCCTGGGGCCGGTTTCGGGCTCACAGCCCTCATCAGCCAGGCTATCTTGAATCCAGTGGCAAAGTGAGCAAGGGACCCACGTCTGGGCATACCCTGCCAACTTAGGGCGAACAAAGCAAAACCAAAGGGGATGATGGACGGAGTGTTGACATTACAAGCACTCACCCCCAGTCAACTGATCTGGGTTTAATCCATCATCATTCTTTAGCTCACTCCGCCACCCCAGTTCAGACATGGCCATATGCAAATCAGTCTGACCCTGTGCCTCATGGGAACAGTCCAGCCCGCACTGCCAAGCCATGTCTTCCTGGACCGGAAACAAGCATCCTGGGGCCGGTTTCGGGCTCACAGCCCTCATCAGCCAGGCTATCTTGAATCCAGTGGCAAAGTGAGCAAGGGACCCACGTCTGGGCATACCCTGCCAACTTAGGGCGAACAAAGCAAAACCAAAGGGGATGATGGACGGAGTGTTGACATTACAAGCACTCACCCCCAGTCAACTGATCTGGGTTTAATCCATCATCATTCTTTAGCTCACTCCGCCACCCCAGTTCAGACATGGCCATGTGCAAATCAGTCTGACCCTGTGCCTCATGGGAACAGTCCAGCCCGAACTGCCAGGCCATGTCTTCCTGGACCGGAAACAAGCATCCTGGGACCGGTTTCGGGCTCACAGCCCTCATCAGCCAGGCTATCTTGAATCCAGTGGCAAAGTGAGCAAGGGACCCACGTCTGGGCATACCCTGCCAACTTAGGGCGAACAAAGCAAAACCAAAGGGGATGATGGACGGAGTGTTGACATTACAAGCACTCACCCCCAGTCAACTGATCTGGGTTTAATCCATCATCATTCTTTAGCTCACTCCGCCACCCCAGTTCAGACATGGCCATATGCAAATCAGTCTGACCCTGTGCCTCATGGGAACAGTCCAGCCCGCACTGCCAAGCCATGTCTTCCCTGGACCGGAAACAAGCATCCTGGGGCCGGTTTCGGGCTCACAGCCCTCATCAGCCAGGCTATCTTGAATCCAGTGGCAAAGTGAGCAAGGGACCCACGTCTGGGCATACCCTGCCAACTTAGGGCGAACAAAGCAAAACCAAAGGGGATGATGGACGGAGTGTTGACATTACAAGCACTCACCCCCAGTCAACTGATCTGGGTTTAATCCATCATCATTCTTTAGCTCACTCCGCCACCCCAGTTCAGACATGGCCATGTGCAAATCAGTCTGACCCTGTGCCTCATGGGAACAGTCCAGCCCGAACTGCCAGGCCATGTCTTCCCTGTACCGGAAACAAGCATCCTGGGACCGGTTTCGGGCTCACAGCCCTCATCAGCCAGGCTATCTTGAATCCAGTGGCAAAGTGAGCAAGGGACCCACGTCTGGGCATACCCTGCCAACTTAGGGCGAACAAAGCAAAACCAAAGGGGATGATGGACGGAGTGTTGACATTACAAACACTCACCCCCAGTCAACTGATCTGGGTTTAATCCATCATCATTCTTTAGCTCACTCCGCCACCCCAGTTCAGACATGGCCATATGCAAATCAGTCTGACCCTGTGCCTCATGGGAACAGTCCAGCCCGAACTGCCAAGCCATGTCTTCCCTGGACCGGAAACAAGCATCCTGGGACCGGTTTCGGGCTCACAGCCCTCATCAGCCAGGCTATCTTGGATCCAGTGGCAAAGTGAGCAAGGGACCCACGTCTGGGCATACCCTGCCAACTTAGGGCGAACAAAGCAAAACCAAAGGGGATGATGGACGGAGTGTTGACATTACAAGCACTCACCCCCAGTCAACTGATCTGGGTTTAATCCATCATCATTCTTTAGCTCACTCCGCCACCCCAGTTCAGACATGGCCATATGCAAATCAGTCTGACCCTGTGCCTCATGGGAACAGTCCAGCCCGAACTGCCAAGCCATGTCTTCCCTGGACCGGAAACAAGCATCCTGGGACCGGTTTCGGGCTCACAGCCCTCATCAGCCAGGCTATCTTGAATCCAGTGGCAAAGTGAGCAAGGGACCCACGTCTGGGCATACCCTGCCAACTTTGGGCGAACAAAGCAAAACCAAAGGGGATGATGGACGGAGTGTTGACATTACAAGCACTCACCCCCAGTCAACTGATCTGGGTTTAATCCATCATCATTCTTTAGCTCACTCCGCCACCCCAGTTCAGACATGGCCATATGCAAATCAGTCTGACCCTGTGCCTCATGGGAACAGTCCAGCCCGAACTGCCAAGCCATGTCTTCCCTGGACCGGAAACAAGCATCCTGGGACCGGTTTCGGGCTCACAGCCCTCATCAGCCAGGCTATCTTGAATCCAGTGGCAAAGTGAGCAAGGGACCCACGTCTGGGCATACCCTGCCAACTTAGGGCGAACAAAGCAAAACCAAAGGGGATGATGGACGGAGTGTTTACATTACAAGCACTCACCCCCAGTCAACTGATCTGGGTTTAATCCATCATCATTCTTTAGCTCACTCCGCCACCCCAGTTCAGACATGGCCATATGCAAATCAGTCTGACCCTGTGCCTCATGGGAACAGTCCAGCCCGAACTGCCAAGCCATGTCTTCCCTGGACCGGAAACAAACATCCTGGGGCCGGTTTCGGGCTCACAGCCCTCATCAGCCAGGCTATCTTGAATCCAGTGGCAAAGTGAGCAAGGGACCCACGTCTGGGCATACCCTGCCAACTTAGGGCGAACAAAGCAAAATCAAAGGGGATGATGGACGGAGTGTTGACATTACAAGCACTCACCCCAGTCAACTGATCTGGGTTTAATCCATCATCATTCTTTAACTCACTCCGCCACCCCAGTTCAGACATGGCCATATGCAAATCAGTCTGACCCTGTGCCTCATGGGAACAGTCCAGCCCGCACTGCCAAGCCATGTCTTCCCTGGACCGGAAACAAGCATCCTGGGGCCGGTTTCGGGCTCACAGCCCTCATCAGCCAGGCTATCTTGAATCCAGTGGCAAAGTGAGCAAGGGACCCACGTCTGGGCATACCCTGCCAACTTAGGGCGAACAAAGCAAAACCAAAGGGGATGATGGACGGAGTGTTGACATTACAAGCACTCACCCCCAGTCAACTGATCTGGGTTTAATCCATCATCATTCTTTAGCTCACTCCGCCACCCCAGTTCAGACATGGCCATATGCAAATCAGTCTGACCCTGTGCCTCATGGGAGCAGTCCAGCCCGAACTGCCAAGCCATGTCTTCCCTGGACCGGAAACAAGCATCCTGGGACCGGTTTCGGGCTCACAGCCCTCATCAGCCAGGCTATCTTGAATCCAGTGGCAAAGTGAGCAAGGGACCCACGTCTGGGCATACCCTGCCATCTTAGGGCGAACAAAGCAAAACCAAAGGGGATGATGGACGGAGTGTTGACATTACAAGCACTCACCCCCAGTCAACTGATCTGGGTTTAATCCATCATCATTCTTTAGCTCACTCCGCCACCGCAGTTCAGACATGGCCATATGCAAATCAGTCTGACCCTGTGCCTCATGGGAACAGTCCAGCCCGAACTGCCAAGCCATGTCTTCCCTGGACCGGAAACAAGCATCCTGGGACCGGTTTCGGGCTCACAGCCCTCATCAGCCAGGCTATCTTGAATCCAGTGGCAAAGTGAGCAAGGGACCCACGTCTGGGCATACCCTGCCAACTTAGGGCGAACAAAGCAAAACCAAAGGGGATGATGGACGGAGTGTTGACATTACAAGCACTCACCCCCAGTCAACTGATCTGGGTTTAATCCATCATCATTCTTTAGCTCACTCCGCCACCCCAGTTCAGACATGGCCAGACATGGTACTACCGAGGACAGCTTTAATGAGGAGGACAACCTGCTAGCAAGGTTGACCAAAAGATTGGATCTAGAGACCAGACTCCTGGCTCTAGAGAGAGAGCAGAGATGGGCCTAGCACCAATCAATGGTGGCAGCAATTTAATTAATAAGAATAAAGAGCAATCTTATGATCCTAAAATCCCCAAAGGGATTGTCCCTAAATATGAAGATAGTGATGATATCACAAAATGGTTCACAGCCTTTGAGAGGGCCTGTGAAATGAGAAAAGTGAAGAAGTCACACTGGGGGCACTCCTTTGGGAACTGTTCTCTGTTAACTGCAGAGACAGACTCCTTACCTTTTCGGGGGCAGATGCTGGGTCTTAGGACCTCATGAAGAGAACTCTGATTGAGGGATTCGGACTCACAACTAAGGAATACAGAATTAGATTCAGGGGGGCTCACAAAACCCAAAACCAATCCTGGATTGACTTCTTTGACTACTCAGTTAAAACACTAGATGGTTGGTTAACTGGACACAATGTGCATGATGTCAATGGACTTTACAATTTGTTTATGAAAGAACATATTTTAAGTTATTGCACTAATGAAAAGTTACATCAGCATTTGGTAGACCTAGGTCTAATTTCTCCCCAAAAATTGGGAAAGAAGACAGACCATTGGGTCAAGACAAGGATGACAAAAACAACCCCTGGGGGTGACCAAAAGAAAGGGGTTACAAAACCTCCCCAGGGGAAAGGTGGCGAGAATCCCCAAGATAAAAAGCCTGAGTCTACAAAAGGGCCCCAAAAACCTGCACAGGGGGGTGGGTCCCAAAACTATTTCCAATCTACTACTAAGTACAGGTGAAATAACTTTGATCCTGCAAAGACCTGGTGTAACAACTGTAGAAAGTTGGAACACTTAACCGGAGATGCTACTTGTCTTAACAAGAAGCCCCCTAGTCCTACTACAGCTACTCCTGGTATAGCCAGTCTCTAGATAGTATTAACAGTGTGCCAAGAGCAATCGGGTTGCACACTGAAGCAGTTCTAGTCACAGAAGGGGAAGTTCAGTGTGCCACTTTACCTGTGTGGCCACCCAATTTAAAGAAATACTTTATCCTTGGATCAATGGGACTAGGATAGAAGCCCTGAGGGATACAGGTGCCAGTGTAACTATGGTGAGAGATACACTGGTTTCCCCAGAGCAAAACTTGATTGGGAGAACTTACCCAGTCACCAATGCTGACAGTGTTACCACTTACCATGCAATGGCTATGGTGACATTAGACTGGGGGGGGGGGTTACTGGCCTGAAACAGGTAGTGGTCTCTCCAAAGCTTCCAGCTGCATGTCTGCTTGGCAATGAACTGGAAACCTCAGCATGGGATGAGGTAGAATTGAAAACCCATGCAGCAATGCTGGATGTCCCTGAGATGGTGTGCATAAAAACAAGAGCACAGAGCAGAAAACAAGGTGAAAAAGAAGTGTTGGAGCCTGAAAGTATGACCCAACCTTCCAAGAGAAAAGGTAAGAAGACTGGGAAACCAGCTTCTGTACAGCAAGAGGACCAGGACCCCTCTCCTCAGGGAAAGGACTTGGATACCCCAGAGGGAACTGAGCCCATGGAACTTGACCCTTACCAGGTTGAACGCTTAGGCCCTGGGGGACCCTCTAGGGAAGAGCTGTGCCTTGGACAGCAGGACTGTCCCACTCTTGAAAGCCTGAGGCAGCAAGCTGCTGCATAGGAAAAGGGAGATGTCAGTAGTACCCACAAAGTGTATTGGGAAGAGGGACTACTGTACACGGAGGCCAGTGACCCCAACCCTGGAGCCACTAGGAGAGTGGTAGTGCCTCCCAACCCTGGAGCCACTAGGAGAGTGGTAGTACCTCAGAAGTACAGGGAGTTCCTCCTAACTTTAGCTCATGACATCCCCCTAGCTGGATATCTGGGCTAAACCAAATCCTGGGAAAGGCTAGTTAGCCACTTTTACTGGCCCCAGATATCTCAGAAAGTAAAGGAGTTTGTCAGCTCCTGTGTCACCTGTCAAGCCAGTGGCAAAACAGGTGGACACCCAAAGGCCCCTTTGATACCACAACCAGTGGTTGGGGTTCCCTTTGAAAGGGTAGGTATTGACATAGTGGGTCCACTTGAACCTCCCACAGCATCAGGAAACAAATTCATTCTAGTGGTAGTGGATCATGCCACTAGGTACACTGAAGCAATTCCCCTTAGGACTACTACAGCTCCTGCAGTAGCCAAGGCCCTCATTGGTGTCTTCACCAGGGTAGGGTTTCCTAAGGAGATAGTTTCAGGCAGAGGTTCCAACTTCATGTCTGCTTACCTAAAACACATGTGGAAAGAGTGTTGAGTGCAGTACAAGTTTACTACACCCCATCACCCACAAACCAATCGTCTTGTTGAGAGGTTCAACAAGACATTGAAAGGCATGATTATGGGGCTCCCTGGAAAAACTCAAGAGAAGATGGGATGTCCTCTTACCATGCTTGCTTTTCGCTTACAGAGAGGTGCCTCAGAAGGGAGTAGGGTTTTCCCCCTTTGAACTTCTGTTTGGCCATCATGTGAGGGGACCACTCTGTCTTGTAAAAGAAGGTTGGGAGAAGCCTCTCCAAGAACCAAAACAAGACATTGTGGACTATGTACTAGGCCTAAGGTCCAGAATGGCTGAGTACATGGAAAAGGCATCCACAAATTTTGAGGCAAGCCAGGAGCTTCAGAAGGACTGGTATGACCAAAAAGCTGCACTGGTAGAATTTCAACCAGGCCAAAGGTGTAGGTTTTGGAGCCAGTGGCACCAAGGGCTCCCGGACAGATGGAGTGTCCCTTACCCCATCTTAGAGAAGAAAAGTGAGGTCACCTACTTGGTTGACCTGGGCACAAGCAGGACACCCAAAAGGGTGATCCATGTGAACCGCCTCAAGCTTTTCCATGATAGGGCTGACATCACCATGCTGATGGTGACTGATGAGGATCAGGAGACAGAGACTGAACCTCTCCCTAACCTCTTCTCATGCAGCCCCAAAGATGGGTAGGTGGATGGAATTGTCTTTTCAGACACCCTCACTGCCCAACAGCAGACTGATTGCAAGCAAGTCTTGCAGCAGTATGCAAAGCTCTTTTCCTTGACCCCTTGTCAGACAAACTGGTGTACCCATGATGTGGACACTGGTGACAGTTCACCTGTCAAAAATAAAATCTATCAACAGTCTGATCAAGTCAAGGAAATCATCAGAGCTGAAGTCAGCAAGATGCTGGAGTTAGGGGTTATTGAACCCGCTGAGAGCCCCTGGGCCAGCCCAGTGGTTCTGGCCCCCAAACCTCATCCCCAGGGTGCAAAGAGAGAAATGAGGTTCTGTGTGGACTATAGAGGGCTGAACTATGTCACCAAGACAGATGCTCACCCTATCCCAAGAGCAGATGAGTTGATAGACAAATTGGGTGCAGCCAAATTCCTAAGTACCTTTGACTTAACTGCAGGGTACTGGCAGATTGGCATGGCACAAGGAGCAAAAGAAAAGACAGCATTCTCCACACCTGATGGGCATTATCAGTTCACTGTTATGCCCTTTGGTTTAAAGAATGCCTTTGTCACCTTCCAAGGGTTGGTGAATCAAGTCCTTGCTGGATTGGAATCCTTTAGTGCAGCTTATCTAGATGATATTACTGTCTTTAGTTCCACCTGGCAGGATCACCTGATCCACCTTGGGAAGGTTTTTAATGCCCTGCAAACTGCAGGCCTAACTATCAAGGCATCCAAATGCCAGATAGGGCAGGGAACTGTGGTATACTTGGGCCACGTTGTTGGTGGAGGCCAAGTGCAACCCTTACAGCCCAAGATCCAGACCATCCTGGACTGGGCAACTCCAACAACACAGACCCAAGTCAGGGCATTCCTTGGCTTGACTGAGTACTACAGGAAGTTTGTGAAGGGATATGGGTCCATTGTGACTCCCCTCACAGAACTCACCTCCAAGAAGATGCCCAAAAAGGCAAACTGGAAAGTTAGCTGTCAAAAGGCTTTTGACACCCTGAATGAGGCAATGTACTCAGCACCAATTCTCAAAGCTCCAGACTACGCCAAGCAGTTCATTGTGCAGACTGATGCCTCTGAGCTAGGGATAGGAGCGGTCCTATCCCAGACCAATGATGAAAGCCAAGACCAACCTGTTGCTTTTATAAGCAGAAGGCTTCTCCCCAGGGAGCAGCGTTTGAGTGCCATTGAGAGGGAGGCCTTTGATGTGGTTTGGTCCCTGAAGAAGCTGAGACCATACTTGTTTGGTACTCACTTCCTAGTTCAAACTGATCACAGACCTCTGAAGTGGCTAATGCAGATGAAATGTGAAAATCCTGAATTGTTGAGGTGGTCCATCTCCCTACAGGGAATGGACTTTGTAGTGGTACACAGACCTGGGACTGCCCATGCCAATGCAGATGGACTTTCCAGGTTCTTCCACTTAGAAAATGAAGACTCTCTAGGGAAAGGTTAGTCTCATCGTCTTTCGTTCGGGGGGGGGGGGGGTTGTGTGAGAAAGTGCCCTCTTTCTGCATGGTTGCCCCACTTTTTGCTGAAGTGCTTTGACTGAGTGTGCCTTGGGCTCCTGCCAATCAGGTACCCGGGGCCTATGTTCTTTCCCTAAAACTGCATTGAAAACAAAACCCAATTGGCATCTCTGGCCACAGATCAGCCCCTGGTAAATTGGACCACAGGTACCCAGGGCACTGTGACCAGGGAAGACCTCTAAAGGCTGCAGCACTTATTGTGCGACCTTTAGAGGCCCTGTACCTTTAAACTCACACACTGCCTTTGCAGGCTGCGTGTCTTGGTGCAGAACAAAGTAAAGAGTCGACATGGCACACAACCCTGTGTGCCATGCCTACAACCCACTGCCCTGACATAGATCAGCCACCCCTCTAGCTGGGTGCACTATACCAGTGGTGAGGGTACAGGTGCATGAGCCCTGTACCCCTACAGTGTCTAAGTCCATTCTTAGACATTGTAAGTGCAGTGCTGGCATTAAGAGTATATGGTGCTGGGAGTTTGTCATTACGAAATCCACAGCACCATAATGGCTGCACTGAAAACTGAGAAGTTTGGTATCAAACTTCTCAGCACATTAAACCCACACTGATGCCAGTGTGGGATTTAATGAAAAATGCACACAGAGGGCGTCTTAGAGATGCCCCTTGATTAACAACCTGCCACTAGTGTCCAGGCTGAGTGGCTGCTTTCAGCTGCCACCACCAGACATGTTTCTAGACCCCTGGGTCGAGAGCCTGCTGTTCCCGGGGGCCTGAAACAATGCACATCCTGGGATGAGGTGCCAAGCCTCCTCCCCCAGGATGGGCAGGGTCCACAAAGGGGAAGCTTCAAAGGCCTGCCGCCTTTGTGAGCTTCCCCAGTCCTTTTGCTGCCTTCAGTAACTGGTCCCCACCGGTTCTGACCCCCACTTTGGGCAGGAGAACTGGCGTGAAAACCAAGTGAGGAAGGGAGGTGTGCCCACCTCTGCCAACTCCACCCCTCAGGTGGGGGAGGCGAGGTGAAGCACAACTCTCAGTCCCTGCCATCTTGCAGATGGGGGGACCCAGCCAACCAGGGTGAGGCATATGCTTCCCTCCCACTGGAGGGTGGCATAATGGGGGTGTAACCACCCCAGGGTAGGGACCCATTGGTCCCAACCTTTTACCTACCTGTAACGCCCCTAAATCTAGTATTTAGGGGCACCCCTGAACTTTGCTTCCTTAGAGAAGAAACCAGAAGAAAAGAAGAGAAGGACCGAACAGCCGTGCCGAAGCTAACATGAGGAGGACACACACTAACTTGGCCCCAGCCCTACCGGCCTGTCCCAACATCAAACCTGCAGAAGCAAAACTCCGGTGTGTCCTGGATCCAGCAGCCTCAAGAACCATGAGGACCTGCCCTGCCTTCACAAGAAAAGACTCTGTCTCCCGTGAACACCGGATTTGTGCACCAACAGACTCCAGGTCCGGCAAAGTTAGCGAGTCTGCACCACTCTGCACCCGACTCCCACGGCCAGAGTTCGAGCGGCCCAACACCAAGAGGAGGTCTCCCCGGCGATCCTGACCCGAGATCCAGTGACCCCTGATCTACCTCAAGCCTCCAGCCGACGCCTGCAGCCTCAAACCAGAAGATCCCTCCAACCGCGACCCGGAGCTGGTAAGAAGATACGACCGTAAAAGGCACCCGACGCCCCATGGCCTTGGGTGGCCCAACAGACAGTGCCTAACCAACCCCCAGCATCCTAACTTACCTCTCCAAGTGGTGATCGCACCCAGAAGACCTACGTCCCCGAGCCTGCAGTGTGTTTGCAAACCGGAGACTCCCCATTGAAAGCTACAGGGCGCCCGACGCCAAAACAGCACTCTGTACCTGGCCGCCCCAGTGCCGCTGAGGGTGCACCTTTTGTGCTAGCTTGAACCCCCATTTGCCCTGAGCTTAAGTCCAGGAGCTTTGCTCCCACAACCCAGTGGCCTGCTAGTCAGCAGCCACCAACCAGAGGCCCCCTATCCCCCATTGGATAACATCGGGCCTCCGCACTCTGCACCCGGCCACCCTAGTGCTGCTGAGGGTGTAACAAGAGTGCATCATTGACCCTGGGGGACCCCTGAGTCTACCCCCAGAATACCAACTCCCACAACTGAATACTTACCTTTGAAACGATAACCCTATTTTCCTCCATAGGATAACATTGACTGTTTTTCTGTGAAAAGTTTCTAAGTGTGGAATTGGAAAATCTTAGAAACTATTTTAAACTGTAACAAAATAACAAAAACGCCTTTACTTACCTGTTTACAGGAAATGTCCCAGTTCAGTATCCAGGTATACTGCACTGTGTAAGAAAAGTAATCTGTAGACTAATCTACTTGACATTCTACTAAAAAGCCAATACAAAGCATATGTACAGTATATCAAAAGCATTGCATTACTAGTAGCTCTACTGTAATCAAATCAAAGTACATATACAATTGCAATTCAAACTGTTTACAAACTGCATTACTACTGTAAAGTATTTATTGCTTACCTGTGCCAGGCTTGCTTGGTTATAGAAAATAAAGTAACTAAAAGAATATTTTTATACACAACCAATTGGTCTGAAGTTCAGTCTTTGAGTGTGTGATATCATTTGCTGATTGAGTGTGTACAACAAATGCTTGACACTACCCTCTGATACAGCCTTACTGCTTGACCACACTACCACAAATAGAGAGTAAGGTGCTATCTACTTTTACCTCTGCCTACCTTTGGAGTTCCACTGGACTCTGTGCACACTATACCTCACTTTGGTATTGTATATACAGAGCCAGCTTTCTACAGTAACCACAAGGTCTAAATATTAAAACATCCAAGGCCAACTCAAAGCCCAGACCCAAAGTAGAGTCTGCAGCACAGGACCAATCTAAAAAACAGAACTTGAACTTAAACACAGAACCACATCTCAGTTCTATCCTCGTTATCACATCCTATGAAGTCAAGTCTGTACCACACGACAAACCTCGTTGCAGCAGCCCAAATCAAACTGTAGTTCCTCCTCACTGGCCAAACCTCACAAACCAAATCCAGGTCCAGGTACCGGTTCCTGGTTACAGCATTTTATAGCATTTTATATAAAAGATCAAACTAACTTAAATTCAGTTAAAAAAATGGCCTAAACTCTATTGCCAAGCCTGTCTTCTGTAGCTCAACCCATATGAAAACTTAGTACCACAACTGAAGTCTAAGAAAAAAGAAACCTGCATCCCAAATCTATCATCAGTGTAAAAATGATTCTTAAATGTACTACCATAACACGCTTAACTTCAATCCCACAAATCAGCACTAACATTGGAAACATAATTAGGGGGTAAACTAGGTATCCTCACCCAGTACCACTACCTGAACCTTACAGAACCTGAACGTTAAAGTCCACAAAATCCCAAATAGATATGAACGTTGAACTGTCCTGCTAACCCTTTCGACACAGAAAAATTAACCACGAGACTGGCTGCAACCAAGAATTTAGGTGAAAGTCACGAACTGTGGGTCAAGTTGTAGGTTTCACGGGTGACTTGGTATCCACCTGACTAAAGCGATCAGAGTTATAGACGCCTCTGACCAGTAGAACGCCCGCAACTGAAACAACTATATTAGAAGCACAAAGACCCTGAAGGGAGAAGGGCACACAGAGTTAGTACCAGCTAAGAGTCTCAACAGCACGAAGGAGGGATGTACAAACACATCACGGTAACAGAATAAGTTTCATACCAGCAACAGTGAGTCAGCACTTTTAGGCTTTGCTGATTAACTGGGGCCACTACGGGGGCGTGGTCTAACCGCGCTGCAAGATGGCCGCTTGCTGAGCGCGCTCTGCCGGCCGAGCCACAATCCTTTCAAAATCCATGATATAGGAGAGCCACAGCAAACCGAAAGCTACTCCTGGGCATTGCCTGCGGAATTGTGCGGCGGATGGGCTGTCGCCCGCTGCTGAATTGGAGGCGAAATCGCAGGGGAGCCCCTGAAGGAGATCGCCTACCTACCACGCTGCGGGCCCCGGTCCTGGGTGGCGGCGCGGGCGGGGCCCACTGTTGGAGACCGGACGGAGGACTCTCTGCGGCGTCCCAGCATCCGAGACGGGGAGAAGCGGCATCGGACAGTGGACCTGCCCTGACGGAGACCTGTCGCCTCCTGCAACACTCGGTTGGCCCCTCAGACGTGAGCGGGCAGCTCCGCCATCTTGGGTGAGGATATCTCCGTGAGCGAGCCCCGTCTGGGCCTGCAGAGAGGCTGCGGCGGACGCCCACCTCGCGGGACTTTGAGGTGAGCGAAGGACATCCTGGCACTGCGGGTCCCTGGTGCACTTTGGTACAGTTTGGAACACGGCGCCCGCGTGCGGGGCCGGCGAGCACCCGAGTCTTGTGGGATGCATGCCCGTGGGGCCGTTGCCCTACCGCGTGAGATCCTCAGTTGAGCTCCGGGCCTGCCATGGGTGCTACAGCACGTGGGTGAGGGGTAAGGAGCCATATGTAGACGCTTGCGCCTGAAGGGTGTCTACTCACTTCGGGCAGTGCGGCTGGGATACGCGAGACGACCACTGGGCCTCACACAGAGTGGCAGGAACAATAAGGGAGAAAAAAGAAGGAGGGGAGAGTTCCAAGGGAGATTTTAAAGACCGGCGAGGATTAATTCCCGAAACAGTAATGCAAAACACAAAAAATCCTCTGGTCTAGAGTGCCGGTGAAACACCAAAACAAGACTGCAAAAGAGATATCTTGTTGCTAGAGGGGGAGTCCTTTAAATAGGACGAAATCCCATCACCCACCAAGGTGGCATGCTTCATCATCTGGGATTCTCCTCTTGGTGGAGACTCCTAGCCCCGCCAAGGGCTACAACCCAGTGGCGTAACGAAACTTGAGGGGGCCCACTTGCAAGTTACATGGAGGGGGCCCCCCATACTCCGGACCACAGTGCCGGAGGGGGGCACCTGGAGCTCAGGGGACCCCCCTGCACCGCGGGGGCTATCGTTACGCCACTTACCCATAGGAAATCTGTATCTGTATATGATAATCTGATGTGACACACCTCAAATCAAACCAGCTTCCCCAGAAGAATGGGCATGTAACAGTAGAAGACACATATTAAAGAAAGGTCCTAAAACAGCAAAAAATGCAAAATGCAGGATGCTTCTTTGAATGCCAACCTATGACAGTACCTACAAACTTTATCAGAATTTCACAAAAGGGTAAAGTTACTAGTTCATCCCCTGTCACAAAGCACACGATGCACCTGTAGTGTATACAGATCATTTTTTTCAGCGTCAATTGATGTGATAAAAGAAAGCGCTAGGAATTGCTTAGGTTGTTAAATCAAACATTAAAGGTGGAAAACTGCATTCCTGTTGACATGGAGTGACCTTCCAAAAATGTATCAAAGGCCTGAGCCATCTTTAAACAAGCAGTATGCGATGCTGGCTGTAAGAGCGCTAGAGGACTTAACCAGGCTCAGGGGCACAGCTATCATTGGTGGAGCCGGTGCAGTGGAACTAGTGCCCAGGGGCGTGAGGGGCCCACTGCACTGTACAATGGCTGCATCTGACTACTCAATCTGTAAGCAGGAGGATGGTTTTCCTTACTTGCATTAGGGCCGTATGCACCGTTGCTACGCACTGACCACCTGTGTCATTTATGCAGCAGTTTGAATGAAATCTCCTGGCAGTTGCTTATCTATTTTCTTAATTGAGTCAAGTCTTGGTATGCAGGACATTCAAAGAACCCAGAGTCGGCAGCTGATGAACATCATGTTTTAACAAGATCGATTAATTACACCCGTCTTTTAAAATGAAAGCTAGACAAATAAATCTGAGGTGTATAACTATTCATTTTAAAAGCATTTAATTAGAAACGTGTTTTACAAACAAAAAACATAAAACAACTGGTCCTACAGAGCATGGTTGTTAGCACTTAATCTTCAAACTAACAAAAACCAGTGTCGCCTGTCACGTGGGCTGTCTGCGTGCTTATTTCTGGAAACTGACACAATCAATTCATCAACAGAGCCTCTTTGATAAGTAAATCACTGTCTTCGTCGATGGCCCAAGCTGAACAGTTAGCGTACACGCAACAGTGCTTAGTTTGTAAAATATTAAGTCCAGGAGCCCACACCCATTTCTCCCACCTCCATCCACTTCCTCCACTGGCTCCACCCACTTACTCTATTGGCTCCACCCACATCCTCAACTGGCACTGCTGAAAGCCAGATGTAATTACCCGATCTGAATTTCAGCAAGGGAGACTTCTAACTTTCTAACCTGTACCATGCTGTTTACAACTAGCGCTTTGATGGCAGTTCATAGCTCACTGTGCTAGATCATGACTGTATCTTATTAATTGCACATTAACAAAAGGGTCTCTGTGACATAAGCAGCATTCCACTGAGTTATCTTGGCACATTTATTGTTGCCTGAAAACTGTTGGATATACAAGGAACTCTGCAGTGCTTTAAAAGTGCTGCACTGCTATAAAAGTGGCCCCCCAGCCTTCCACCCTCCCGGTACGGCTTGACCGGCCTTGATGTAGATCATGTATTAAGGACAGATGGAGGTCTGTGCTAAAGGGAACAGGGCAGTCTTCACATTAAGGGCAAGTAGCTCACTCTGAGTAGCAAAGAGTAGTCTGCCACCATTCGGTATTCTGGAAAAGCAGCACAATGTGTGCAGTAAGGGCACTTGACACCATCTCTGCATTGGAGGAAGGTGGGTGGCCTCTGTGTTAAGGGCAGGCAGCACATACCCCTTTCCAAGGGCTCCTCTTATAACCCTCACTGTTCCACGGTGTCTCACACGCCATCGTCCTCTGTAACCACAAGGTCCTCGGGACCCTCGCTCGTCCACAGACCCAGACTTCTCTAATAACCTGCACCCCCACTCCCTGACAATGCAGCCCCAGAGACCCTGTTACTTTGATTTGCCCCTTTACAGCCGGCTACTGTGTCCGCCGTACCGACTGCAGCCTTGGCCCATTAAGCTCTCAATGGTCCCAGGCACTTAGGAAACGTAATACAAGTACTGCATAGTCAAATCAATTGACACTGTCATACAGATATTGTTTACTTACAATTTGTAAAACAGTAAGTGCCAAGGCTCAAAGTTTTACTTAGAAGAGAATGGCCGGTGCTACTGAATGTCAGCGTGCAGAATGCCAAGTCTACCAGGGTCGGTCTAGCCTACAGGGCAAGTAGGTAGTGACCGATGGGCTGGTCAGACAGGTCAGTGTGTGGCCCATTTATTTTGGCTGTTTGTGGAGTGTTTTATGGTCTACTGGGCTGGATTTTTCCTGTTGATTTCCCTGGTATTGAAACAAACATTATCTGCAGCAAGCTCAAATCCATGCCAAATTACATAGCTTGAAAAGTACTTATATAACTTTTTTTACAAGTTCAAAGGCTGAATATGAAGGCTGCATACTCTTGAATCCACTGTATACCTTTTTAATCACCCCCAAAACTCTCCCTACCACTTTTTCTCACTCTTGCAGGTTCCTTCTCATCCCTGCTTTTTTGCCCTTGTCACAGTTTTTCTGTCTTGTTCCATTTTGATCTATCACAAAATCTTTCGATTTGCATGCAGGGCAATCCACATTAGGGAAAATAACATTTTAAAGTGCAACACATTTGATAGACTGTTACCTGAGGCACAATATATCCAACAGTCAGTGCTCCTCAATCAAGTTTGACAACCGGAGGCCCGGAAAGTCTGCACTTCTTACACTGGGTTTGCAAACAAAATGTGTTTAGTTCGTATCAGCTATGACTTTATACACAGATCTGTTGTTGCTGCGTTCTACCCATCTGCGCAGCCCCAGTCAGGCTGCATGACATGTGGCTTTATTCAGCCACAGGAAGACTTGTGGTTCCGTGGCCGAGCTTGACTGTTCTCCTCACACATCCCCATCTGGGCCTGAGGCAGTGAAAGTTGGCCTTTGCTTTCTGCATAATGAGGCTTTCAAGTGAGGTGACATGAAACCCTTGTAGCTTAGCGGGAAAAATAACATTTTAGCCAGGCATTAACAGTAGGGCTCTCTAACTAATATTTGAGGTTAATGACCTTGCAGTAGGGTTCCGCCAATCCTATGTAACATGAGGTGACATCCTGTAGTCCTGTCACTGAGGGCTCGCCCCCTGATGAGGCACATAACATCAGTATTGAGTTTTGTGACCACAGATGTAATACCAGACTGACTCCTTCCCAGCTCTTCTAGCCTTTCAGAGGCTTGTTGGGAAGGTGTCATATTTCCCCAAGTGGGCGACTGCCTCTGGATGACAGAGGGGAAAGCAGACAGAAAGGAGGGTGTGCGGAGAACATTCCCAACAAAATAAGCGCACGTCTCTTCGATTCAACCTCAAGAGAGGGGGCGAGCAGCTAGTGCCCACGGCTGGCGCCTGCTAGAGGACCATGTAGTGTTATCGTTTCAGTGCAGAGGTGGTGTGCGAGGAAAGACTTAAAACGGAGGGGCGGCCGAATAAATAATACACACAATGTGCAAAAGAACTCTGTGACTGTCCTGGGAATTTCCAAGCGAATATATGGGGAGTCCCCACCTACTGCACAATGATGCGACATGCAACGTAGCGTACATTTGACATTCCATACTTGCTTCGCCTTCACAGTTCACAAACACTACTACTAGCATCATGTTACAAAATCGCTACTTACTGGGACTGCCTTTTAGTTTTAATTATTCTGAGGTCTGCTGCGAAACACGCTGCATTCATGTCATCGGTTGAAAAGAGCTGCGGCTGCGCAGTAGGCTTGGGCGGGCGCGGCGAAAATACTGATCCCATTGGTCCGACTCAGGACACACACTTGCTGATTTGCCAAGTAGGGACGGAGCGGGCTAATAATATAGTTTGTAAGCGGTCATCATTGGTAGCGCTTGATTGGAGTGACCTGTAATTTACAATGAGGCAAGGACCCTGGCAGTTTCTGAGAGTGTGCCTCATAAGGCAGGCTGCTGCAGCGTCCAAGTTGTAATAGTTTACACACAATCACGTGCAAGATCAGCTCTTCCCCGGTGACACCCGAGTGAATTTAATGAGCAGCCAATATCGAGTGTAGAGCCGGCCCTGAAAATGAAGTGCCGGTGCTGCCTAGCACCGGAAACCACAGGCACAAATTAAGCACTGACACGCAGGAACTCCGAGCAGCCACAGAGTACTGTGCTGAGGGGCCCCCTGTTGCTCGGGCCCCCCGCACTGCGGGGGCTGCGGGGGCCTGTGTTACGCCCCTGCTACAACCCCCTCACTGTGAGGGAGGAGCTCAGGGATGTTTTTTAAAAGGTTCCTACTCAGTGAAGGATATCCTAAAATCCTCAAGATGTGAAACAAAAAGGTTCGGTAACGAGCGCAGTGCAGAGAAAGGGATCTCAAAGTGTGAGTAACGTGATGCTAAAAATAACTACTAAGAATGAATAAAACTTTATTGGCTCACTCTTAGTGTTAGGGTTAAAAACAGCGCACTTGCAGTGTGTAAGAATGGTTACTGCATGTGCATGTGAAGGATGAAACTAGTGCCTTTACTTTTGTATTCTGGAAAAGTTTTCTGTATATCTGTTTTCCAGTATCAAGTATGCTGTAATAATTCTCTCTGACCTCTATGTCTTCTAACTACCTTTTAACAAACATTTGATTTAAAATTCCTGTCTGTTCGTCAGTAGGTGAGCATACACCTACTCCACATCATTAGATTTTAGACTCACTGGTTCCCAGGTGCCCTGGTTTATACTATGATAAGGTTCCTCCAATGTGCATGATTGGAATTATGTCTGACTGGATTATGTCTGAACTGGTTTGACACATATTAACATCCTTTTTCAGAGCGGTGCCTCTCCCCTGAGCTGTTGCCAGGCTGAGGTGAGGCCTCTTATCCGTAATCCACGGGTAAGACTATTAATTTACTTGATCTGACTGCACTTTTATGGCATTACCAGTGATGAGTACATTTCGACTCACACTACATGTACTTTTTCTTGATTCAATGATTAGAGACATATGCATTTTTGATTGTTCTTGTTGCTTCTGTTCCCTACAGATAAAACCAGTAAATCGTGTTCAACACAAGTGGATTACTGGTTATGTATCTTTTTCTTTTTTCTTTTCAACACTGACTATTTTTTATAGTCTCACTACATTCACGGAGTAGCACTCTATCTATCGGTCCTGAAGAAGGCCGTGACACCTGCTGTCAGGACACAGACTGGACAACCACTAACCTTAGAAGCCGGATACAGCGGGAGCGATGAAAGATGCTGAGTAACCCTATCCCCTGAATGGAATCACTTGCGAGTATGTAACAACCACTCAAAACAGGAAACACCACAAGAGGGGAAAGGGAAAAAAGGGACAAAGGAAACAATAATGATGCGGCTGTGAAAACACTCAATGGGAACTGGACCTGGAGTTGTAGACTTCACTCCTGCTGTCTAGCCCCGTGTTCCCTGTATTGAGACACAAGCACAACACACATGTAATAACCACCATAAGCAAACACCACAAAGAACTGTAGAATTATGTGAAGGCACTTACAGTTACTCAAGCCACATTCATCCTTATATAAAATGGCACAAAATCCAAAAATAAAGCAAGAAATGAATAACCACTCCAGTATGGTGTCCCAGGAGCATGAACACTTGTTGTCAGAGGCACTGCACTCTTAAACACCAAGAAAAGAAAAAACGTAAATGTACTTAGCTTGGAGAAGTCATTCCAAGATAAAGGCGAAGATTCCCACCAAGTCTGAGGGAAGAGGATGCCCTGGAAACTGTAGAAACCTTTGTGAGGTAACACGATGGTTCTGCGTATTCTTTACGCAACCTTAAATACGCGAAAACACTGCCAAAATCTCCGAGCCTGTCACTGGCTCCTTGGCGATTTGAAAAGCGACCCGAAGGCCGCGAAGGAAACAAAGTACGAACTGCCAATTGCCCCAGGACAGCTCGCAAGAGGTGCTCCAGCGCAATTAACAGAGAAAGAGCTCCGTTATGCCAGGAATCCCTCTCGCGCTCCAGCGCTAGGTAAACGTTTCCTCGGAGCGGACACAGAGGAATAAATGCTCAGAGCTCACTGCGGCTCGTAACCGCGCTCCAGCGCAATAAACACGGAAGTAGCTCTGTATGCCGGGAATCCTTCTCGCGCTCCAGCGCGCTAGAAGGAATCTGCCTGATGTCGGCAGAAGGAACTGGTGAAGACTGCAAGGAGGCAACGTGGGCTTGGGATCTCCTGACCCCAGCTTGCAGCTACGCGATGTTGTACACGGACTATCCGGAAGTAAGAACAGATCACGAGTGACAAGCACCAGGCTGCCAGTAGACGGTGCTTAAGTAGTGTTCAGAGGTAGGACCATGATTCGCTCCCTTGGAATTATGGGAGATGTATTTCTACAGCATGCACACTCCATTCTCCCTGTTCCACGCACTCTTGTGTTAGACTGTGTGTCTCCCACGCTATCTACGCCTAAACGTGACACCTGCCCGGGTCAATCTGGCCGAAACATGTAGACCTGTTTCATCCGTCACATGCAGTCACCATTCTTTCACACTGCAAGTGCGCTGTTTTTAACCCTAACACTAATAGTGAGCCAATAAAGTTTTTTTCATTCTTAGTAGTTATTTTTAGCATCACGTTACTCACACTTTGAGATCCCTTTCTCTGCACTGCGCTCGTTACAGAACCTTTTTGTTTCACATCTTGAGGATTTTAGGATATCCTTCACTGAGTAGGAACCTTTTAAAAAATAACCCTGAGCTCCTCCCTCACAGTGAGGGGGTTGTAGCCCTTGGCGGGGCTAGGAGTCTCCGCCAAGAGGAGAATCCCAGATGATGAAGCATGCCACCTTAGTGGGTGATGGGATTTCGTCCTATTTAAAGGACTCCCCCTCTAGCAACAAGATATCTCTTTTGCAGTCTCATTTCGGTGTTTCACCGGCACTCTAGACCCGAGGATTTTTTGTGTTTTGCAGGAACAATAAGGGCCCAGCAGGTGTTTGCTGCGGATAGACCTAAATAAACACTTAGAGATCAGATCTTTTGTAACAACAGGCCTTATCGTTGGCGCAGGACACACAAGCGCACTACTGGCCGGACCCTGGGCTGAGAGGAGTGGGCCTGTACCGAGTTGGGCCCTGTTGTCAAGCACCTTCACACAACGCTGCAGGGATACACTGCTCATACCTGCTATACCCGGCATTACCCCAAAAGAGGCTCATACATTTTGCACGCCAACATGGGCAAACACGACACGAAACAGCCAGAACTAACCTTCGAAAACAAAAGACTAACCAGGTTGATGGAGTCTGAACTGGAAGGGTGAGCAGACCGTTCGCTGGGAGAGCAATCAGATGAGCAAGGCAAGGACCTCCGTTCATTACTGTTGGAAATGAGATCAAGCCTGAAAACTATAGACACCAAACTAGACGTACTTACCTCACAACTTGATCAAGTAGAAAAACAGGTTGATACGCACAAGATACGACTTGGTCAGTTAGAAAATCGCAACACTGACATTCATTAATTCCAGGTCGAGACTAAAGAACAGCTGTTGCAAATGGACAAGGTGCTCAGCCTAATCAGGGCCAAGAATAACGATTTAGAGGCGAGATCTTGTCGCAATAACCTTAGGATTACAGGAATTCCCGAGACGACCGCCATTTTCAAAATGGAGACCTATATAGACGAGTTGCTGCGTGAACTGTTTGGCCCTGATCTATCCGTAGTCTTTGCGGTCGAAACAGCCAACCGTACGTTGGGCCCCAAGCCACCGATAGGAGCCAAACCCAGGCCTATAGTAGCTCGGATACTGAATTATCAGGAACGGGATGTCATACTGAGACTTGCCAGAGAGCGGGGAACCATCAATCACAAAGGGAACACTATATCGTTCTATCCTGACTTCACCCCGGCGGTGCAGACAGCCTGCAGAGAGTTTATACCCGCAAAACGTATCCTACTTCAGGATCCCATATGTCTATTCTACCCGGCCAAGTTGAAAGTGACCTATGATGGCACAGTGCACCACTTTACAGACGCCAAGTCCGCCATGAAGTTCGCGGAGCATGTGGGAGGGAAGAAGAATAACGGAAAACCTGCAAATGGACGTAACTCAGAGGCTGGGCTGAGTGACAATGAAGGACCTCTCGAGGGGCATGTTGATCTGTTGGTTTGTTTTTGCTATGTCCACCACTGCACTTAGGCTGTGAGATGATATCCACTGGCAATTAATGGGGAGCAGATACCGCATGCACTGTACGCAATTAGTTCACAGATGACTTTTAATTCAAGATCACTAATTAATGGCTCTCCTGCAATTGCTCGGCCACCCCGCCCTAAGGCAGGGTAGTATGCCGGCGCCCCCAGGGAGAGCTCCCAGATTAAGCTTCTGCTCTACATCGGGAGCAAAATCTTGAGTTTGATTCCTGGGGAGGGTACTAGTACACATCCTGATTGGGGGGTTGGTGTGGGAGGGGGGAGGGTGGGAATGTTTAATGTTGTAGTTTTAGTCAGAGCAGCATTGCATAGCTACAGACATGTGAGGCGACGTTACGGAATACACAAGGTTTACACGCAGGTTCCTCGGAGGGCTGGAAGCACCACTGAAAATACAGCGAAGAGGGCTGTGGGGGGCGAGATTCTAGACACTCACTACATGGCATCTCCTCAGACACAACCAGGACTATCATGACACCTTTGAACCTATTAACCTGGAACATCTGAGGTCTGAACAACTATAGAAAAACCAGACTGGTCCATTCATATCTACTTGGACACCATATAGATATATGTTTCTTACAAGAGACTCACTTAAACAGCACTTCCCTATCCAAGCTACAGCACAAACGCTGGGGGCACATCTACTCCTCCATATACTCAAACTATGCGCGGGGGTGGCTATATTGGTGCGGCAGGGGCTAGATTGGAAGATGTTTGAGTCTCATGCTGACCCAGAGGAGCGATATGTGATATTGCTTGGGGCACTTGTCGGGGTGAAGGTTAAGCTAGCAGCGATATATGGGCCTAATATGGATAGCCCAGATTTCTTCCAGACAACGTGGGCAAAAATTAAATCCACGGGGTGTGACACTATAATATGGGGGGTGATTTTAACACTGTGCTAAACAATGCTATTGACAGAAAGGGGATTGCTCGCACACTGCATCCCAACTCCAGCCCCACTTTAAATGCAATAATCTCGGATAGCAATCTCGCTGACATCTGGAGACGATGCAACCCAAACACGACAGAAGGCACCTGTATTTCAGTACATCATAGTGCCTGGTCGAGGTTAGACTTTTGGTTAGTGTCGCAAGATGTGGGCACTAGAAGTTGCTCACCTTCCCAGAACGCTCTCAGATCATGCTCCCAGCCTCCTACGGTTGCTCTTGCCCAATACGCCAAACATAATGTTTAGCTGGAGACTTCTCCCAAACGCCCCGCTTGACGAGGCTTTCAAGGAGGAAATACGGGGGGGACATTGAGGAATACTTCACTTTCAACACTGGCTCAGTTACATCGCAAGCATCCTTATGGGAAGCCTTCAAAGTTGTCATTAAAGGGAAATGCATAGCGCGCCAGGCTGTGGTACTAAAGGCAACTAGAGGTATGCTGGCCTCCCTTGAGGCACGCATAAGGGAGCTCAAGTCACAATATTACACCAAGGATGATCCTGCTTTCCTAGCTTCACTAAAAGAGAAACTCACGGAATTTGAGGAGGAAGCACAGTGCGAGATGAAATTCATGGGCAAATACACACAAGCTGAACGGTATGGCGAGGGAGACAGGCCAGGAAAAACGCTTACCAACATGCTTAGGACACCACGCTCTGCTGCTTACGTCACTGAGATCCTAGGGGGAAGACCAGACTCTGATCAGAGGCCCGCAAGACATTACAGGTCGCTTCACACAGTTTTACCCTAAGTTATACACGGCCACACACCAAACAGTCCCTGAGGGCCTGCAGCCATTTTTGGAATCCTTAGAGCTACTTTGGCTGGGGAGGGGGCACAGGGAGTACAAGGTACCATTCTCCACTGAAGATATAGTCCAAGTCATACGAGGCCTACCCCCAGATAAGGCCCCGGGTTCTGATGGGCTAACCACTGCGTTTTACAAGACCTATGCATCAGAACTGGCCCCACACTTGATAGCAGTTTATGAAGAGGTGCAGACCTCCGGCATTCTACCGCCTTCAATGCGCGAAGCCATGATAATAACGCTGCTGAAGCCCGGGAAACCCAGCAATGAAGTAGATTTTTACAGACCACTATCATTAATCGATGTAGATGTTAAAATCTTAGCAAAACTGCTTGCGAGCAGACTGCAGTCATTACTTCCACTGATAGCCCGCCCAGATCAGTCGGGATTCATCCCGGGGAGATCGACCTCCCACAATCGCAGCGCCTTTTTTACAGTACTACATCCTCACTCACAGGCGGTCGTGGCACTCCTTGACACCACAAAAGCGTTTGACACGCTGGAGTGGACATATCTATTTGCCATACTGGAGAGAATGGGTTTCAGCCCTCTGTTTCTGGGTCTCATACGACTGCTATACATGGAGCCGTCCGCAAGGATTCGTATGCATGGCATGATTTCGCAGCCATTTCGCATCACGCGAGGAACGAAGCAGGGGTGTCATCTCTCTCCCCTCCTCTTCGCCATCGCGATGGAACCACTGGCGGCGAGGTTGAGACAGCATCATGCTGCCAGGGGGCTGGGTTTTAGCACCAGAGGTCTCCTGATCTCGCTATATGCGGACGATATTACACTTTACATCATCGATCCGGCCGTGAACACTGCCCCCATCCTCCGAGAGCTGATAAAATTCGGGGACTTATCCGGCATATCCATAAATTTGGCCAAATCCACTCTCTTCCCACTCACGGACACAACAACTCCATTCCCGGTAGAGTACCCCCTCCAATGGGCAGATGGCCCGGTGAAATATCTGGGGATTTGGCTTAACAGGGACAAGCAAGAGATCTGGAACAAGAAATTTGGGCGGGCCATTGCATGGTTGGAGGGAAAAGTGAACGCTTGGGCTAAGTTGCCTCTCTCCCTGGCTGGGAGGATTGCGATTGCCAAGATGGTGGTCTTGCCCAAATTCCTATACTTATTTGTAAACATCCCAATCCCCCTCACTCAGGCATTCTTCAAAACAATGCGTACTTTATTAATATCCATGGTGTGGGCGGGGCGACATGCGCGGATCTCGTTGGAACTTCTGACACTTCCATTGACTCAGGGCAGGCTGGGAGCCCTGGACATGCCGCTATATGCCTACTGTGCACAGGCGCAGTTCCTGCACTATTGGGTGCACCGTACCCCGTTTCAGCCACACACAGCGGTCCAGCTGGATGTGGCAGCGCCGGTCCCCCTTGAGGTAGCAATCTATCAGCCCTATCGGCGGCCGCGAGATGGTATAGATACGGTCGAGACCCTGCGCTGGGCATGGGACATACTCCGCAACAGAGCCCATCTAAAACTATTATACGCCCCTTCAGTCCCTCTAGCGCACAATCCCATGATTCCTGCGGTGGCAGAGGGAGCAAGCAGGTCAGCAGCTAGGACTCTAGTATTATGCACATTTGCGGATCTTTACCCCGAGGACAAGTTTAGACCTCCACCCGAAATGACGGATAGGGTGGCTGGGACATTCTCAGCACTCTTTCTATATTATAAACTTCGGGCAACATGCAGGCAGATACACACTACTTTCCCTGCCCCCCACCAACTCTAATGGCACTCGAAAAAATTATTCAGACAACTTCCTCCCATAGGCTCATAACACGCTTATATAGCAATATGCAGAACACTGCCCCTCTAATCAGGCCGAAGGCCCTTCAGGGTTGGAACTCAGAGCTGCACACTGAGATAACGAAGGACCAGTGGGCCTTCTGCTGTAACCAACTTACGGCGCTATCTCCCAATTACAAATTGAGGTTAATCCATTTTAAATACATTCATCGCTTTTACAGAACCCCCATCCAACTCCACCGTATGGGGATCAGAGCAGACGACCGCTGCTGGAGATGCGGCTACACACCAGCTACCTTCATGCACATGGCGTGGAACTGTCCCCCCCCCCCTTGGCCACCTACTGGACCGACATCTTCAGCAAGATACATGACATAATAGGCACACCAACTGACCCCGAGCCGATTATCGGTTTACTGGGATACGTAAAAGACACGGCTGCAGAGACTCGGAAACTGCATGCCATGTTGTTGCTGCTCGCTAAGCGCAAGGGAGCTATGCACTGGGGGAAGAAGGGAGCGCCCTCAGTAGCTGCCTGGATACACGATGTCACTTTCAGCCATACACAACTGACAACTTTCTGGGAACTAATGCCTGTCGCCTCCAGACCAAAGACATTTGGGCTCCATTTCTTGATTGGGCTCGCTCGCTACAGGCTGAGAGAGATGATTCCTCAGGGCAGGTCAGCCCACGGGACCACAATAATGGGCTAAGTAGATGGCAGCCGGCTGCGGTGGGTTCCCGACATGGGATACGTAAATACTCTGGATACTAGCTGTACATTATAAAATAAACAGTCTGGTCCCCCCCACCCCATACTGGAGATGCTCCAGCCCCCTGGCTAGGCGCTAGGCTCTGCTCTGAATTAATATCCTGTAACGCCTCAGATAATATGTTGTACTCTGACTGCCATGTATGTTTGTTGTAATGTTAATTATCTGTGAAACACATGTGACATTGATTTGCATCTCTGACTAAGATGTTGTAACTGTTGGTTGTTTTGAAATGCCAAAAAATAAAAAACTGGGGCCACTACAGGCCAATCTCCTCCACAGAGGTGTGAGCTTCTTCAAACTGTCCAAGTCTCTCCAGATTTTAAATTGTGGTAAAGATTCTAAGCTTTCAGGTATCAATTTTCCATTATGAAGTAGAAGCATTCTTTAGTGTAGGTAGCAGTTCATAGGATGAAATTAACACACTTTGTTCCTTATGATAAAGGTATTGGAGAGGATATATAAGGAAGTACACGAACGTTTACAACATTAAACATTTAAATGGTGGCATTAAGAGTGGTCTTTCGGAAAAAAACAAAAATCTGGTGGGCTTGATTTACTAAGGAGTTTTCCAGATTTAAAACATTCTTAAGAACATCTTAGCCCAAGTAAGAGGGCCTGATTTACCAAGGGTTTTACCTGGCTAAAGACAATCTTAAAACTTTGGGGTGTGATGTACAATGAGGTTCTCATGAATTAAAACAATCTTAGTCCTGTCTTAAGCCAGCGTATGAGCAATTATACTCAATAGTTTAAAGTTTTATTTCTTGTCCTAAAGCCCTAAACATTGAATTATTATGCGAGTTAAGTGTGCTAGCTGAAACTAAAGTGCACAGATGGGCATATAGCAACCACGAAAAATAAGGCTAATTCACTTGTGTAAGAATACAGGGCCTTCATAAGGCCTAATTGTAAACGTTACAAGAAGAGAAAACTATGCTAACAATAAGTTATAGAGCAGAAGCCTCCATAGACATGTATTCATGGTAGCTGGTTGTGGTTCATCGGATTTGCTCTTGTGAACCAAGATAGAGCTGTTGAGGCAACTTTTTAAAGAACATCATTCAAGATACGGCAAGGCACGGGCTCCAGGGCTTTAAGTGGGGAAAAAAAACCTGGGGGTGCTCTAAAAGGGGTGGGGCAAATCTCTTAAAGGGGCGTGGCCTATCCAAGTAGGGGCGTGGTCTAAATAAAGATATGTATGGATAACGCCATACACCCTCCCCAGAGGTGCAAGTAGAGCCAAATTTCGAGGGGGGGCAAAGAAAACATTTCTGGGGGGGGCTAATTCTTCAAGGAATAGGCAGGGCGGACCTGCAGGGGCTCTACAAAGGGGTGAAAAACAACTCACATCTCCTGTCCCACATGTGATGCGATGACAGATACACGCATTCAATGCTATGGGTGGGTAGAAGTGCATAGGAGCCTTGTATTTCCCCATTTCACATATGCATCACACACCATGGTTTTAAAACTGACCTGTGCAGTGGGGGCATGCGTATACATTTATGCAGCTCTAGGTACAGCCACACACTGCTCTGCTGCTTTTGCAGTACTTCTAGACACATAGTAAATTAATTGGGATGGCCACACTGACCCGTTGCAACCACCCCACGAGGCCTGTGTGGGGATGGTTTTTACATGCACTAGGGGTAGCCCGTGCAGCGCTGCTGGCAGACTGGAGTGAAAGTGACTGTGGCCAGCAGCAAACATTCATACCTTGCGCCACCAGAATATTTCCAGGTGCTTCAAATGGCTTGTCCAGCCCCGGTCAGGATTCCAGGTTTGCACCAGAAACCTGCATTCATGTGAGCTCTTAGAATGATGTTTTGTGTTTATCACTGGCTGAAGACATTCCTAGTTTCTAGTATACATCCCAGGCAGAAATATTTTCTTTATTTCAGTGAGTGAATATCATTAAAAGCTAGAGCAAAATTTACTAAGGTTTGGCACAATGCAGCAAGACAACTTGCTGCGCTGTTATGCTCCAAATGAAGAGAGCAGGAACCAACCGGCTCTTCTGAGGAATGTGTGACTACAAAGGCCACCACCCCTCCTTCTGACCAAATCCTCGGCATCTCCTAAAGTGCCCATTTGCGCATGAGGATATCCCAAGTAGGATACACAGTGCGCCAGTAACTGCAAGATGCCGCTTCTTAAAATGGCCTCTTTGTACTACGCCTGTTTCTCAGTCCTTCTCTGTCAGCAGAAACGCCTATTCTGCATTTCAATTATCTGCAGCTGTGACCTGGGAGGAGGCGGGGCACAGCCTCAGAGTACTATTTAGCGCCAACAGTTATCCCGCTGCGCAGGAACGTGATCTTGGCAGAGGACACCATCACCCATACTGCCTTGCAGCTGTGACCTGGGAGAAGCAGGGCAGAGCATCAGAGCGCTATTTAGCGCCAACAGTTACCCTGCTGCATGGGTGAAAACAGTTCAAGAGCAGGCCGCCGTCTCTGCCAGTCAGAGCCCAGATGAGGCTTGGCTGGGCCACCCATCTTGGCTCAAGGCAGATTGGTAAGAATAACGAGAGGTTTTTAATGAAGGCAGGCTTGTCTTTCCTTTTATAGTCATAATGGGCAAGAGAAAAGCTAGTAACCCCATAGGTGGAAGTAGCTCAAAGACTCTTGCTACTCCTCCTATCATCAATTACCTTTCGTCAGTAATGAGGGGCAATCAACGCTGAACTTGGTTTGGTGAAGGAAAGGATTGAGTTGATGCAGCGTCAATCTAAGGACTTGTGCTCGGCTTCAGGGTCTCATGTGACCTGTAGAGTGTCTACTTCCTCACATAATGAAGATACTGCTTTTATTGATAAAAATTGACAGCGTGATACCTCAGTGTGCAGCTAGTTCTTTGAAAAATCCCTATGTTATAAATGATTCTCAGGTGGACATTATAAAGTCCAATACAGTCATCACCAACTCCCAACCACCTAAAAGGATAAAGAAGGAGGAGCCTGCCAAAACTACTGGGAAATTCAGGCAGCCAATAAAAGGGGAGAGGCTATATCCATTAACCTAGTTAATGAGTGTGCACTATCTATAGAAACTGGCAGTGCTGGCGCTCCTACGGATTCTGCCATAGCAGAGCTACAAACTAACTTATTAGAGCACTATACATCCATTTTCAGGAGCCTGGAGGATATATTACAGGGTTTCACCCTGGAAATACAGGAATTATTTTAATATAATAGAGGATACAATACAAACTCATATTCAGAACAAGCGGTGCCATTGTGGCAATTACCCCATTATTACCACAGACATTCCTGCAACGAATAATGACAAAATTAGCTTTAATATTAGAAACTCCAAGGAGATACAACTACCAACAGCTGAGCCCCCGAAGTTGACTAACCGCAGCAGGCGCCCCCTTATATCTGCTAAAAGGAACATTTGTGCCACATCCCAACATCTTCTTTCCAAGCAGAATTGGAGAGGTAAATATGACATAAGCAACAATGTCCATCTTCTTTTACCACCAGATTGCACCCCTTATGTTCTGGTTTTAAAAAAAACGTTCCTCTCGGCTGTTAACAAGAAAGAACAGGAGTTTGGTCTAAAAGCAAAGGTAGTCTACTGGCAGAGAAAGAACGGAGGATGGCCCAACGACTTGTTTGATTAAAATCTTTTAGTCAGGAGAGGTATACGGGTTGCCCATTACCTGGAGCCTGGGAATGGTGACTGTGTAGTAATAGACTTTAGAAATCCCAAGTTAGTGGGAAGTTTGCTGTATTGTTTAAGTCATCTTACAACTGGTGATGGATCAGGGTTTTGAGAAAATAGAAACCTGCTAGGATTAACTCCCCAGTAACATTTACTAATAGTCTGCTGTGAAAATAATATGCACCAACACGAACACATTGGGAAATGCTTTGCGCATGCGTGCACTAATGCTAAGATTAATGCATGAAAGACAAGGCCGCATTCTCGTTCTGTTTCTAACTTTAATAAAATAATACTGTCTTTGGACATTAATGCTCTTGCTAGAAAACATAACATTGGGTTAGTGCAATGGTGGGAGGTAAACAGTGAGAAATACACTTCGTGAAAATAATAATGTCTGTGATTCATTCATTTTAGGGAAAAAGTACGGGCCTATATTTCTGCATGAATGTTAAGAGTTAAGCGAACAAATATGAAATAATATGCTGAAAATCAAGCTCTGACAGAGAGTGGAGAGAAGGCAGTGGCTGTTGACCTTCGAAAGAACGTTGCGTGTCTGCCAAGTAACGGAAAGACGGCTATGAGAATGAAAGGAAGCGTAAAAACTTCTTCCGTCGAAAGCGGCAGTGCTGAATAATAAAAATGTAGAAATTTGTAACATGTTGCCTTCTCGAGGAAATGGGTGGATAGTGTAATGAGAAAGTGTATTAGACAAAGAACACTAAGAAAACATGATCATGACTATGGTGGTGTAATAGAACACCCCCCGAATCAGCCAATGAGAGACTGAATTTCAGTAAATGTTTCAACTACTGAGGGTTGGACATGTAGGTTTTAGGGTATAACTGGGGTGCCCTAGGGGGTGTGGTTTAGGTAGCTGAGGCGCGATTGGGAAGAAGCTTAGAGGGAGATCGTCGCTGTTCGTCGGTTTGCTGAGGCCTACCTGTTTCCTGTTCCTGTTCTGCTATCAGTATCCTGATAATCTTTGTTCCCTGAATCTGTCTCAGGGAACCCCCTACTATCTCCGTGGCCAGGGGGTGGTATTTCTCTATTTTCCTTAGGTTAGTATTAACTAAATGATCTGTACTTTGCATAATAATTTGCAAATGTATTTTGTCTCTGAAACTTTTGTCTCTTCGCCTATCCACTCCTTCAATGTGCATTATTCATTTTGATATGAGTTTGACACCGTTTGCATTGATATATGTTCTCTCTCTCTCTGTGTGATTAATGCATTGTTTGCCTTGTGATACTGTACATGTTTGAGCTCTTATTTTTACATTATTTGGTGATAAACATTATTAACTTTACACTGAGTTTGTGGTTATTTAGTGAGATAGATAAATAGTACTATTATTACCATCAACTTCTCAAATTTAGGTTAATCGACCAGAGGAAAGAAGTTGATATGCAGGCTCAGTTAGGTATTTAGAGTATTAGATACTAGCCTGTATAATAAACAACTGATTTAGAGTGTTCATTTAGTCTTGAAACTCAACCCAGTGTCACTTCAGTGGATTATGTGGGGTAAAAGTGTATGGGCCCTGTTAGAAATGGGGGTCTCTAGTTGGCAGAGGTAGGTACCTTTGACCAAGTAGGGGCCCTTGCTTCTAGTCAGGGTAAGGGGGCTACACTCCTAAAATAACCCCTGCTCACCCCCTTGGTAGCTTGGCACGAGCAGGCAGGCTTATCTCAGAGGCAGTGTGTAAAGCATTTGTGAACACATACATTAATACAGTGAAAACACTACAAATGGACACCACACCAGTTTAGAAAAATAAGTAATCTTTATCTAGACCAAACGACAAAAATCCACAATACAGTATTCAAAAATATGACTTTCAGATGGTAGAAATAGCTTAGTTCAATGTAGATGGTAAATGCGACACTTTACTCTCAAAGTACCTTGGATGCGTAACACAATACAAACAAAAGGGTCGCAGGGAAGGCGATGCGTCAATTCCTTGCTTCGGGGGAGGTGGCGCACCTGTTCCTTACTGCAGCGCAGGGGAGGCGATGCGTCTGCTCCTTACCGGAGAGGAGGCGACGCGTCTGTTTCTTACTGTGATCCGGGGCGATGCGACAAGATGGCGCCTCGATACGATGCGACGATCCGGTGCAATGCAACAAAATGGCGTCTTTGATGCGATGCGACAACTTGGATGCGATGCGTGCACGCCCGGTGGCCGTGCGGCGAAATCGATGGTTTCTTGAGCCGCGACAAGCCTTGCGATGCGCTTCTTCGGTGATGCGATGGCAACCTCTGCGGCGGCGGCAAGCTTCTCCGGTGATGCGACACGCTTCTTCGGGGATGCGACGGCAAACAGCTGCGGCGGCAGCATGCTTCTTCGGCGATGCGACGGCAACAGCTGCGGCGGCGACACGCTTCTTCCTCGTTGCATCGCGCTTCCAGCTCCCAGCGACACGCAGTCTCTAGAGGGCCCAAAACAACAGCAGGCACCTCTCTGCAGGTAGAATTCCCAGCAAGGAAATTCAGGGGGAGCTGGGGGTGAAGACCTTGTGTCCCTGAGACTTCAGAACAGGAGGCAAGCTCAGCTTCAAACCCTTGGAGATCTTCCTCAAGATGATTAAAGTACACAAAAAGTTCCTTTTCTCCTTTCCTTGGCAATAAGTAACCACTGCAGGCCAACCCCAAACAGTCACTAGTGCAGGAGCAGTCTCCTCCTTCAGCTTCCTTGGTTTCTCTCCTTGGCAAAAGTTCGTCTTGATTCCCAGAAGTGATTTAAAGTTCTGGGGTCTGGGCCCAAATATTTATACTCCAAAATCCTTTGTTCTCTGAAGGCAGAGAGTGTCTGTACCCAGCCCAAACCAGTTATGTCCTCCCTGGTGCAGCTTCCTGACAGGAGGTGGAGTCAGCATTGTTAAAAGCAGACCTGGCCCAGGTAGCTGAAAAGAAATCTCCTCCCCCTACTCTCTATTCTATGTAGGCTCAGGCATGTGAAAGGAAATCTCCTCCCCCTACTCTCTATTCAACCCAGGTCCTATTCAGCCCAGCCCTGACTCATCAGACTGCTGGAGCCAAAGCCCTCTCCAGCCCCCTGTCACTCACAAACCAGACATGGAATACACAAACCTAGCAGAGGCATACTGGATGGTTAGGCAAGAAAATACCTACTTTCTAAAAGTGGTATTTTCAAACACAGAATGTAAAAATCACCCCCACTAAAATATGTATTTTAACATTCTGAGTTCAGGCATACTAAACTTTATTTTCCTATCTTGTTCCTTGGGTCAGTTATGCTTATGAGATGTTATAATCAAACTGCCCATTCTGGCCTAAGGGAACAGATAGCCTTGCAATAGTGAACAACGAAATTGGCTGTAATTCACTATCAGGACATGCTACACACACCAGGGCATGTCCTATCTTTTACGTACAATGCACCCTGCCCATAGGGTTACCTTGGGCCTACCTTAGGGGTGACTAACATGCAGAAAAGGGAAGGCTTAGGGACTGGCAAGTGGGTGCACTTGCCAAGTCGACATGGCAGTCCCAGACTGCACACAGGCTCTGCAATGGCAGGCCTGAGCCATATTTTACAAGCTGCTTATGTGGGTGGCACAATCAGTGCTGCAAGCCCACCAGCAGCATTTGATTTACAGGCCATGGGCACTCATGGTGCACTGTACTAGGGTCTGACAAGTAAATCAAATAAGCCAATTATGGAGTCACTAATCCATTACAACAATTTACAATAGGGAGCACTTGCACTTTGGCACTGAACAGCAGTGGCAAAGTGCACCAAAGCATCTAGACCAGCAAAACATAGCAAAAACATAGGAGGCAACAGCAAACATTTGGAAGGGAGACCCATGCCAATGGTGCCAGGTCTAACACGTGTCCCCTCCAGCTGAAATGTGGGGAGAACTACCCACCCCCTTGGGAGTTCTCTTCACTAAGGCGGAAACATCTGGAGAGACCATCAGCGTTGGCGTGTTCTGTACCAGGGCGGTGTTCCACCGTGAAGTCCATCCCCTGTAGGGAAATGGACCACCTCAACAGCTTTGGATTCTCACCCCTCATCTGCATCAACCATCTGAGGGGCCTGTGGTCTGTCTGAACCCGGAAGTGAGTCCCAAACAAGTATGGTCTCAACTTCTTCAGTGCCCAGACCACAGCAAATGCCTCATGCTCAATTGCACTCCACCTCTGTTCCCGTGGAAGTAACCTCCTACTAATGAAGGCTACAGGTTGGTCTAGGCCCTCCTCATTCATCTGTGAAAGTACAGCCCCCACACCATGCTCTGAAGCGTCTGTCTGCACAATGAATTCTTTTGAGAAGTTGGGCGCCTGAAGCACGGGCGCCGTGCACATGGCAGTCTTCAGGGCATCAAAAGCTTTCTGACAGGTGTCAGTCCAGTTCACTTTCTTGGGCTGCTTCCTGGAAGTCAGCTCTGTCAAGGGTGCAACAATGCTGCCATACCCCTTGCCAAACCTCCTGTAGTACCCTGTGAGTCCTAAAAAGGCTCTCACCTCTGTCTGGGTCTTGGGGGGGTTCCCAAGCCAGGATGGTATCAATCTTGGGCTGTCGGGGCTCCACCTGGCCGCTCCCAACCTGGTGTCCTAAGTACACCACGGAACCCTGCCCGATCTGGCACTTACTCGCCTTGATCGTGAGGCCTGCCCTCCGCAGCGCCATCAACACTTCCCAGAGGTGGCGCAGATGTTCTTCCCAACTGGCGCTGAACACTGCGATGTCATCCAAGTAGGCGGCACTGAAATCTTCCAGTCCAGCCAACACCTGGTTGACCAACCTCTGAAAGGTGGCAGGGGCATTCTTCATCCCAAAGGGCATAACCCGGAATTGGTAGTGCCCATCTGGTGTGGAGAATGCTGACCTCTCTCTTGCCCCATCAGGTAAGGTGATCTGCCAGTACCCAGACGTTAAGTCAAATGTACTGAGGTACCGGGCAGCCCCTAACCGATCAATGAGCTCATCAGCTCTGGGGATGGGGTGCACGTCAGTCCTGGTGACTGAATTGAGTCCTCAGTAGTCCACACAGAACCGGAGTTCGGGTGTGGCACCAGGCGCTGCAGCCTTTGGGACCAAGACCACTGGGCTAGCCCAAGGGCTGTTAGAGGACTCAATCACCCCTAAGGCAAACATCTTGGAGACCTCCTCCTTGATGCAAGCTCTCACCCTGTCAGTCACTCTGTAAGTTTTGTGTTTTACAGGAGGACTGTCCCCAGTGTCCACATCATGGACGCACCACTCAGTGACACCGGGAGTCAGGGAGAACAGATCAGGAACCTGTCCCAACAGTTGGCGACAGTCATCCTGCTGCTTAGGGGTCAGGGCGGAAGAGAGGTTCACACCGTCCACTGACCCATCTTGCTCTGTTGCAGACAGGAGGTCAGGAAGAGGCTCAGTCTCCTCCTCCATTCCATCATCTGTCGCTAGGAGCATGCCCACTTCGGACCTCTCCAAGTAGGGGTTCAGGCGGTTTACAAGCAGGACCCGAAAGGGTTCCTAGGAGACCGCAAGTCCACCAAGTAGGTGACATTACTCTTGCGCTCCACCACCTCAAACGGGGGCCATGAGCCAAACTTTCTGTCCAGGCTGAAACTCGATCAGATTGGTATTCTGATCATACCACCGTTTCATCTCCTCCTGGCTAGCTTCCAGATTCGCCTGAGCGACTTGCCTGAAATGCCTAGTTTGGTTTCTGCAGGCCAGTATGTAGCTATATACATCCTGGGGAGGTTTACTGGGAGCTTTCTCCCAGCCTTCTTTTACCAAACTCAGAGGTCCTCTTACAGGGTGACCATACAGCAGTTCAAAGGGACTGAACCCTAAGACTTCTGGGGCACCTCTCTGTAAGCAAACAGAAGGCATGGCAAGAGGACGTCCCACTTATGCCTCGTAGGTTCCTCAAGACCCATAATCATGCCTTTTAGGGTCCAGTTGAATCTCTCAACCAGCCCATTACCTTGGGGGTGGTAAGGAGTGGTGAACTTGTAGGTTACACCACACTCCTGCCACAGGGACTTCATATACTTAGATATGAAGTTGGTACCACAGTCTGACACCACCTCTCTGGGGAACCCCACACGGGAGAAAATCCCCATCAATGCACGTCCCACCACGGGGGCCGTCACAGTCCTGAGAGGGATGGCTTCCGGGTACCGGGTGGCATGGTCCACCAAGACCAGGATGAACCTGTTGCCCATGGCTGTCTTGGGATCTAGAGACCCCACAATGTCAATGCCCACCCATTCAAAGGGCGTGCTGACCACAGGGAATGGTTGGAGAGGAGCCTTTTGCTTCCTCCCACTCTTACCACTTGCCTGGCAAGTCTGACAGGTCCTGCAATGAGTATCTGAACTCTTGCACATTTGGGGCCAATAAAAGTGGGTGACAAGCCGTTCAAAGGTCTTGTCTTGCCCCAAATGTCCTGCTAAAGGCACATCATGAGCCAGACCCAGTAGGAAGGCTCTGAAGCGCTGGGGTACCACCAGGACACGGGCTGACCCAGGCTCAGCAACCTTAGGCTCGCTATACAGGAGACCATTCTCCCAGTAGATCCAATGTGATCCAGACTGATCACCTGCTGCCTGGTTTGTGGCCTGTTGTCGCAAACCCACAAGAGAAGGGCACTTCTTCTGCTCCTCGCAGAACTCTTCCCTGGAGGGTCCTCCTTCCTGCTGCCAATGGGTCAGCTCAGGCAGGTCCCCCAGTTCACTACTTGTTCCCCTGTAGGTTCCAGGGCATCCCCCTCAAGGTCTGCCTCCTCCTGGACCGTGGGAACTTCGGGGGCTGGTTTCCCGCGCCCCCTGCCTCTTCTCTTTAAGGCAGGCACCTGGGCCACTCTTTCAGGCTCCAGGTTCTCTTGAATACCCTTACTGGCTGCCATGGACCGAGTGGTCACACACGCCCACTCAGGCAGACCCAACATCTCCAAATGAGCTCTTTGCTCCACCTTAGCCCCAGGGGAGCTTTCCAAATCATTGACTAGCAGACAGTCAACAGGCATGGCTGGCCTCACAGCTACTTGAAAGGTACCTGAGACCCCCTCCCACTCAAAGGGAACCTGGGCCACCTTACAGTGGCTCTCTGAGTTGTCAGCGGCAACTACAGGGTTAAATGCATGGGGATCACCTGCTCTTCAGACACCAGCCGACAACTGACAGCTGTCACACTGGCTCCGGTGTCTCTCAGAGCCTCCACCCTATGGCCATTGATGGTCACCCACTGCCTGTATTTCTTAGTGTTATCAGGCAGCTGGGTCCTAGGGACCATCTCACTGTCTCCTAAAGAGACCAGGGACATCTCTGCGGGACCCCACCCACCTTGGGCACCCAACTCCTCCCCCAGGGCTACACTAGCCATCTACCGGGGCGGTGCACCAGTGGGTGCTGCATTCGCTTTCATGGGACACTTAGGATCCCAGAAGCAGTGGCCCACCTGACCACAAGTATAACATTTCCTGGGCCCCTTTTCAACAGGCTTATCTGTCCGGACCCTGACTTCTTCTCAGGGGGAGGCTGGGAACCCTTCCCTTGGTTCCCTTGGGGATTACTTTGGGGCCCTTTCTGGAACTCCCTCTGTTTACCCTTGTCCCCCCACTCTTCTGCTGGGGACCTTGTCCACCTTTGGTGAAGTCTCCTACATGACCCTTGTGGACCCGGGTACTAACCCAGCTGTCCGCCTCCTCAGCAAGCTTCCTAGGGTTAGTCAGCTTACTATCAATCAGGTGATGGCGTAGCTCTGGAAAACAATTACTGGACAAGTGCTCCCATGCAATCAAATCATAGAGCACTTCAAAATCATTCACTTTTCTACCCTTCAGCCAACCATCCAATGCTCTGCAAAAAAAACACACATATTCCACCCAAGTACTTGACTCCAGTTTCTTACTATTTCTAAACCTTTGTCTATAAAGCTCTAGGGTCAACCCATACCTGGTCATCAAGGCTTCCTTCATGTGGGCATAGGAATTCTGGTCCTCAGAGGGCAAGTCTAACAAGGTGTCCCGCCCATCACTGAGAAACCGGCCCCACAACCCCGCTCCTCAATCCTTCTCAGGGACCCGGTGGGAGGACATGGCCACTTCATAGGCCTTAAACCATTGCCCAATATCTTCATGCTTGTGGAACTCCTTAATTACATCTTTGGGGATGAATACTCTTCCTTCTACAGGCATGGATGGTGTGCTGCCAACAGAGGGAGTAATCTCTAAGCTCTTTGTTTTCAATTCCAATTCCCTCAACATTCTCTCATGCTCTAAATGCATTCTCTTTTCTTCCAAGGCTAACTTCTTGCTTTCTAATTCCATCTGACCACCCAGTTTGAGCTTGTCTAGCTCCATCCTATGCATTCTATCCTTCTCCCTGTCCTCTAGCTCTTCTGGGGACAGGCCCTTTGAAGAAACACTGCTGCCTGCCCTGGAAGGTACTTTCTCCTGGTCAGACCCAATGGTCCATCTAGCTGCCAATCTGTATTCTCTGCCTCCTCCCTAGGCTCTTCAGGATGCTCAGGAGTATTTCTAGCTTCCAACCAGGCCTTCAACGCCTTTTGGAACTCCTCCTTCTTGGTGATGCCTTTCACAGAGATTTTAAATCTTTTACAGAGGGTTTTAAGCTGTGGCACAGTGTAGGTATCAATCCTATCTTCTTCAAATTATAGATCCATAGATGCGTTGGATGCTGCTTTGCTCATTGTAACAAGGATTGGTAGTTTTTAGCAAAAATAGAAGTCCCAAGGAAAAAATTCTACCAAAATGTATGTGGTCGCGTTATGGTCTGCACTCACTAGTAGTGTACACCAATCACTGTATATGAGTCACAAATGCAAGTCCAAATCCTCACCGCTGACCACCAATGTTAGAAATGGGGGTCTCTAGTTGGCAGAGGTAGGTACATTTGACCAAGTAGGGGCCCTTGCTTCTAGTCACGGTAAGGGGGCTACACTTCTAAAATAACTCATGCTCACCCCCTTGGTAGCTTGGCACGAGCAGGCAGGCTTATCTCAGAGGCAGTGTGTAAAGCATTTGTGAACACATACAGTAATACAGTGAAAACACTACAAATGGACACCACACCAGTTTAGAAAAATAAGTAATCTTTATCTAGACTTAACACAAGACCAAACGACAAAAATCCACAATACAGTATTCAAAAATATGACTTTCAGATGGTAGAAATAGCTTAGTTCAATGTGGATGGTAAATGCAACAAGTTACTCTCAAAGTACCTTGGATGCATAACGCAATACAAACAAAAGGGTCGCAGGGAAGGCGATGCGTCAGTTCCTTGCTTCGGGGGAGGTGGCGCACCTGTTCCTTACTGCAGCGCAGGGGAGGTGATGCGTCTGTTCCTTACCGGAGAGGAAGCGAAGCATCTGTTTCTTACTGTGATCTGGTGCGATGCGACAAGATGGCGCCTCGATGCGATGCGACGATCCGGTGCGATGAGACAAAATGGCATCTTTGATGCGATGCGACAACTTGGATGCGATGCATGCACGCCCGGCAGCCGTGCGGCAAAATCAATGGTTTCTTGAGCCGGGACAGGCCGTGCGACGCGCTTCTCCGGTGATGCGACGGCAATCTCTGCGGCGGCGGCACGCTTCTCTGGTGATGCAACACGCTATTTGGGCGATGCGACGGCAAACAGCTGCGGCGGCGGCACGCTTCTTCGGCGATGCGACGGCAACAGCTGCAGCGGCAGCACGCTTCTTCCTCGTTGCGTCACGCTTCCAGCTCCCAGTGACACGCAATATCTAGAGGGCCCAAAACAACAGCAGGCACCTCTCTGCAGGTAGAATTCCCAGCAAGGAAATTCAGGGGGAGCTGGGGGTGAAGTCTTTGTGTCCCTGAGACTTCAGAACAGTAGGCAAGCTCAGCTTCAAGCCCTTCGAGATCTTCCTCAAGATGATTAAAGCGCACACAAAGTTCCTTTTCTCCTTTCCTTGGCAATAAGTAACCACTGCGGGCCAACCCCAAACAGTCACTAGTGCAGGGGCAGTCTCCTCCTTCAGCTTCCTTGGTTTCTCTCCTTGGCAAAGGTTCGTCTTGATTCCCGGAAGTGATCTAAAGTTCTGGGGTCTGGGCCCCAATATTTATACTCCAAAATCCTTTGTTCTCTGAAGGCAGAGTACCTGTACCCAGCCCAAACCAGTTCTGTCCTCCCTGGTGTAGCTTCCTGGCATATGGTGGAGACAGCATTGTTGAAAGCAGACCTGGCCCAGGTAGCTGAAAAGAAATCTCCTCCCCCTACTCTCTATTCTATGTAGGCTCAGGCATGTGAAAGGAAATCTCCTCCCCCTACTCTCTATTCAACCCAGGTCCTATTCAGCCCAGCCCTGACTCATCAGATTCCGGGAGCCAAAGCCCTCTCCAGGCCCCTGTCACTCACAAACCAGACATGGAATACACAAACCTAGAAGAGGCATACTTGATGGTTAGGCAAGAAAATACCTACTTTCTAAAAGTGGTATTTTCAAACACAGAATGTAAAAATCACCCACACTAAAAGATGTATTTTTACATTCTGAGTTCAGGCATACTAAACTTTATTTTCCCATCTTGTTCCTTGGGTCAGTTATGCTTCTAAGATGTTATAATCAAACTGCCCATTCTGGCCTGTGAGAAGTTGGCCTGGTATATGCTGTCCACTAATTATAGTGGGCACCTTGTACCAGTCCAAACAACCCTTATTGGAGTTAGGTTTAAAGACAACCTTTATTGAAAGCTATCCTAGTGGTAGCTATGGAGAGCAGCCTTCAGGCTAAGTCTTGAAGGAATGTAAAGCAGCTTGTTTTACCAGTCTATAATCTCTTGAGTGACCAAATGAAAGAGGACCACACCAGGTATATATTCAAAATATATGTATTTATTGCTAAACACACCCCTCTAGTCTCTTTATGAGGCTAGAGTTCGAAGTACACAAGTTATAAGTTATTTAAACACAGTAAAAGCACAAATACACGTTTGGGCCCTAGGGGCGTACCAAACCATATACCAATAAAGTGGTATAAGAACCACGACTGAACTAGACACTAGGCCTAGAGCCTGTAGAAGTGCTTGGACCACAAGGAACCACCCAAGGCAGTGACACAGGGGACCCACGGGGGACGCGTGCAGTGTGTAAACACAGCCGCGAATCGCCGTTACCTTCTATGGGAAAAGTCGCGGTTAGGAATTTAAAGAAAAGGGACACTTTAAAGAAGACTTGGAGCAAACCCTTTGAGAACTAGGTCGGTCTAGAGTCTCTACCCACGGGAGCACCGGAGTACTCTTGTTACCTCACCCAGGGAAGCCGGGTGCATAGGTGCCTTTCGGGGTCGGGTTTCGTCGTCGATTTGAATGGCGATCTGCTGCAAAGTGCTGCTGGCGACCAAGTGGAAAGTGTCCGGGTGGATCCAAGAGTGGATCGGAGATCTGAAGAACCTGAAAGCAGAGGGGACAGAGTCTGGGTCACTAGCCAGTGACCAGGAAGGCGATGGACAGATGCCCACCGATGTCGGGTGCTTCAGGTTGGTTGACAGTCGTCTTGTCTCTGCAGCCACGAGGTCCAGGAGGCGTTGTCGGCAACCAGGAGCAGGATTCGGGCTGGTACACAATGTCTGTCAAGTGTTGAGGCATCGGCGACCGGATTGGACCCAACAAGCCTTGGCAACGGCAAGTCTCGATGAAGATGAAGATTGACGATGGTGCAGACCAGCAAGGTCTGAGGAACTCACCCAGCAAGGGTAAGTGAGGGCAAGCCTGGAGCAACCAGGGAGCCCAAGAAGAAAAGGATTGGCCTTCGTGGAGGGCTACTAGCCAACGGACTAGCAACCGCGAAGGAGCCTCGAGACGGTGCACGTGGAGCTGGCTCACAGGACACTCGTGGAGTGGAGGCCAGTGATCTTCGGTGCAGTCGGTGCTGGAGGCGGGGGCTACTCGGAGCCCAAAGCACAACTTCGTGGGAGTCCAGGAAGAGGATGCACTTGCAAATGTGCTCGGTGTCCAGGGGTCACGGTCCCACGTTACCCACGACAGCTACGGGCCTCAGCTTTGCTGGGGACTCAGGGCAGCCTCGGGGAAGTCTGGAAATCCACCTCTGGTGATGCAAAGACTTCGGCGTCCGACGGGAGCTTCAGCGATGCAGACCGGACAATTGCTTCTTTGGTGCCTGCCAAGCAGGGGAGTCACTCCTTGACCCCAAGGGAGATTCTTCAGTCCTCTAATCTTGAAGTAGAGCGTCGAAGGTCCAGGATTTTGTATCAGAGTTTCGTCCAGGGATAATCTAAAGTCCTAAGGACTGGGTTCCTATACTTATACCAAGTTTAGGGGTTGGACTTACTCTGTGGTCCCACCTATGGGTGGGTCAGGGCAGAGGGGTGGCTACACCCCTTTCCCTTTGTCCAGTTCGTGCCAAAGCAGGGGCTGCAAGCCCCTGATCCGGTTTGAACTGGGGTATGCACAGGGACACCAAATGTGCCCCCAGTGCAGGACTTCAAAGCACCAGAGAGTGCTCCCGCCCAGCCCCAATACACATTATCCTGTCTGGGGAGGTGGTTACACCTCCCTGCGACAGGAAACCTATTGTCCAGGCCTCCCCTGCCGGAGTTTCGGTCAGCAGCAGGAGGCCAGACTTGTGTCTGTGGCAGCAGCATCCATTTTGTGATGCTGGGGCTTTGGAAAGAAGTTACCGTGCAAGCCAGGGTTAACATGTCTCTCCCTCTAGAAGGATGGAATGCTAACCCCGCCACCAGAATTGGCGGGGGGTAGTATTCCAAGATGTTTGACACCAAACACGACATGTTTCGGTGCAGCCATCCCAAAGTTAGCATTTAACGCGAGGTTATAATGCACTTAAGAGTATATGGTCAGGCTGCACTACAAACAGCATCAGAGAAGGGTCTCCGACCGCTGCAGAGGGGCCCTGCTCATGCAGGGGCACCCTCTCACATAGGAACCATGCACTCTGCCTTCAGGATTGACAAGGCCTGCCATAGGAGTGACTTATAGGTTTATATGTGTGTAGGTATGTAGTGATATAGGTAGCCTATATCACAGTAAGGGGTGCATGCACCACCTTACCCAGGCTGCAGTAGCAGACCTGTGGTGTCATTTTGGATGGCCTTCCAGGGGTGGCATAATACATGCTGCAGCCCCTGGTAGGCCTCTGAGGTACCTATGCCCTTGGTACATAGTATACCATATACTAGGGACTTATAAGGGCACTCCAGATTCCAACTAGAGATGTGCCTAAGGCACATGGAAACCATTTTAGAGAGGAAGCAGCTAGGCTGGGGTTCTGATTAGCAGGGCCCCAGCCAGACTAGAGTCGAAAAACAGTGAAGCATCAGCAAAAAGTGGGGGTACCCATGTGAAGCAGATCCTACTCTCCTACACAACCCCCCAAACGTAGGGACATTAAACTAACCTTGACCAGTTGAGTCTTCATGTTCTAAGTGGAAGTACCTAGAGAGTCCATCTGCATTGGCATGGTTACTCCCAGGTCTATGTTCCACTGTGAAGTCCATCCCCTGTAGGGAAATGGACCACCTAAGCAGTTTGGGGTTTTCACCCTTCATTTGTTTTAGCCATAAGAGGGGCTTATGGTCGGTTTGAACAAGGAAGTGAGTACCAAACAAGTATGGCCTCAACTTCTTCAGAGCCCAGACCACAGCAAAGGCCTCCCTCTCAATGGCTGACCAACGTTTCTCTCTAGGGGTCAGCCTTCTGCTAATGAAAGCTACTGGCTGATCCTGACCTTCTTCATTCAATTGTGACAGTACAGCCCCTACCCCCAATTCAGATGCATCAGTTTGAACAATGAACTTCTTGGAGTAATCAGGACTCTGTAGAATGGGAGCAGTGCACATGGCCTGCTTCAGGTCATCAAATGCCTTTTGACAGTTAGCTGTCCACTGAACTTTCTTGGGCATTTTCTTAGAAGTTAAGTCATTCAAGGGTGTCACTATTGATCCATACCCTTTGACAAATCTCCTGTAGTACCCAGTCAGGCCTAAAAAGGCTCTCACCTGAGTCTGGGTCTGGTCTGGATCTTGCTCTGCAGTGGTTGAACCTGGCCTCCACCCACAAGGTGGCCCAGGTACACAACCTGACTCTGCCCTATCTGGCACTTGGTGGCCTTGATAGTCAGGCCTGCCTTTTGCAGGGCCTGTAAAACATTTCTGAGGTGGACCAGGTGATCCTCCCAGGTGGAGCTAAAGACAGCAATATCATCTAGATATGCTGCACTATAGGCTTCCAGGCCTGTAAGGACTGTATTCACCAACCTCTGAAAAGTGGCAGGTGCATTCTTCAGACCAAAGGGCATCACCACAAATTGGTAATGCCCACTAGGGGTTGAGAATGCTGTCTTTGGCTTTGCATCATCAGCTAGTCTGATCTGCCAGTAGCCAGCTGTCAGGTCAAATGTGCTTAGATATTTGGCTGAGGCCAAAGTATCTATTAGCTCATCTGCCCTAGGTATTGGATGGGCATCAGTCCTAGTGACTGCATTGAGACCCCTGTAGTCCACACAAAACCTCATCTCTCTTTTTCCACCACTGGTGTGAGGTTTTGGCACAAGGACCACTGGACTAGCCCAAGGGCTATCTGAGGGTTCAATAACTCCCAAATCCAACATTTTCTGGACTTCTGTCCTGATACAGTCCCTGACATGGTCAGGTTGCCTATAAATCTTATTTTTAATAGGCAGACTGTCCCCAGTGTCCACTTCATGAGTGCACCAGGTGGTCTGACTGGGTGTCAGTGAAAACATGTGTCTAAACTGATTGAGCACCGGTCTGCAATCAGTTTGCTGCTGGGTAGTGAGGCTGCCTGCCAAGGCTACACCATCTACTGACCCATCGTCAGGGTTCTGTGAGAGCAGGTCAGGGAGTGGGTCACTCTCTTCCTCCTGCCCTTCATCAGTAGCCATGAGCAAGCCCATGTCTGCCCTGTCCACATATGGTTTTAACCTGTTGACATGGAGAACCCTGTGGGGACTCCTGGGTGTTCCTAGGTCTACTAAGTAGGTAACCTCACCCTTCTGTTCAACAATAGTGTGGGGTCCACTCCATTTGTCTTGGAGAGCTGCTGGGGCCACTGGCTCCAACACCCACACCTTCTGTCCTGGCTGGTAAACAGTCAGCACAGCCTTTTGGTCATGCCAAGCTTTCTGAAGTTCCTGGCTAGCCTCAAGGTTTTTAGTTGCCTTTTTCATATACTCAGCCATCCGGGAGCGGAGACCAAGTACGTAGTCCACTATGTCTTGCTTTGGGGGCTTGAGAGGTAACTCCCATCCTTCCTTCACCAAGCACAGTGGACCCCTGACAGGGTGACCAAACAAAAGTTCAAAAGGGCTGTAGCCAACCCCCTTTGAGGCACCTCCCTGTATGCAAATAAAAGGCAGGGCAAGAGTATGTCCCATCTTCGCCTAAGCTTTTCTGGGAGCCCTTTAATCATGCCCTTCAAGGTTTTGTTGAATCTCTCAACTAAACCATTGCATTGTGGGTGATAGGGTGTGGTGAACTTGTAAGTCACTCCACACTCCTTCCACATTGCTTTTAAGTAACCAGACATAAAGTTTGCACCCCTGTCTGATACAACCTCCTTAGGAAAGCCCACTCTTGAGAAAACTCCCAGGAGGGCTCTTGCCACCACAGGTGCTGTAGTGGTCCTAAGGGGAATAGCCTCTGGGTACCTGGTGGCATGATCCACTACCACCAGGATAAACCTGTGCCCAGATGCTGTTTGGGGATCCATGGGACCAACAATATCAATCCCCACTCTTTCAAAGGGCACCCCCACCACAGGTAGTGGTATCAGGGGGGCCTTTGTAGTGCCACCTGCCTTGCCACTGGCCTGGCAGGTTACACAGGAGCGACAAAACTCCTTGGTGTCTTCAGACATGTGGGGCCAGTGAAAGTGAGGGACAATTCTGTCCCAAGTCTTGTTCTGGCCCAGGTGACCTGCTAAGGGAATATCATGGGCTAGGGTCAATAGGAAGCCCCTGAACTTCAGAGGTATAACCAACCTCCTGGTGGCACCAGGCTTGGGGTCTCTACACTCTGAGTACAAGAGTCCATCATCCCAATACACTGAATGGGGACCACTAGCTTTCCCAGCAGCCTCAGCAGCAGCTTGCTGTCTGAGGGGTTCAAGAGAGGGGCAGCTCTGCTGCTCCTGGCTCAGATCTGCCCTGGAAGGTCCCCCTGTCCCCAAGAACTCAACCTGGTCAGGTTCAAGCTCCTCTGGGACAGTTCCTTCCTCAGGACTGAGATCATCTCCCTCAAGAGACTGATCTTCCTTCTGAGCCAAGGGGGAAGGCACTGCCTTTACCCTACTACTCCTCCTCTTGGAAGGTCACTTGGTCCATTATTCCAGAATCCAAGGCCTGTTCAGTTTTAGACATTTTGGCCTGTGACCTAGTCACAGCAAACACATCTGCAGGGATGCCCAGCATTTCTGCATGAGTCCTGAGCTCCACTTCTGCCCAAGCTGAAGTTTCTAAGTCATTGCCAAGCAAGCATTCAACTGGTAGGTCTGCACTTACCACAACCTTCTTAAGGCCAGTTACCCCTCCCCAGGAGAAGTTAACAACTGCCAGAGTATGGTCTGTTCTGACGTTGCTAGCATTGGTCACTTGGTACATTTCACCAAGTATAACTTGCCCAGGATCCACAAGGTCTTGTGTCACCATTGTGACACTTGCCCCTGTGTCCCTAAATGCCAAAGCCTCTTTTCCATTGATTAAGGGCTGTTGTCTGTACTTGCCCAGGTTACTGGGACTTACAGAGGAGGTCACATCCATGCCTCCATCACAGACTAACACAGCCTGAGTGATTTCTCTGACTAGGTCAGAGCCCACTTCAGTACCCAGGGTGAACCCTACTAAACCCTTGGCTGTAGCACTCCCACCACCAACTGTAACTGTACTAGGGGGAACAGGTGCCTTAGGGGCATTGGTGGGGGCTGGAGTAGAGTCTTTGGACTTGGTGCAATCACTAGTCCAGTGGGTCTTTTGCTTACAGACCTTGCACCATGGTTTCTTTTGGCCTTTCCCTTTGTTAGACTGTGAATCCCCACCTGAAGAAGATTTTTGGGGCCCTTGTGAAGACTTCTGGTCTTTACCCTTCTCCCCACCCTTATCAGAGTTCTTTGAATCTTGCTTCTTAGGGTCACCACCTTGGTTCTGTACCTTCTGCCTCACCCTGGTTCTGACCCATTTGTCTGCCTTCTTTCCCAATTCTTGGGGAGAGGTCAGATCAGAGTCCACCAGGTACTGATGCAACAGCTGATTTTGACAGTTATTAAGAATCTGCTCCCTCATTATCAGATTATACAATCCTGTGAAGTCACACACCTTACTGCCCATCAACCAGCCTTCCAGAGCCTTAGCAGAACAATCCACATAGTCTACCCAGTCTTGAGTCTGTGCTTTTTGGGCATCTCTGAACTTTAACCTGTATTGTTCAGTTGTTAGGCCAAACCCATCAATAAGAGCACTCTTCAAGACCTTGTAATTATCAGCATCCTCTTCTCTTACAGTGAGGAGCTTATCTCTACCTTTGTCTGCAAAGGAGAGCCACAAGATTGCTGCCCACTGCTCCTGAGGGACCCTCTGTACTTTACAGGCCCTCTCCAGTGCAGTTATCCATTTGTGGATGTCATCCCCACTCTGGTAGGGAGGGACAATCTTGCTCAGGTTCCTATGGTCATAGGACCTTTCCCTATCTTTAGGGGACTTGCTGCCACCATGGGACTCTAGTCCCAACTTTTTTCTCTCTCTAAAGAGATCTAGGGACTCCCTGTCTAAAGCCAATTGCTGCTTTCTGAGTTCAAGCTGAGCTTCCTCATACTGAATCAGTCTTGTTCTCCTCTCATGAGAGGATTCCCTCCTATGAGAGGAGACAGAGGTCCCTACTGAGGTGCTAAAGTGGTTAGACTCCTGAGAAGGAGATCTAGACCTCCTAGGCACACTCTTAATCCTTCCTGGGGGGACAAAGTGGAGGTCATTCTGATCCTCCTCTTCCTCTTCCTCAGGAGGGATTGGGTTTTCCAGGTCAAGGTCATTGTCACCTTCCTGGTCAGCTCCAGAGGGGGGGTTGGGGGTGTTGCTACCCCTTTCCCCATCCTCTTCTTCTGCCCCACCCTCTGCTCCTGCCCCTTCAGTCCCTAAGGGCCTGCTGAGATCATAAGCCACTAACATCTCTCTCAGATGTTGGGTGGTGGGACTTTGGCCTGTCTTCAGTTTCCTCAAATTGCATAATGCTCTCAATTCCAAGAATGGGAGTGTATCATACTTGGAGGGAAGAAGCCCAGTGGCTTCTGGCAAGGATTCTCTAGGTCCTGCCTTTGAAGACATTACTAGTGTGGTGTGGTGTATGCACTACCTACTCTAGTGTGGCCTACTAAACTCTCTTGAGTTGTAGAAAGGGTTGTGCTATCCCTTAACACACAACTCTAAGTTCAGTAGAACTTACTGTATAGTAAACTTAAATTATATGTACCTTAGGTACCTTTAGTGGTTTTCAGTTGATCAATTCAATTGAGATTATCTGGTAAAACAATAGCAAGCTGGAATCCCACACGCTGCACACCAATGTGAGAAGTTGGCCTGGTATATGCTGTCCACTAATTATAGTGGGCACCTTGTACCAGTCCAAACAACCCTTATTGGAGTTAGGTTTAAAGACAACCTTTATTGAAAGCTATCCTAGTGGTAGCTATGGAGAGCAGCCTTCAGGCTAAGTCTTGAAGGAATGTAAAGCAGCTTGTTTTACCAGTCTATAATCTCTTGAGTGACCAAATGAAAGAGGACCACACCAGGTATATATTCAAAATATATGTATTTATTGCTAAACACACCCTCTAGTCTCTTTATGAGGCTAGAGTTCGAAGTACACAAGTTATAAGTTATTTAAACACAGTAAAAGCACAAATACACGTTTGGGCCCTAGGGGCGTACCAAACCATATACCAATAAAGTGGTATAAGAACCACGACTGAGCTAGACACAAGGCCTAGAGCCTGTAGAAGTGCTTGGACCACAAGGAACCACCCAAGGCAGTGACACAGGGGACCCACGGGGGACGCGTGCAGTGTGTAAACACAGCCGCGAATCGCCGTTACCTTCTATGGAAAAAGTCGCGGTTAGGAATTTAAAGAAAAGGGACACTTTAAGGAAGACTTGGAGCAAACCCTTTGAGAACTAGGTCGTTCTAGTGTCTCTACCCAAGGGAGCACCGGAGTATTCTTGTTACCTCACCCAGGGAAGCCGGGTGCATAGGTGCCTTTCGGGGTCGGGTTTCGTCGTCGATTTGAATGGCGATCTGCTGCAAAGTGCTGCTGGCGACCAAGTGGAAAGTGTCCGGGTGGATCCAAGAGTGGATCGGAGATCTGAAGAACCTGAAAGCAGAGGGGACAGAGTCTGGGTCACTAGCCAGTGACCAGGAAGGCGATGGACAGATGCCCACCAATGTCGGGTGCTTCAGGTTGGTTGACGGTCGTCTTGTCTCTGCAGCCACGAGGTCCAGGAGGCGTTGTCGGCGACCAGGAGCAGGATTCGGGCTGGTACACAATGTCTGTCGAGTGCTGAGGCGTCGGCGACTGGATTGGACCCAACAAGCCTTGGAAACGGCAAGTCTCGATGAAGATGAAGATTGACGATTGTTCAGACCAGCAAGGTCTGAGGAACTCACCCAGCAAGGGTAAGTGAGGGCAAGCCTGGAGCAACCAGGGAGCCCAAGAAGAAAAGGATTGGCCTTCGTTGAGGGCTACTAGCCAACGGACTAGCAACCGCAAAGGAGCCTCGAGACGGTGCACGTGGAACTGGCTCACAGGACACTCGTGGAGTGGAGGCCAGTGATCTTCGGTGCAGTCGGTGCTGGAGGCGGGGGCTACTCGGAGCCCAAAGCACAACTTCGTGGGAGTCCAGGAAGAGGATGCACTTGCAAATGTGTTCGGTGTCCAGGGGTCACGGTCCCACGTTACCCACGACAGCTACGGGCCTCAGCTTTGCTGGGGACTCAGGGCAGCCTCGGGGAAGTCTGAGAATCCACCTCTGGTGATGCAAGGACTTCGGCGTCCGACGGGAGCTTCAGCGATGCAGACCGGACAATTGCTTCTTTGGTGCCTGCCAAGCAGGGGAGTTACTCCTTGACCCCAAGGGAGATTCTTCAGTCCTCTAATCTTGAAGTAGAGCGTCGAAGGTCCAGGATTTTGTATCAGAGTTTCGTCCAGGGATAATCTAAAGTCCTAAGGACTGGGTTCCTATACTTATACCAAGTTTAGGGGTTGGACTTACTCTGTGGTCCCACCTATGGGTGGGTCAGGGCAGAGGGGTGGCTACACCCCTTTCCCTTTGTCCAGTTCGCGCCAAAGCAGGGGCTGCAAGCCCCTGATCCGGTTTGAACTGGGGTATGCACAGGGACACCAAATGTGCCCCCAGTGCAGGACTTCAAAGCACCAGAGAGTGCTCCCGCCCAGCCCCAATACACATTATCCTGTCTGGGGAGGTGGTCACACCTCCCTGGGACAGGAAACCTATTGTCCAGGCCTCCCCTGCCGGAGTTTCGGTCAGCAGCAGGAGGCCAGACTTGTGTCTGTGGCAGCAGCATCCATTTTGTGATGCTGGGGCTTTGGAAAGAAGTTACCGGGCAAGCCAGGGTTAACATGTCTCTCCCTCTAGAAGGGTGGAATGCTACCCCCGCCGCCAGAATTGGCGGGGGGGGTAGTATTCCAAGATGTTTGACACCAAACACGACATGTTTCGGTGCAGCCATCCCAAAGTTAGCATTTAACGCGAGGTTATAATGCACTTAAGAGTATATGGTCAGGCTGCACTACAAACAGCATCAGAGAAGGGTCTCCGACCGCTGCAGAGGGGCCCTGCTCATGCGGGGGCACCCTCTCACATAGGAACCATGCACTCTGCCTTCAGGATTGATAAGGCCTGCCATAGGAGAGACTTATAGGTTTATATGTGTGTATGTATGTAATGATATAGGTAGCCTATATCATAGTAAGGGGTGCATGCACCACCTTACCCAGGCTGCAGTAGCAGACCTGTGGTGTCATTTTGGATGGCCTTCCAGGGGTGGCATAATACATGCTGCAGCCCCTGGTAGGCCTCTGAGGTACCTATGCCCTTGGTACATAGTATACCATATACTAGGGACTTATAAGGGCACTCCAGATTCCAATTAGAGATGTGCCTAAGGCACATGGAAACCATTTTAGAGAGGAAGCAGCTAGGCTGGGGTTCTGATTAGCAGGGCCCCAGCCAGACTAGAGTCGAAAAACAGTGAAGCATCAGCAAAAAGTGGGGGTACCCATGTGAAGCAGATCCTACTCTCCTACATGGCCTATGGGAACAGATAGCCTTGCAATAGTGAAAAACGAAATTGGCTGTAATTCACTATCAAGACATGCTACACACACAAGGGCATGTCCTACCTTTTACAAACAATGCACCCTGCCCATAGGGTTACCTTGGGCCTACCTTAGGGGTGACTAACATGCAGAAAATGGAAGGTATAGGGACTGGCAAGTGGGTGCACTTGCCAAGTCGACATGGCAGTCCCAGACTGCAAACAGGCTCTGCTTCTGTGGGTGGCACAATCAATGCTGCAAGCCCACCAGCAGCATTTGATTTACAGGCCCTGGGCACTCATGGTGCACTGTACTAGGGTCTGACAAGTAAATCAAATAAGCCAATTATGGAGTCACTAATCCATTACAACAATTTACAATAGGGAGCACTTGCACTTTGGCACTGAACAGCAGTGGCAAAGTGCACCAAAGCATCTAGACCAGCAAAACGTAGCAAACACATAGGAGGCAACAGCAAAAAAATGGAAGGGAGACCCACGCCAATGGTGCCAGGTCTAACAGGCCCGTGTTGTGTTGTGTTATTATTGATTATCGATCCCTGATTGGCGCTGGATCAGTTTTTAGTAGCAGAGGACAGTTTATTATTGATTAGTTTGGTAATAATTATTGATTATTTGTTTTCTAACATGAATAGTTAGTGTTTTGTTCTATGTTGTCTGGAAATGCGGGTACGGAGTTACCTGAGATCCCTGGATGATAATGTTTTAGCCTGAAGTAGGCAGAAGAAGAGTGTGGATAACGTATCACACTGGAGAAGTACTTTGTCTGTTGTCATAATACTGAACAGCGAAAGGCTGTAGGTGTTATATTAGGGACTATTCGTTTGAGAGTAGATTTTTGTGTGTAATAGTGAAGGGTCCACTTCCGAAACTCTGGCCTTACATCCCCAAAGGAGTACCAAGACCTCTTTCCACGTGAAAGTCCTCTTCCGAAACTTTGGCTAGTATCCCTAGAGGAGTACCAAGTCCTCCTGTAGCTTGTTTGGGTGTAGAATAGCGCTGGTTGTTATTTTACTCGAAGTGAAAGAATTTCTTTTTGAAGTGAAGACTATCTCTTTATTTAGTGGAACAGACAAGGTAGCATTGTTTTATGTTGTTATTAACAAAGTTTTGGTTAAGAAAAAACCTAGAAAATACATTGCCGTATTATTTTGTGAAGGGAGGGTCAGTAGAAGGAGTAATACTGACATCAGAAAAAGCCGTGCTGGCATTGGTCAGATAGCGGCAGCATAGAGGGTAGTGATTGGTTGACTGTCGTAAGCTGCCTTTGTATTGGTCGAAATATTGCTTACGTAGTGGTGCTCTGATTGGTTGGTTGGTGTGAATCGCGCTAGTATTGGACAATCTGTAACAAATAGAGATTGCAGAAGTACGAAGACTTTGTTGTTGGTTTATTGAATTGTGTTTAGTGTAGAGAGTCAGAAAAATGAAACTGATTAATAAGATAAAAGGTTTCTTTAAAAAAGACAAACCAATAGTGACTAGAGAGGGAATTCTTATTCCACCTCCAGGAACACCTGCTTCTTTTATGATGTTAGAATGTGGTTACCATACATGTACTTGGTTAGAGAATTGGATGAAATATACAGAAGATGATGGTGTTGTAGCTTTCCCAGAGCATGGTACATTCAATGTAAGGATTCTACAAAATCTGAGAGATCGAATGAATTCTTTAGAACCAAAACCTAGACCTACTCAATATGAAGCGCTTGAGGACTGGGAATATGAGGCGTTTGAGCGAGAGAAGTATTGGGGTGGAAGAAGATACAGGAATATAATGTCTAGATATCCTTTTGAAAGTCGGTAGAAAGAATGAAAAGATGGCGGAGAGCTGTAGTAACGAGGGTTTATATCCAGTTTTAGTTGCTGAGGAGTCGCGTGGAGGCAAATGTAAAGAGAAAAAGAAAACTGTAGAGACATCAGGATTAAATATTGATGAATCTGATGATGAATTGTTAGATGATATTTTGACTAAAAGACCTCCACCATATCAAGAAGACTTGAGTGAGACAGTTCCGAATGCAACATTAATGGGAACCCCACTAATTCCGCAGGTTCCACAAGTTCCGGTAGTTACTAGAGTATTACAAGAGAATGAAATAGATGTGTTGACTAAAGCAAGAGAGGAGTTGACTCAGAAAATTAATCAATTGAGTCTGACTGCAGAAGCATTGACAGTACCGGTAACAATTAGTCCTATAGTTCCATTGTATGGAGATAAACAGAATATATCCAGAGTACATGCACTGACACTTCCAATGAATAGTGTTAGGAATGAGGTAGTGACGGTAGCTGATCAAGCTGAACAAGTTGAGACAAATACGTCATTGATTGATCTTCCGGTTTGTGAGTTGATAACAGAAACTCCAAAGAGAGGTGCACAAATAGAGCCAAGGAGAATAGTGCAGAATGTCACTCCAACGTCAGGGAGTTCAATGGGTCCTTCGCCAGATGAGTTAGATGACTGGATAAGGGGGATGGAAAAACGAAATCCTCAACCACAGAGTATAGATGTGAGTAAACTGAGAGTGGATTTGGAAGAAATGATTATTGGTACAATAAGTCCTGATAGATTAAGTACTTATCGAGATGAAGTTATTTATGTGTAAAAATATTACTTGGAGAGCAAGAAATGTTCATGAGAAATTGACAGAGGCTGCTTGTGAATATGGAATAAAAATTTAGAGAAATCAAAGGTGTTACAGAAAACGTATAGATTGGATTTTACTGAAAAGGACTTAGAGAGTTTGAATGCGTCTGGTAAAAGGTTGCAAATAAAAGAGTTGATGAACATCTTGAAGAAATGGGGAGATGTAGAACGTTGGAAAGGTAGATGGGCGAAAAAGAAAGAGGAAATGAACACTGACAAAAATGCGTTTTTGTTTCCGTTGAGGGAGACAGGACAATCTGAAAGGGGGTGTCCGATGAGAGAAGTTCCAGGTGGTGGATATGTTTACATTCCTTGGAATAGACAGGATATATTGTCCTTTACAAATGACTTCCCTAGACTGAGGGAAAACCCGGTAGAATGGTACAAACAGGTAGAGAGGTTTGTGAAAGTTTCAAAGGTTTTGTTGAAGGATCTAGATGGTCTGTTTGAGATTGTTGTTCCAGCTGATTTGTGGACTGAATGTAAGATTACTGTTGATTGGCCTAAAGAAGAATACCCAAGTGATCCAAAAAACAGGTGCACCTTCAGATGAGGTGATGAAAAAGTACAATCAGGTAATACTTACATGAGGAGTAAAATTTCCCCAAAGGAAACGGATTGGGTTAAAATAGACAGGACGACACAAGAACCAAAAGAGTCAGTACATGCATATTGTGAAAGGTTGTTACTGGTGTTCAAACAGTACAGTGGTCTTGAGAATATCGGAGATAAAGATATGGGACATTTTGTATATCATTTTGTTTTTGGATTGAGACCAGAGATTAGTAACATGATTCAGCAACATTTGATTTGTTGGCAGAGTAAGACGATTGATGAGATCCTGAGGTATGCTAAATATTGTAGTGATGATATTGAGTCGAGACATAAAAAGTTAAAAGAGAAAATGATGTGGCACAAGTGAAGGTAGCAGAACAGAAAGAAGCAAACAATGGTTCTCAAACAGATTATCAGATGAAGGGGCAGAACTAGAATGGTCAAGTATCTGGTGGTGGCAGAGGTAGAGGAAAAATTAATAAAGATGATTTGAAAAAGAAATATCCTTGTCATGCGTGCGGAAAGTTTGGACATTGGAAGAACGAGTGTAGATCTGTTCAGAAGAATAATGGGGTGAATCAAAATGTAAATCCACAGATGCAGAATGAGGTGGTTGTGACTCAACAACAGCAACAGCAGGTAGTTACTCCACAATTTCAGGTGCCACAAGCTCCTATGCCAAATAATGTGAATGCTCAAGTACAGAGGTACAGTGCGAACACTGGATTTCACGCAGGTGAACAAATTGGTAAGAATCATAATGTGCAAATGGTTTCGCAATACTTTTTGCACTGCAATGAAAGGGATTCAGACTCATCTCAATGACGGTACCTGAGGGGGGAGGAAGAGTGCGTGCTTGGTGCAACTCTAGAGGTAGATCAGTCAGGTCCATTTGTTGATGGAAAAGTGGAAGGTAATGATATTACATTCCTAGTGGATACTGGTGCTACCTGTTCTACTGTAAGAGCAGCAGAAATTCCTAACCTACCCCTCTCGGGAGAAACTATCCAAGTTGTAGGAGTTTCTAATAAGCATATTAAAATTCAAATCACAAAGCCAATAGAGGTTCATATTGGAAGATTCAGAGACATGCATCGGTTCGTGGTATGTGATACGAGTCCAGTGAATCTTTTAGGGAGAGATTTGCTTTGCAAGATGAATTGCACCATCTATTGTACACCAAATGGTATTGCTTTCCAAACACCAGATGAGGATGTTGCTTTTAAGATGATGCTAGCGAAACAAATGACAGAAGTGGATGAGTTGTTTTCACTTCTCACTGAACAAGATTTGCCTGCAGAGCTGAGTAAGGTCTGATGTATGGGACTTTACAGGAAAAGAAATTGGTCTAATGAAAGGTGTGGATCCTATTCAGGTTACAGTGAAACCTGGTGCAACAGACCTGAACACACCACAGTATAAGATGAGTCCCGAGATAATAGCAGGAGTTTCTCCTGTGATTGACCAAATGATTGAGCAGGGTATTCTAAGAGAAATACTGAGCAGTCCTCGTAATTTGCTTATTATGGGAATTAAAAAGCCAAATGGAAAATATAGAATAGTACAGGATTTATGAAAGATTAATAAAATTGTGGTACCATGTTGTCCAATAGTGCCAAATCCAACAGTGATCCTATATCAAATTCCCTGTGATGCAGAATGGTACACAGTGATTGATCTGTGTCAAGTGTTTTTCTCAATTCCTTTACATCCGGATAGCCAGTATTTATTCGCTTTCCGGTTCGGAGACCATGTTTTGGCATGGTGCCGAGTTCCTCAAGGGTACATAGAGAGTCCTTTGATTTTTAATCAAATTTTGAAAAAGTGTTTGGAGACTTTGATCATGCCAGGAAATTCAGTTTTGGTTCAGTACATTTATGACCTACTGGTGGCATCAAAAACACGAGAGGCATATGTGACAGATACAATTGCCTTACTGAACCATTTGGCCAAAGGTGGACATAAAGTATCACCAGCAAAATTGCAATTTTGTAAACAGGATGTCCAATATTTGGGACATAAAATAGAGAAAGGAGTCAGGAAAGTGACACCGGAATGAATCAGTGTGATGCAGCAGATGAGTCCTCCTAAGACTCAGAAGGAGGTGAGAATGTTTTTGGGAATGGTTGGAAACTGCCGACAGTGGATCAGTTGTTTTTCACTGATTGCAAAACCTCTACAGAGGTTGACACACAAAGATGTGACTGATCCGATTGAGTTGGACGATGAGAGTATGAAAGCTTTTATTGAGTTGCGAGACAGTCTTTGTCGAGCACCTGCACTGGGAATGCCAGATTATGCAAAGGATTTTCCATTATACTGTTATGAAAGAGATGGGTGTGCATTATCAGTTTTGATCCAAAGACATGGAATGGCACGACGTCCAGTGGCATATTTTTCTGCTACTTTGGATTCAGTGGCTGCAGCATTACCAGGATGTTTGAAAGCAGTTGCTGCAACTTGTGTGAGTCTGGAACAGAGTGAAGCGATTGTGATGGGACATCCAGTTAAAGTATATGTGCCACACTCAGTTGAGATTCTTTTGACAAGAATGCGAACGCAGCACATGACTTATAGTCGGCTGACTAGGTATGAGAGAGTAATTTTGGGTGCTGAAAATGTGACAGTGGTGAGATGTACGACAATAAACCCGGCAACTTTGTTGCCTAGTCCATTTTGTGAGGAGGTGAAAGAGGAAGCAGATCATGATTGTTTGGATGTGACAGAGTTGTGTACGAAACCAAGGCCGGACATCAAGGATTCGCCACTAGAAGAATCAGATAGTGTGATGTTTGTTGATGGATTGTGTCTAAGAAATGAAAGTGGTGTATTGAGTTCTGCCTATGCAGTATGTACAGTGGCTGCAGTTCTAGAAGCATCCTGTCGAAATGGGGTAAAATCTGCACAAATTGCTGAAATAATCGCTCTGATTAGAGTTTGCAAAATTGGCAAAAACTTTAGAGTAACCATATTTACGGACAGTCAATATGGTTTTGGGGTGGTTCATGATTTTGGGCAGCTATGGATGCAAAGGGGATTTCTGACTTCTTCAGGTTCTCCGATTAGAAATGGCAAAATTGTGAAAGATTTATTGGATGCTTTGCAATTGCCCAAAAAGATTGCAGTATTCAAATGTTCTGCACATAAGTCAGGAAATTATTATGTAACGAACGGCAACAGATACGCTGATCAAATAGCGCGTTTCTGTGCACAAAATTCAATTGCAATCAACAGAGGGGTGGAAAAGAAAAATACCAATTGCCACTTGATGTTTTCATCTTTAGAAACTTGGGATGTAATTAGGCAGTTGCAGGATGAGGCAAGTGACGAAGAGAAAGAGCTTTGGATAAAATCAGGTTGCACAAGGAGAGCAGAAGACGAGGTATTGGTGTACACAGATGAGAGGCCAGTCATGCCAGATTGTTTACTTTCCCAAATGGCAAGGGTATACCATGGAATTGCACATGTCGGAAGAAATGCAATGATTAGGCTGTTCAAGCAGTCATGGTATAACCCTAAATTCAGAGTCATTGCAGAGAGTCTGTGCCAGAGGTGTGTCACCTGTCAGCAGCAAAATCCAGGTAGAAAGACAGTTGTTAGCTGGGGACGAATTGGAAAAGCAGCTGGACCATTTACGAGGCTCCAACTGGATTTTATAGAATTACCTCCATGTAACGGACTAAAATATGTGTTGGTTGTTGTCTGTTTGTTTTCTCGTTGGGTAGAGGCTTATCCCACAAGAAGGAATGATAGCCTTACCGTAGCTAAATTGCTCCTGAGAGAATTGATTCCTAGGTACGGATTTTCAGTCACTTTAGAAACAGATAGGGGATCCCACTTCAATGATGAGATAATTCAGATGATTTGTGCAGCATTACAAATTGAGCAAAAGTTGCATTGTGCCTATCGACCAGAGGCTTCTGGAATAGTAGAGCAAATCAATGGCACTATAAAGTCTAGATTGGGAAAAGTGTGTGCATCCACATCACTGAAATGGCCTGACGCTTTACCCCTGGTATTGATGAGTCTTAAAAGTATCCCTGATAAAAAGACTAGATTGAGTCCTCATGCAGTCCTAATGGGAAGACCAATGAGACAAGCGATTGTACCAGCAAACAAACTGATGAATATTTCTGATAATCTAGTGCTTGATTATTGCGAAGGATTGGCTAATCTGGTGCATTCTGTGACTCATCAGGTGGGAGAAATTGCAACCACAACACAGCCGAATCAAGCACATGATTTGAGTCCAGAAGAGTGGGTTCTTATCAAGAAACACGTGAGGAAGTCGTGTTTCTAACCTAGGTGGCACGGACCATATCAGATTATTTTGGTGGCAACGACAGCAGTGAAGTGTGGTGGCTTGCCAAACTGGATTCATGCAAGTCATACAAGAAGAGTCCCAAGTCCACTTGAAGAAAGTGAACAGCAACTGGTCGAAGCTAAGAAGAAACCAGAAGCTAGAGGTTGTGAAGCCAAAGAATCTAGATTGACAGATTCTGATGAGCCTGTGAATGATGAACAACCAAGCACAAGCCAAGTAAAGTGGGCACCAGCTACTGGGTCTCGAAAGACTGCTGTTGAGCAAGAAAAGGAAAAAGTTTCTGAAAGTAAAGAACAAGGTCAACAAAAAGAAGTACTAAATAAAAGTACTTGTGAACCTGAAAAAGAAGGTGAAGAAGAGGTTCAAGCTAAGAGTGCGAGAAAAGGAGACAATTGGCCAAGTGGGTGAAAAGACTGAAATACACTCTCGAAAAAAGAAAGCCAGAGCAGATAAATGAGGTCTCAAGTCAAACTGAACAAGAAGAATCAGAGGAAAAATTAGTGCGAAAAACAAAAAGAATAAGATTACTGAGCAAGAGATATACAGCTCCAGAATGGATATACGTGATACTGGAAGAAATTGAAAGCACTGATCAAGTAAAGAAAGAAGTTGGCAAGGGTACTGAGCAAGTTGATGAAAGCAAACTGAAACCACCTCAAAAAGAACTGTGAAAAAGTTAAGGTGCAATAATTCCAGTCAAAATAAATAGAAAGATCAAGATGATCTGAAGAAGACTTGTGAAGACTTTAAAAAATAAAAAATTTAAAAAGAAAAAGAGGGGTTGTAAAGAAGAAAGCTTTGAAGTGTTTGGATACACTAAATTGGTGGATTTTTATTAGAGTTTTTTCTTAGATTTTTGATATTTTTCTAGTTTTTATATATTTTTTATAGTATACAGAATGGTAGAAGCTACAGTGACTGAACATCCAAAACCTAGTCTAAAACGTAGATGTATTAAAGCTTGCTTATGTCGTGTCTTACTAATAATGTTGATGTGGTTAAGTAACTAACTATCATTGTCCCTGTTCTAATGGTGACTAATAACAAAAATAATACTAAAAATGAAATAAGTGAAAGAGTGAATGTTGTTACTAAAGAAACACCTAATATTAATATGGATCAGATAGATGAAAGTATTTATCATCATGATAAATCGATTAATGTTTTTTCGTTAAATGTCTTTACAAAACTACTTTATGAATATGTAGACACGATGGATGTGAGTGATTGTTACGTCTGCATACAATTACCTTTGTCTGTCTCGGAGGGAGTTATTTACCATCACTTACCCTTAACGTATGGTGTGTCGTGTAGTGTACTAACTAGCCTGTTCTATGTGATGGGGAAGTTACAGTTCTATTATTCTAACATGGATTTAGTATTTTCAGAAATTCCTATTAGAAAAGATATGACTAAGGTGTATAGTGGTAGAAAAGCAGAATACATGGGAGAATTTTTCCATATTACTCAAACTCTGGATATAGTATATGCTCATAGACCTAATCTTACTTGTAGTTTGCAGACTGTAGAACAAGATTTTATTAATATGGTAGAAGATAGGAGACAGGATTTTCAAAGAAAAGCTGCTGAACAGAAGTCACAAGTACCACTGTGGGCTTTTAGAGAGGGAAATTACAAAAAATGTGAGTCTTACGCTGCAATGTCTCTGGATTGGTATCATAAAGGGAAACTTTGCTTGCTTAGACTAAAAACTGACTATAATAACTATTTCATTGGTACTAGTGAATGTGAACATACTTTCTTAATAACTGGGGGATGGGGATTGAAGGGAGGAACTGATCCTGTTTTCCCAGGAGTTTATTATGTGTGGGGTAAGAGTGCCTATTATAGGTTGCCTGCACATTGGTATGGTAGTTGTTATTTTGGGATTGTATTCCCCAAGGTCTATCACATAGATAGGAATAATGAACAAAATGAAATAAAGCATGGACTAATACGCAAAAGGAGAGCAAGTTTTTCAGGGATAGTAGGTGATATTTTTGGTGCACTGATACCCTCAGTTGGGGTCGTTCTAAATTTGCATAAAATTCGAAAATTGTCTACAATGGTTGATCGTTTATCAACAGATACCGCTGGTGGGTTCTTAATGATTGATACTGAAATGGTTGCAATTAGATCAATGGTTTTGCAAAATCGACTTGCCCTTGATATTCTATTAGCAAAAGAGGGTGGGGTCTGTGGCATGTTGAAAATCCAGCATTGCTGTACTTATATCCCTGACAAAAGTAAGAATTTAGAGGGGTATATAAAAATATTACGAAATTACATGAAGATTTGACCCAACTAGAGGTTGATGGTGTTTGGGAGAAACTTAGTAAAAGCTTTTCCTCTATAGGTAAATGGTTTTCTACATTTGGAAGTAACTTATTAGGGAAAATACTCATACCAATCATTTCAATAGCTGCAGTGATGTTATTAATAATAATGACATATAAATGTTGTAAGTGTAGATGTGGAAAGAAGAAGATGATAGAATCAGACAACAAACGGAAAGCCAGAAAAAGAAAGAGACATGAGATAGAATTAGAAGACATGAGAGGAAAATATTATGAAACAATAAAAGATTTAGATGAAAGAATGATGAAGAGAGAAAAGAGTACAGACCTTTAGATAAAATAAAGGTGGCAATTGGTATGATGGGTATTTTGTGATGGCTCAAAAATGCCATCAGAGGGGGGAATTTATGGAGCAGGGTTTTGAGAAAATAGAAACCTGCTTGGATTAACTCCCCAGTAGCATTTACTAATAGTGTGCTGTGAAAATAATATGCGCCAACACGAACACATTGGGAAATGCTTTGCGCATGCGTGCACTAATGCTAAGATTAATGCATGAAAGACAAGGCCGCATTCTCGTTCTTTCTAACTTTAATAAAATAATGCTGTCTTTGCACATTAATGCTCCTGCTAGAAAATATAACATTGGATTAGTGTAATGGTGGGAGGTAAACAGTGAGAAATATACTTCGTGAAAATAATAACGTCTGTGTTTCATTCATTTTAGAGGAAAGGTACGGGCCTATATATCTGCATGAATGTTAAGAGTTAAACGAACAAATATGAAATAATATGCTGAAAATCAATCTCTGACAGAGAGTGGAGAGAAGGCAGTGGCTGTTGACCTTTGAAAGAACGTTGAGTGTCTGCCAAGTAACGGAAAGACGGCTATGAGAATGAAAGGAAGCGTACAAACTTCTTCAGTCGAAAGCAGCAGTGCTGAATAATACAAATTTAGAAATTTGTAACATGTTGCCTTCTCGAGGAAATGGGTGGATAGTGTAATGAGAAAGTGTATTAGACAAAGAACACTAAGCAAACATGATCATGACTTTGGTGGTGTGATAGAACACCCCCCGAATCAGCCAATGAGAGACTGAATTTCAGTAAATGTTTCATCTACTGTGGGTTGGACATGTAGGTTTTAGGGTATAACTGGGATGCCCTAGGGGTGTGGTTTAGGTAGCTGAGGCGCAATTGGGAAGAAGCTTAGAGGGAGATCGTCGCTGTTCGTCGGTTTGCTGAGGCCTACCTGTTTCCTGTTCCTGTCCTGCTATCAGTATCCTGATAATCTTTGTTCCCTGAATCTGTCTCAGGGAACCCCCTACTATCTCCGTGGCCAGGGGGTGTTATATCTCTATTTTCCTTAGGTTAGTATTAGCTAAATGATCTGTACTTTGCATAATAATTTGCAAATGTATTTTGTCTCTGAAACTTTTGTCTCTTCGCCTATCCACTCCTTCAATGTGTATTATTCATTTTGATATGAGTTTGACACCGTTTGCATTGATAGATGTTCTCTCTCTCTCTCTTTGATTAATGCATTGTTTGCCTTGTGATACTGTACATGTTTGAGCTCTTATTTTTACATTATTTGGTGATTAACATTATTAACTTTACACTGAGTTTGTGGTTATTTAGTGAGATAGATAGATAGTACTATTATTCCCATCAACTTCCCAACTTTAGGTCCATCGACCAGAGGAAAGAAGTTGATATGCAGGCTCAGTTAGGTATTTAGAGTATTCGATACGAGCCTGTATAATGGACAACCGATTTAGAGTGTTCATTTAGTCTTGAAACTCAACCCGGCGTCACTTCAGTGGATTATGTGGGGTAAAAATGTATGGGCCCGTGTTGTGTTGTGTTATTATTGATTATCGATCCCTGATTGGCGCTGGATCACTGGTTATCAAACTTCCCCCCTAGGTTTAAGTCCACAGTGGTTGTGATCCTCCCTTTATTAAAAAAAGCCGTCAGCAGATCCAAACTTGCCGGTTAACTGTAGACCCATTTTCCTGCTGTCCGCACTGTCTAAGCTCCTGGAGAAATTTGTCAACCAGCAACTTTAATGCTATCTAGAGATTAACAACCTCCTACATCCCAGCCAGTCGGGCCTCTGGCCCAACTTTAGCACTAAGACTGCCCTGATTAAGGTTACGGAGCTTATTAGAGACACACTAGATGCAGGGGGTAAGGCTATGATGATATTATTATACCTATCAGCAGCCCTTGATAAGGTTCAACATGCTAGGCTCCTCTGCCACCTTCAGAGTATTGGAATTTATGGTCTTGCACTGGAATGGCTGAAGTCTTTCTTGGAGGATAGAGGACAGGAGGTGTGGACCCCCCTTTCTTCTGGCTCTAAAGAGCTTACAGTCTGGGTCCCTCAGGCTCAGCTCTGAGTCCTATGCTGTTTAACATCTACCTTGCTCCGTTGGCATCTCCGTTGGAGTCCTTGGTGCCAAAATAATTTTTTACGCTGAAGACACGCAGTTGTTCTTCTCCTTTAAAAAAGGAGAAGTGGGGGCGTGGCCAAGATGGCGACGAGGTTTGACGCATTGCTCGGAGCTCCTGCCCGCCGTCCGCCCGATACAGCACCTACAGGTCCGCGTGAGGCACCGAAACAGCCTGAGGCACCGTAGAAGTGCCCCATCGGTGGGACTCTACCCACAGCAGGCCGGAGCCTCCGAGATAAGCAACCTACGCAGCTGCCCTGCGGGGACCGCGAGGGAGCGGACCCGACCTCCCCTCTCCGCCGCCTGGAGGCGGCCTCAACAACGCGGTGGCCCGGAGTCCGGGCCATCAAAGCTAGCTGCTTGGAGCCCAGCCGCCTCATAGGCAACCTGGCTGTCCCGCGGGTTGCCCAGCACCACACCTGGTTGCCTGCGACCGCCAGCCTGGACTCGCCTCGGAGGGCGCTGAGGCCGGAGGCGTGAGTGCATCCCCGGCCCTGGGCCTGGCACTGCCGGTGGAAGAGATCGGATCCTGCGGAGGAGACCAACTGCCATACGACCCGACCGGACAGCGCTCCTCGGCTGCGGCCGGTCGATCCTGGGCCTGGTGGAGGTGAGCGTCTGCACGCCGAGGGACTCGGCAGCGCACAAGGCCGCGAAGAGCCCCGGCCTCAATTTTGGAGCTACGCGCCGGCCCCACCACACTGCACCCAGTCACCAGCCCTGGCCCCCACTACTGAACATATCACCGGCTGGACGCTTCACCGGCACCGGCGCCTCGCGGTGTGCACGGAGGTTGGCCCTGCTTTTACAGGACGCTCATGCCTGCAGGCAGCCGGCAAGCGGACACCTTTTGCAACCGCGCTGGGGGTGGAGCCGGGCGGCCCAGGACAAGATTGCCCCGGCACTTCGGTAGGCATCGGACACGCTGCAACTAGGCGCCCCGCACCTCGTGTTTGGACAGAGGGGCCAGAGGGCTGGGGCCTGCTCGGATTGTTCTGGTCCTGGACCCTACCATTTCGTCACCCGGCCCAGCAGAGGTCACTTTGGCCCTAATCGTACAGACCCGCACGGCTGCCCTACATAGAAGCGACGGCCACACATAGTGCCTGCACTCAGCGAACCTGTTGGGGTTGGGCCCAAGCCTCTGCCCTCGCCTCGGGGACACCGTCACAGTAGTCGGCAGCGGAGCTCCACGCTAGTTTACAGTAGAGGCACAGGGAGCGCTGCTCGACTAACGCCCACGTTGGCCTGCCACACCAACGCCCCCCCTGCCTAGCTGTGGTCTCTCCTCCATCTTTATCCTGCACAACAACTCAACGGGGTGTGCCGGAAGAGCATGTCCTCTGCCAGGACGAAGAAAGTGAAGCCCCTGAAAGATATTTTTGGACGTTCCCAATCTATCCCTAATATGGCGACTGCGGCTCCCGAGGCCGAGGCCCTGGGGCATTCTGCAAACCCTGGTGATGAGCCTATTACGAAGGCGTTCCTGGAGTCGCTGTTCCTCATACTCAGGGAAGACCTGCAATCTGTGAAGAATGATCTCACAGCCGAGATGAGGGAGATCCGCAGAGATGTGGATGACATCGGGGATCGGGTGGCCGCCCTAGAGGAGAAGAGTGACACCGCCGCGACCGAGTCAAACATGCTTCAGCAGGAGGTAATCCGACTACAGGACCAGCATGTTGACATCCAAACTCACCTGGAAGATTTGGAAAACAGGTCCTGCAGGCATAATATGCGGATCCGGGAAGTGAAGACATCGGAGGAAACTAGAGATTTATTTGCATTTGCCAAAGGCCTATTCCACCACATCCTAGGTAGCTCCTACAAGGCTGAGATCGTCCTGGATCAGGCGCACAGAGTCGGACCACTCCGGGCGCCTAACGCTCCCCCGGCAGATATTCTTGTATGCGTCCAGGACTTTAGCACCAAAGAGGCCATCCTCACCAAGGCGAGATCTCTCCACCCCATCTCTTTCCAGGGGCACTCTCCAGTGCTCTTCCAGGACTTGGCACTAATCACGCTTCAGCGCCGCCGGCAATTCCGCCCTGTGACTGAACACCTCTGACAACAGGGTATTTCATACTCCTGGGGTCACCCCTTCCGGCTCATTTTTCGTCATAATGGCAAGCTCCACCAGCTCCGATCGCTCACAGACTCTTGCCGACTATTGGGCCTCGCTGCACCGAGTGATGACGACGACCAGCGGAGCGTCAGCCCGGGGCCTGAGATCTCCCCGTCGGGTTGGCAGCGACAGAGCCGATGGAGGCGCGTCCGGAAACCGAACAAGACAGAAATAGCCAGGAGTCAACAGGCAGCCCTTACTTCTGCGTCGGAGGCTTTAGCTGGAGACAGTTCTGGCGCCAAATGAATGGCCGGGGGCCAGCGCTTTTTTTTTCTGAATGTCCTCCCTTTGATCTTGGGCGGGTGGGGGGAGGGGCTGAGACTCCCTGCCTGGCCACACTATGGACCCCATTACGTTGCTTTACTGGTCATCTCGGGATGATGGACTGTTGACTCTATTTGCTTCGAATGTTTGTTTTTGTATTGTATTGGGGTTTTATTTTCAGAGGGTTTTTGTGTTATTTGGGTTTGAGTCCCCTCGTCCACCCCCTTCTTTGAGCCACGAGGGACATTCGACACCAGTTCATGGGCCTCCTCCTCCTACACTCCCCCACCTGATGCGAGATGCCTCATACGACATAGCCTTCAATCTCTCCCAAACCTAGATGTCATACAACTCTCTTAAAATCCTTACCCGAAATGTGCGGGGCTTGAATAATCCGGTCAAGCGTAGAGCCGTCCTTCATTATCTGGAACACTCCAAAGCAGATATATGTCTCTTGCAAGAGACCCATCTCCTCCCCAAGGACCACCACAGGCTGAAATCACGTGCTTTCCCTACACAGATGTTCTCCTCTAATCCCACCAAGTCAGCCGGGGTCGCCATATTAGTCTCCCGATCCTTTCAGGGTAGAGTGATACAGAAGGAGGCTGAGATCAGGGGCCGACTGCTCACATATCAGTTTCTGATGGGAGGGGTCTCCTTTACAGTGGGGTCCATATATGCACCTAACGAGGGGCAAGACAAATTCTTCCATGTCGCACTCACAGAGGCAACGGCCACCACAGAACGACGCCTTCTTTTAGGGGGCGACCTGAACCTTGTCCTTGATAACTTTAATGATCGCTCCTGCCAGAGGACAGGCCAAACTGGTGCTCTATCATCTGCTGGACAGGCCCGCCTCCGGGACCTGGGGTTTATGGACCTTTGGCGCCACTTTCACCCCCACAGTCGAGCTTACACCTTTTATTCAGGAGCGCACAAAACATACGCTAGGCTGGACTATTTTCTTGGCTCTTCCCCCCTGCATGCGCTTGCGACTGACACCGAGATCTTAACAGTTACCTAGAAGGGTAAACCCAAATAACGTCACAGGGACCTGGGTATAGAGCAGTACATACGGAGAATGGTCCCAGTGTACGAATTACTGTGTTTAAAAGAACCAAGAAAATCATACACAGTTATACACAGAATCGTAGTATTCTTAATGAACAGTGTTATTTAATCACACTGAACAACCTGTATTTTATAACATATGTTAACACATTATTCAAAGCAGTGCCCCAGGAGGGAAAGGTGAGGGTGTAGTGGATGAAGTGAGGATAAGGTAGTGAATGGAACAGTGTACAATTCACAAACTTAGTTATTTCTCAGGAAGGGGCTCATACAAGAGCCAAATACATCACATTACATCCAGATATTTAAATAGCCATAGTTATAGATAAAGCCACAGTGATCAATCGCTGTTGGTCAGACTGACTAGTGTGGTAGATGAGACTGAGACGTTTCCTTTACCTACGAATTATATGAATACGGAGCCTTTTTGCCCGATGCTGTGAATACTTTAATTCACTTCCCAGGCCCAGCAGACTAATCCTGACTAGACCTTTCCTTCCTTAAACAGCAACAATAGAGTGTTTTGCTCGCTCACACCGATTTGGAGCCTACGCGCCCTGTTTTCTCCTCAGGCCCATCGTTTGGGCTACTTATGGTAACTCGCCCCCAGTTTCCCCTCCCCACACTCCTGTCCTGAGGAAGAACCCATCATAAGGGACATACTTACCTACCACTTTCCAGGGGTCGAAACGTCGGCATCTACCACACATCCACTACACCCTCACCTTTCCCTCCTGGGGCACTGCTTTGAATAATGTGTTAACATATGTTATAAAATACAGGTTGTTCAGTGTGATTAAATAACACTGTTCATTAAGAATACTACGATTCTGTGTATAACTGTGTATGATTTTCTTGGTTCTTTTAAACACAGTAATTCGTACACTGGGACCATTCTCCGTATGTACTACCGAGATCTTAACAGCCTCTCTTTCAGACCACTCCCCGGTCATTGCCACCTTTAAGTTCCCACCAACACGGCAGCCTCGCAGACACTGGCGCCTACGTGATACCTTGCTCCATCATGCCTCCACAGTAGAACAGATTCAGAAAGCCATCACAAACTACCTCGCCCTTAATGCCAACTCAGACACCTCCCTAGCGATACAGTGGGCGGCACTAAAGGCAGTTATCCGGGGGGAATTTATAGCTATATCCACAGCCAACAACCTGGAACGTAGTCGTAAACGGGCCAAACTTTCTCAAAGGGTCGCGGAGCTGGAGCAGATGCACCAGCGTACCTGTGCCTCCCGGGCCTGGCGTCAACTATGCATAGAGCAGAAACAACTCGCAGCATTAGATCAGGACAGGGCCGAATATGCGGCCCTCCGTCTCCGTCACTCATACTACACGGGTGGTGATACATGCGGCCGCCTTCTAGCCCACAAACTATGAGAGGCCACGCAGAGGCAGGGTGTTCAGGCCATCCGTACACCTGGGAGCGAACTTGTTACCGACGATGCGGAGATAGCGGAAGCCTTTCGAGACTTCTACACAGGGCTCTACTCGGGTGACCCACTAGATGCCCGTCATATCGCCGATTATCTGGAGGCGGCACACATACCCTCCCTTACCCAGGCTCAGGCCAACTCTCTGGATAGGGACATTGGGACGGAAGAAGTCATAGCAGCGATCTCTCGCCTTAAGGTGGGCAAATCACCCGGGCCAGATGGCTACTCGGCGACCTTCTATAAAACATTCTGCAACCAAGTAGCCCCTCTCTTGAGGGACTTATTCAACACCTTCGCACAGACCGGGGCCATCCCGGAGGAGATGCTTGAAGATCGATAGTGGTTATCCCGAAACCCGGGAAGGACAAAACATCCTGCGGCGCATACAGGCCGATCTCCCTACTGAACATAGATATTAAACTCTACACTAGCATACTGGCGACCCGTTTAGCACCCTATATGCCCCAATTAGTCGAGCCGGACCAAGCAGGCTTTATTCCACAGAGACAAACGAGTGATAACACCAAAAGAGTTCTGCATTTAATCGAAAAGGCGTCTCGCACTCAGGGAGAATACATGCTGCTGGCCATCGATGCAGAGAAGGCCTTCAACAGGGTACATTGGCATTACCTGGAGCAGGTCTTGGCGCAGGTCGGCTTCGGTGAGAAACTCCGCATTCGGATCCTCAACTGCTACCGCTCACCCAAGGCAACAGTCCGAGTGAATGGCCAAACGTTCTCTCGCTTTCCCATAGGAAGAGGCACCAGACAAGGGTGCCCTCTTTCACCCCTCCTATTCACACTATATATGGAGCCGTTGGCATTGAGGATCCGAAGCCATCCTCTTATCTCTGGAATCAAATTCGGAGGGGACGTGCACACCATAAGCCTGTACGCGGATGACATTCTACTTTCCCTGTCCAGCCCGATCCCTGCGCTGCGAGCCCTCTTCATTGAAATGCACTGCTTCGCGCAGGCTTCGGGATTTAAGATTAACATGGAGAAGTCGATTGCACTCAACATCTCCCTCTCCCCACACACTCTAGCTTATTTACAGGAAGAACACCACATGCACTGGTCAACCTCCTCAATCCCGTACCTGGGAATTCAACTAGCCTCCTCCATACAAGCTACAGCTGAAGCCAACTACTCTGTACTCCGCGCGCACATACGTAAAGAATTAGGCCGTTGGAAACACCATACTCTATCCTGGTTAGGCAGGATAGCGGCTACCAAGATGACCATCCTTCCCCAGATCCTGTACCTTTTTCAGACCCTCCCCCTTCGCCCTCCCGCAGGCTGGATACAACAGACTCAATCAGACCTAGCACAGTTTATTTGGCAAGGCCGCAAGCCCCGGTTTAAGCATGCAATAGCGATCCTTCCACCGGAAGGGGGCGGGGTAGGGGTCCCGGACCTTCAACTTTATTTCTATGCTTCACAGCTTCGCTATTTAGTGGAATGGCACCGCCTAGAATCGGAGAGGCATTGGTTGTTCCAAGACCAGGCAGTGGCAGCTATGCCTTTACAAGGCATACCTTTCCTCCGTAAATCACATAGGCCACCCAATCTCTATGCATCATATATCACAAACACGGGTATGGAATCCTGGGACCGCACTAACACTGCCCATAATTTGACCACCTTTACCTCCCCCCTCACACCACTGTTTGATAACCCAGAATTCCTACCTGGCATGGACGCTAGGGCCTTTTCTGCCTGGCGCCCCACCTCATGTCGGTCTCTAGGCCACCTCTTTGACCTGGAGGGGATTATCCCATTCCCACAACTCAAAGCAGATTATGGCCTCCAGGAATCGGAACGCCTGCCCTACCTGCAGCTCCGACATTGGGCACTTCACCCACACATCAGACCTGAGGCTCAGCGCCTTCTGACCCCCCTACGAGAAATGGCTCATCACCCGCACTTCCGATAAAAAAATCATTTCTGATCTGTATAAAATGTTACTAACGTCCTCTACACATACATATAACGCTGGCCGGACACGTTGGGAACGAGACCTCGGAAGGACACTTAGTCATAAGGAATGGGAAGGCATATATCACAGGGCTCGGCATTCCGCATACCACATGGGACTTACCGAGACACTGACTAAGATAGCCACATACTGGTACTATACGCCGGAACGCTTGCACCGCTTTGATTCACGACAGAGCGCTCTTTGCTGGAGAGGTTGCGGGGAGGTGGGTACTCTGGTGCATCTCCTCTGGGGCTGTGGACGTATCCAACCATATTGGTCCCAGGTGCTCGATGAGGTAGACACCCACTTCGAGACACAGCTTCCGAGATTTCCCGCATACATACTCTTGGGACTACCAAACCCCATAACATACCCACTAAAGTCTCGGAGGGGCCGATTAATCGCCATTGCATTGGGAGCGGCCACACAGAACATCCTGGTACACTGGCGCACAACCCAGCTCCCAACGCTCTCTGGATGGCTACAGCGACTCTGGCTGGTGCTGGGTATGGAGAAATTAACCCTCACGTTAGCTGGCAAGGGATCTGATTTTCCAGAGATGTGGCGGCCATTCTTGACCCTGCTGGTGTCTGAGTTCCGAGAACTGACATGCCCCCGGTATCTCACACTTCTCCGTCTTTCAGACACACAGCTCCCACCTAAAGATTCCTCACGGAGTAACACGCGACCATGTTGATCTCTAGATTCTTCTATTCACTCTTTTTTTCCTTTTTTGGTGGACGAGGGAGGGGGGTAGGGGGTGGTAATGTTGGACTTAATTGTTCGTTTTGATTCTTTTCCTTCCCCCTTTGTTGTTCATTCCCACATGCCCGCTCCGCTCATATTACCTTGGTAATGCTACTATTTGCGACACTTGTTGTCTATATTGCATCGACTCCACGGAGCTGGAGGTCTTGTTCCCTTTTTTTTTTTGCTTGAAATTAATAAAAGATTTAAACCATAAAAAAGGAGAAGTTATTACATCGGATTCAATAAAACCTTATCTAGCCGCTGTCTTACACTGAATGCGCATTAAGCAATTGAAGTGCAATGCAAATAAGACAAAGGTTCTTTGCTTTGGCTGCGATTCTTAAGCGGACTGTCAAATTCTCTGGCCGGATGGTGCCTCTCTGCTAGGCATGCAATCTGAGGTGGTCAAAAACCTAGGGGTGAAGTTTGATAACCAGTTTTCATTTCAACATCAAGTTAACGCTGTGGTTGGGACCTGCTTTGGCCTGCTACACACTGTAAAAAATGTCTTGCACCTCCTCTCCCTTCCAGCTAGGAAAACAGTTATTATAGCACTCATTATGTCCAGATCAGACTATGTAAATGCATTATATCTTGACCTTCCCTAATACCTAGTAAACAAGCTACAGGTGGTACAAAATGCAGCTGCTCGCTTGCTTCTAAAGCTTACGCTTAGAGCTCAGATTTCTTTGCATCTCCAATCCTTACATTGGCTTCCGGTGAGAAAACGCAATCTGTTTAAAACTCTTGTGCTTACCCACAGAGCTTTGCACCTCACCGGCTCCAACTGCCTTTCATCCAGGCTACATACATATCTTCCAAATAGGAAGTTGTGTTCCTCTAACAGGGCTCTTGCTATAGTACCCAGGATCTGACGTTCCAGAGCAGGCGGACTATCCTTTTCCTACTTGGGCCCCTCAGCCTGGAACAAACTTCCCACTGATCTTCATGTAATTGAATCTGAACAACGGTTCAAAAGAAGTTGAAAACCTGGCTCTTTTCTCAAAGTTAATCGCCCCTACCCATGCTTCAGCACCAGGACATTCCTCGGAGTAGCTGCGCCCTATATAATTCCCACCCAAAAAACATCATCATTATCACTTGATTAATCAAGATGGCAGCATTCAGGTCCACCCCTTGGGACACATCTACAGGCCAAAAACGAAGATTTCTCAGTCTTATGTCACTACTGTGTCAGGTCCAAGAGAGGAAAGGTACCCTACTGTTGGATATAATAAACTTGGTGGCTCCCATGATATTGATGGTCATTTACAAAAAGTTGAACTAACTACTAACCCCAGTCCATCAGAGGTCCCCATTGTTATAAGGGGGGCGGGGGGGATTCTCCGTTTTCACACCTGGCATATAGCTGTTCTGCACTCTAAACCCTCTCATACAAATTGGTTGGAATTTATTAGCAATGATGATTTAATATGTTTACAAGAAACCTGGATGACCAAAGAGTCAATGAGGTCATTAATGTTTTTGATAGCTCTATTATGGCTTTTATTTTGAAAATCTGCCTGCAGGTAACAATTTTGTGGGCTGGGGATTTTAATATTAATGTTTGTAAATTCAGTGAACAATCGGTTTGTGGTCTAGTGAATGTGAAAGAGGAAAGCGTCTCTCATTACAGAGAAGCCTTTAACAGGGTTTCATTAAAATACATCTGACATCTGCAGGAGACATGGGGTTCCCTTTTAGTTCACTATTTCCAACCTACAATGGAAATGGTAAAGGCAGCACTATTGTTTTTATTCTGATCTCAGAAGACTTCTGTGCATGGAGTTCAGATTTTTCAGTTAATGTTAACTGCGTGAGAGATCATAATCCCCTTATCTTGGTTCTCGAAATGAATGTACAAGAGACCCACAAATCCAATGATTTAGGGGATCTAAATTATTCAGCTAAGGACTGAAAATTAAATGGATTAATATTAACCCCTTCTCTGCACTTAGCACTTTTCCGCTCTGCTTGGGGACTCCAATCCCCACTAGACCTCGCGGTAGGGGTTACCTACGCCCTGGACTCGCGCCTGGAGGCGCATAAAGGCTGCCGAGCCCTCCCGCAGCGCGGGAGCCCTTCTCTGCACTTGGCACTTTTCTGCTCTGCTTGGGGACCTTGGTTGAGAGCCCTTGTACATCGCATGCTCCACAATTAGATAATCAAGCAATTGGGCCTGTTCCTGTTTTAGGCACAGCCCTCACGGTACTCCAGCCTGGTGATACAGCCACTGTTGATTACCTCAACAAGACCCCATGCTCTCTATATCCAACAATTACAGTGATTCCGAATGTGCCCTGTTCCAATCGATTTGCTCCTATTGAACCTACGGATGAACCACTGGGAGCTGAAACATCAGAAGCCCTTGCACAGGACATTTCCTCTGCTGCTTCGTCAATAAGACTGCAAAATGCACATACAGCTGCGACGAGTAATCAAGTGGACAATGAACTGTTGTATTGTAAAATGAACGAGCTTTGCACCCAACTTGGGTTACTATCAGCAAATGTACTGACTCTTAAATCTAAGCTTTTGTGTAGTTGTTGTTGCAGTTGTAGGAGCTCTGGGAAGTTGCATATTGGGGAGACTCCTCTGATTGGGGTGGCCAGGGATCAGTGATCAATTGGTTAAGACATGAGCGGAACTGTTTATCTGTATTAAGATCTGACATTGTATTTGCAAAAAGGCGCTCAACCCCATCTTCACATTATGATCACATCCATATTATTCTATGTTCCAATCTTTTGGCTGAAAATGTAATTAATTTTGAATTATGCACCTCTGGTTATGCTGGGAGAAATCAAACAAGAATACAACTAAAAGCACTTTCCCCATTATTGAAGGATCGGATGGGTCAACAGAATGAGGGTTTAGGCCACGTAACTGATGGGCTTAATGTTTCTAATTCCTGCTCCCCTGCTCCACTATCTCCCATGAACGCACAGGATTGACTGTATAAAAGGCATGTGTCACCAAGTAACAGTACGAGTCGTATGAGAATTGGGGCATCGGGGGATGCAATGATTAATTGTGGTCCAATTTATGCTGTTGAACAATTGTCCCCCCAGGGATTAACAATAACAAGGCTGCTGCACAAGAGGAGACCCAAAGTTTACCTGTAAAACATGATAATGGTGATTGTAATACCTTGCGACCCTCTGTTGAATCTATAAGATGACAAAGCCTTTCAGGGCTTAATTCTAACACTAACGCAGTTGATGGTTCTAACACTCTATCATTTTTAAATTTACTGTCCTGGAATGTAGCAGGTATAAATCTGAAATTATGTGACCAAGACTGGTTAAGGTATATTATGAGCTTTGATGTGTGTCTGCTACAGGAGACGTGGGCTACAGAGAGAGTCTATACCTGCACTGCACTTTGGCAGAGCTAGTGGAGGGCTTCTAACTTTGTTAAAGAATGGGCGCTTCAGCACTTTTACTGCCTTGGAAATAGACTGCCCAGACCTAATGAGGACATTAGTTACTTTACCCTCTGGTCTCTCCCTGGCAATATTTAACATCTATGTTAGATCAGTTAAACACAAGGATACATCCACTATTTTAGCATTACTAGATACTATATTGGATGACTTATCCTCTGATACGAGAATAATAGTGGCAGGAGATTTTAATACCCCCTTGGAACCATGCTCCTTTTTAACAGAGATCACAGCAGAGGAAGATGAGTATTGGGGAATTCCAAAATTGACAGCGCCCCCAAGAAAAAATCTTACATCCTGTGCACTACAATTAGTCTCTTTGGTCACTGGCAAAGGTTTGAGAGCTCTTAATGGTCACACCACCGCTGATTCCCTGCGTGCTCCAACATTTAAGAGAGTTATATGTGACAGTGTAATTGATTATGTATTAACTGATGTGAGAATGTGGCCCTTACTAATTGATATGAAAATTAATATAAGGTCTGATAGTGATCATAATTCACTTGAGGTGACCTTTGCTGGAGAGCCTTTGGGAACAGGGTATGCTGTCCTGCAGACGGATGTCCCCGCACCTTTAGTAACTAACAACCGTCGTACTGTTAAATGGCCCAAAGTTATGGCAAATCCAGAAATCTATTCAGAACTATACAAACAGTTTGTTGCCTCCTTTGACCAAAATGAGGGGATAGACCAAGCTGGAATACCTATTTTATTAGTTCATAACCAGTTGTTTGGTGAACTTCAAAAGATATTTTACAAAAAGGTGAATGTTACGAATTTGTCACATGCTAGGTATAATGTTTGGTTCGATTCTGTATGTAAAACAGCAAAGGATTCATTAAAATCTGCAATCATCGAGGGTGATAGAACCATAATTCGTACCTCCAGAGGAGTTTATAAATCCCAACTTAGGCAGGCTAAAAGAGATTGGGAAGATAAGTACTGGCAGGACCTACTTGTAGCAACTAAAACCAAGGACAGTAGATCCTTTTGAAAATTAGTAGCGCAAAACCACCATGAAAGTGCGAAGTACCCAAGTTATAATATATCACTAGAAAACTGGGTGGCCCATTTTTCATCACTCTACTCGCTAAGAAAGTCCGTTGAATTAGTCAGTGTGATTAATCTAGCTGCAGACACAACTATACCCCCCACAGAGCAACAATCGTACAACATTCCCATTTTGTTTAGCCTTGAAGAGACAAATAGTGCAATACATTATCTTAAACAAGCTAAGGCACCTGGGCCTGATAAAATTCCGGGTGACCTTTTTAAGCAGAGCCACTTATCTTGTCAATTTATTTCAACCTTTTATCAAATGCTATCTCGCCGGGGGAGCTGTCCCTGATTCATGGAGGGGGGCCGAGATAATAACTATATTTAAAAAGGGAGATGCAAATAATCCAGCCAACTATAGGCCAATAAGCCTGTTAGATAATGCCTAAAATATTTTCAGTCAGCAAGTCCCGAATAAACTAACAGAATGGATGGATGAAAAACAAATTCTCTCTCCCTTCCAAGCAGGTTTTAGAACAAAAATTAGTACTGTAGACCAGATTTTTAGATTTACACTACTACACTAGAAAACCGTGCTCCTACGTCAAGGTATGTTGTATGTGGCGTTTATAAATCTTAGAGTTGCCTTTGACCTCATCCCCCGTTCTAACTTGTGGCAGATCTTACTCAACATAGGTGCCCCCAGCGATCTTGTACATCTATTGAGTAAGTTACATGAGAATAATTATGCACAGGTACGCTGGGGATATATAATCATCAAGGTTTCCTTTGGACAACAATACACACCCAGCAATGTCTATTGCAGCACCCAAGTCTCCAACTTCATCACTCAATCACATCCATTGCACTCAGAACAGGAGAATATGTCTGTATACCCAAGACTACTATTAAATACAAGACAAAAAAAAGAAAATTTAAAATTATTTTATTCGTCACGAGACACACAATCAAATAAAACAAGTCTGAACAATTAATAACATTGCATGATAAAATATAAGAAACAGAACAAAATCCATAGATTCATTCGGAAAACACACTCAAAGACAAATAGCAACATAAATTTAAAATATATACGAGAGTACAAGTAATAGACCAGTAAACTTTGTCTTAAACTGATCACATCCGTAGTAATTGTTCCTCAATGACTGAGACTAGGTGCCATACCCTCTATAGGCACTCAAACGTCTCAGTGATAATGCGGATTGTGTTCCTAACAACTCAGGCGTTGACGCGTTTCGATGGAAATATTATAATGTCATCTTTATCAAGACCAACGTTTAATGACTCTCTCAAGCTGATAAAAACAGAAACAGTTAAAATCACCTCGTTTACAATAGAGGTTTTTGATTGATATATTTGTATGTCTCTTGGACACCAGTATATTACTATCTTTGGACTTCAGGGGCAAACACCTCCTGTTCTCAAAGTTGCAGGTCCATAAATTGACCAAAGAATGTATCTTTCTCAGATCTTCCAAAACACCAGAGCATAAAAATGAAATCTGGGGCTAAAGTAGCGTAGAGATCCTGTCGATAGCGGACGCTATACTCCTCACGTTCATGGTATAAAGATTCTGCGGAGAATATCCTCAACTTTCACCCTTCTATCAATGGATTGTTCTTCCAAAATTCTATTTTCCCTTTATAGTGGAGATGCAAGGATCGCAAAACTTCTTGCAGCAGTCCTATAATAATTAGGATTAGCTAACGGGCGGCAGCCTCACACCCTCCTTTTGGTAGCTTCTGTATCTCGCGAAGGACCAAATGGTGAACTGACCGAACGCACTCCAATTGAGCGGGGAGTTAGGCAGGGCTGTGTACTCGCCCCTACATTGTTTTCTCTCGATCTAAATGATGTGGTCAAGGTTCTGGAAAATTGTGTTAATGACTCCCCCAATGCTCACTAATAAGAAGGTACCGATCTTATTATTCGCCGACGACTCACTACTCATCTCAAAGTCACCCATGGGTCTGCAGACCCTGGTAAACACATCTCTGGGATTTTGCAATGAGAGGGGACTTGAGCTCAACGTTAACAAAACTAAATTTATGATATTGGGCAAGAGGGTCAAGAAACGCAAAACAACTATTCGGGTGGGCAATGAGGTCCTCGAGAGGGTTGACAGTTTTGATTACTTAGGTGTACTATTATGGACAGGTTCAAGTGGCTGGACCAGATTACGAAAAGTAAACTCCTAATTGAGCATAGGTCAAATGGCATTCTGAGGATGCAAACAAGAACGGCATCTCACATAGTGTCCCCAGTTTTGAAGATTTACCGTGCCAAGGCGCAAGGGGCTGCTCTTCATGGGGCTGAAGTCTGGGGCTATGTTGATGCTCAGTCCTTGGCACTGGCAGAAAATAGCTTTGCTAGGAAAGTATTATGTCTTACTCGTAGTACACCCCTTATCCCACTGTTTCTAGAACGGGGACTAAAAAGAGTAACTGATTTGGTGGCCTTGAAAGTGTTGGTTTACTGGGTCCGTCTCTGGTGTACACCAGAACTTGCTGACTACAGGGATTCCCTGAGTGAAATTCTTAATCTGCCAGGTGCTAGATCGCTCCCATGGATCAAGCATGTGTTTTCATGGATGGGAAAGCTATGTCTTCATAGATTTTGGGCTGATCCTACCAAATTAAAGAAAAGTGATATATACCTACTTAAAATAACACACTGGGATTTTATCAACAAAGGTATATTAGGGGGGCGCTAGAGGGCGCACTGCGGAATGGCTGCCTTCTAAGACAGCTCCGCCGGTCAGGCCCAATATGGGATAACAAAGCTTATTAAGCGGACATAAAATCGGCCGCAACTGCAAAAACTGAGGATCGGAAGGTGCCAGCACTGCAACGAGCAGAGCGAGAGATCGGCGGCATGCAGCAAACGCCGATAAATTGAAAAAGACAGCCGGGCGCGAGACGGGACCTGCAATACACAAGATGGCGGCGCCTTGAAGTGCGGGCGACTCGGGGAGAGAGCGGAGCGGCATATGGAGATGGAACATATTACAGTGAGTGTACGCCCTGGATATGGTGCAAATATGGGAAAGGGCTCGCACTAAGCTACCAAAGCGCATTGGAGGCATTGTATGGAGATAGTGGGACATTTATTATTGTGGACTCACGCGAATGAGTTTAAAATGGCGGACAGTGATGGTGCTGGCGATCTTTGCTGAGTGGAGCGCACGCAGTGAGGAGTTCCAACATAACATAACACCCGGGTGGGTGATTAACCTGCGCCCGGCCTCGCAGTAGGGACATAAAATGTGTAGCCCACGCAGACGAGGTCTTTATTCCCAGCACATGTGACTGCGTCATGACCCTAGCGCCCACTACATCGCGCTTATAACTGGGTGGTGTGTGAAGGTAAACAGCGACGAGTATTAAATGACGATTGACACGCAGTAAACACCCCCAGACACGCTGAGAATTCCTCTGCAGGCGCCTTCTGAGTTGGCGAGTGAGGCGTGTGCTGCCGCTGCCCAATCATGATGTGGGGAAGAGAGTGAACTGTGCTGCTTGAACACTTGTAATCCCGGCGGCCCCTGCTCAGCGCGCCTTGTTACATGTGCATGATGGGATTGAGGTGAATCGCTGATTGCAGTGAGGGACAGGCAGGAGAGGATCACGCTGACGGAGAATCTGCATATCCGACCGTTTCGCCGGGTGATACAGCTCTGGGACATGGAGGGCCGGTCCTGAAGTGTCACTGACTGCTACGCACCGCTTCTGCTGATGGTGGGTCGTATGTTGTGCTGTGGAGGGACGGTGCACTAGCGGTAGAAGGGCTCAAGAAGCAAGGCGGCCGTTCTCTGTGGAGTAGTGCGCTGCACGCCACCACGCGAGCACCAAGACAACTGGTGATACTTTCCTTCCAAGACTGCAAGGCTTAACAACGCAGCAATGGGGAAGCCAGACAAGCAACAACCCAAAATATCATTTGACACAAGACGGCACACCAAGGGTGCGACGGCTCATTCAGACACCGAACTTGATACCGACAATGCAACACGGGCTAGCATGGAGGATGTTCTGCAGGCAATCCATCAAAGTCTACAGGACATTAATGGGAAATTAGACACCATCACCCAACGGGTCGACAATATGGCGACTAAGCTGGACAAACACGGAGAACGTCTGGTCGAGGCCGAAAATCGCATCACGGCGGTGGAGGATGAGTCTCATGACACGACTCTAAAATGCACAGAGATGGAGAAACTATTGGAAGTCATCAAAAATAAGGCGGAGGATTTAGAAGCGAGATCTCTACGCAATAACATCAGAATAGCGGGAGTTCCGGAGTCCACAAACACAGGGCGGATGGAAACGTACGTGGAGGAAATGCTACGTGGCGTGTTTGGCGCGGAACACCTTTCAGCGGTATTCCTGATAGAACGAGCGCATCGATCGCTGGCCCCGCGGCCAAAGCCTGGCGCCACTCCGAGACCTATCATTGCCCATGTCCTCAATTATAGAGACCGTGATGTCGTTTTGAGGCTAGCCCGAGAGAAACAGCAGATCAACTACCAGGGTAATGCATTGGAATTCTACCCAGACTTCACTCTGACGGTCCAACTAGCGCGAAAAGAGTTCAACCCAGCGAAAAAGAAACTGCGAGAATTAGGAATAGAGTATGCTATGCTCTATCCAGCCCGGCTGAGGGTAACATATGAGGGCCACTCTACGCTTCTACAGACACCGAAAGCAGCACAGGACTTTCTTTAAAAAATCAACAGTAAACGTAAAGATCACAAACGAGCGGAGCAGAACCAAGACTCGGAATGAGTGCCCTTGGGGGAGACGGAAATCCTCGGCAATCGGACATTATGAGCTGGTGAGACATGTGTGAGTATTGGGATAACAGATTGAACTGTTGACACACCTGTGCAGCTACGTCGTCACGGGCTATCACTGTCATCCGGAGCCTAATGCAGGTGCTTAAGGACAGGCATTTGTTTCTGCCAAATCTACGTTACCCCAGGTCCCGGAGGGGATGTGGGGCCCTATGGCTAGCCAATGCGCTTGTGAACACGAAGAGGGGCGCTATCTGCTTCGGCTGGGAGCAGATATAACCTACACATGTGATCTGGTCTTGTCAGGAATGATGGATGCCGAATGCCAGAGTGTATAGACTTCCTGTTTGACCCTTTAGCTCTACAGTTACTGGACAGTAATGTAGCTATAGATAGGGAGCAGAGGGAGAATACTGCAGATTAAGCTATTATGATTGTACTATGCACACAAAAGTAGAAACTATAGCACTGTTGCCGGTCTGGACCTGCGGGTAGTACCTCGCTGCTAGCTGTATCGTGTGTGTGGGTGGTGCTGGGCATTTCGCTACAGCGTGTTGCGCTAACCAGATATGGGCATATGGCGGTCAATATGGTAACCCATATGTTGAAGGAAATGTTCTAGTCTGCATCACTAATGTATACCTGACCACATCCACTATGTTGGATGGAGTTGTGTGCACTTGGCGGACCCCCCAAGCGGGAGTTCCCCAATCAAAGTTAGGTTATGTTGTTGCTATTTTCAGGGGTATGTCTTTGGCATGGTTGGGATGCTGAAGTGGGTGGTGGGAGGGAGGTTTGGTGTTGGGGATGGTTATACAGGCCAATGTACTTGAGAAACATCGCTGAAATCCAGAGTAACGTCCAGTTAAGCAATGCCATTAGTTTCATTCTAGAAAACGTGAGAAGTGCATGCTGCACAAATCGCACTTCAATACACAGCACACAAGTAACTAGCGATGACCACTGAGAGATTACAACCTAAGCACTTAAACTTGTTAACTTGGAATGTTAGAGGGCTTAATAACCCGAAAAAGATCCGGCAAATATTTGCTTACTTGGACAGGCTACAAATTGACATCGCGTTTCTGCAGGAAACGCATCTTGCACCTAATTCTAACACCCGCATCGGACACAGATGGGCGGAGACAATACACAGCTCACCATACTCCTCCTACTCTAGAGGGGTCATCATATTGATTAAAAAAGGATTGCAATTTAATATAGATGCCACCAACACAGATGAGCTGGGGCGCTATGTTATTATTGCGGGAACACTAAGGGGGCAGAGACTCGCTTTAATTAATGTATATGGCCCTAATATAGACGATCCTGAATTTTACCATACATTAAGGCGCAAAATCAACGACTTGCCGGACATCCCTTTACTTTGGGGGGGAGATTTCAATATTGCACTACATGACGACCTTGACAGGTAAAGAGCATCAGTAGAACCTCACAAAAGGGCGAGGGGCAAACTAAAAGATATTATGACTGATATACTGCTTACTGATATTTGGCGAACCCGAAACCCAGAACGTATGGAAGCCACGCATGCATCAGCAGCACACAATAGTTGGTCCCGTATTGATTATTGGTTGGGTTCGGACGATATAGCACTATGGACACGAGCTGTGAATCATCTACCCAAAACAATATCTGATCATAACCCAGTGCTCATTTCCATGTCTATGCCACACTATGTGCCGCCCCTTATAGCTGGAGGTTCAATGCGAAAGCATTACTAGATTCAGTGTATACTGACACCATTAGTCAGGCTATCACAGAGTATTTTGATATCAATAAACCCACAACTGAGGACCATGGCCTACTGTGGGAGGCTTTCAAAGCTACTATTAGGGGAGTCTGCATAAGTACCAATGCTGGCATTCTCAAAGACATACGAAGGCAGCTCGAAGTACGTGAAGATCAGCTGCGCACACTGGAACATGAATACGAGCGCACACAAAACACAAAGATATTGGGAGACATTAGGGCTACACTGTCAGAATACCAAACATATGCAGAAGACGAACTCAAATATGTAGCAAGGCGACAGATAGCGAGAACCTACGGTGAGGGTGGTAGGCCGGGTAGGATCCTGGCAGCTAAAATATGTTCAGGTCATGCTCCGCAGGTTGTCCGGGCGGTCAGGGATGAAAATGGGGAACTGCAATATAATGCACAGGGCATATTGAGGGAATTCATGAATACCTCGCAGATGTGGCGATAGCGTGGTTGTCGGATGCACAAAGAGACTACCTGTCCTCACCGATTACAGTGGAAGAAGTAACAGCAGTCATTAAATCGCTGCCAAATGGTAAAGCGCCAGGCCCTGATGGGTTCACATGTGAATTTTATAAGTCTTTTGCTGATCAGTTAGCGCCCCACCTGGTAGAGATGTACGGTGAGGCTCATGATAAACAGCTATTACCACCAACATTGAGAGAAGCCATGCTTATTGCACTTTTAAAGCCTAACAAAGACCCGGAATATTGCGACTCATATAGGCCACTGTCTCTAATTAATGTAGACACCAAAATATTGGCCAAACTCCTGGCCACTCGACTACAACCACTGATGTCCAATTTAATACTGCCGGATCAATCAGGGTTTATTCCCTCAAGGTCAACAGCCCATAATACCAGAACACTCTTTGCCCTTTCGCATTACTTAAACCCCACTACTAAAGCCGCCGCAATTCTTCTAGATGCTGCTAAAGCATTTGATTCTATTGAATGGATATACTTGCACGCGATCTTGAGGCGAATGGGATTCCCCCCTATGTTCCTGCAATGGATACAAATACTATATACTGCGCCGATGGCGCGTATCAAAGTCAATAAATACATATCTGAGACCATACCGATAGCTAGGGGGACACGGCAAGGTTGCCCATTGTCCCCGTTATTATTCGCAATAGCGATTGAACCATTGGCATGTAAGATTCGACAGGGACATCATTACTCAGCGCTCCAATTCCCTGCAGAGGCCCTTGCATATATCGTTATATGCAGATGACATGACGCTATATGTACGAGACCCTGAGATAAATCTGAATCCTCTGCTGAGGGAATATATCAAGTTCGGGCAGCAGTCGGGACTCAAAATAAATTGGTCCAAATCAATAATTATACCATTAACAGACACCACACATCCGCATTCCACCGAATATCCCTTAGAATGGCAATCAGAGCCAGTTCGATATCTAGGTGTTTGGTATCACCGTGACCCAAAAGTTGTAATCCGCGCCAATTATGGCAAGGCGATTAGTATGCTGGAAGACAAAATAGGGCGATGGATTCAACTACCATTATCGCTGGCTGACCGACTAGCCATTGTAAAGATGGTTGTCTTGCCAAAATTGCTGTACCTTTTTAATAACATTCCGATTAAGCCCCCGGCAGAAGTGTTTCGTAGGATAACCACCATGATGCTGCGCCTGATATGGGCGGGTAAACAGGCCCGGATAGAACTACGCGCTCTTACATTACCCTACTCAAAAGGTGGATTCAAGGTCCCGGATTTCTTACTTTATTATTTATGCGCACAAGCGCAATATGCACATTTTTGGTATCATCAGATCCCTTACCTCACACATGTCGCTATTGAAGAAGGCGATGCCCTACCAACTCCGTTAAATGCGATTATAACACACTGCAGGCCACCACCTCATAAACAAGACATAAATACAATAGATACAACAAACAATGCATGGCGTGTAATGGGTCAAAAAGCACATAAGTTACCGCTGTACGCCCCTGCACTGCAGTTGCATTACCATCCAGAACTATCGGTTACCCAGGAACAAGTGGGCATGGGTCTGCTGAGACAAGTGGGCATTGATACCATGGGGGATATATACCACAATGGGGTTTTTAAATCGCTTGATGAGCTATCATACATAAGCAACCAGACATTATTGTTTAGATTTACGTATCACAGATTACAGGAAGCAATAAAGAGGTTGTATCCATCCTACCCTGAGGAGCCACCACAGTTGTCCACGCTGCAGCTACTGATCACAACACCCGCTGCTAAACACATGGTGTCTAGACTATATGCTAAGCTACAGGAAGACATAGCGGATAATACACACAGGGCATTGGAGAAGTGGAACGATGGGCTAGATGTACCATTGACAGAGGAGGAATGGGCTATAACCTGCTCACTGACTGGCTTGCTAACACCTAATGGGAACCTACGTATATTGCATTATAAGTATCTGCATCAGACTTATTATACCCCTGCAAGGCTCTGTAGGTATGGTTTACGAACAGATTCTAAATGTCAACGCTGCAATACTGAAATAGCAGATTTCATACACCTTGCATGGTCTTGTGCAGAAGTGACAGCGTTTTGGTTAAAGGTAACACAGATGCTGGGCACTATGGTGGGCATTGAGGTGGAATGCACTGTTCGTACATGCTTGCTGGGTCTAGTTCCTGATGTACGTGCCACTAAGCGCAAGTTCTGTGTAATTGCGCTGCTCTTGGCTAAACGCAGAATATCGTTATGTTGGGGAAGTAAGAGGGCGCCAAAAGTTAGGCAATGGATCCAAGATCTGTCGTATTGTAAAGACACATTGCAAACGTATGAGGAGAAGCTACCCATGGGTTCAAAGCCTAGAGATTACTGGAAATACTTGACTGACTATCTGCAAAAGTACCAAGTTGACTAACTATGTGTAACAGCTGCACTGTAGAAAATGTATTCACAGGTAATAATGCAAAGTTGCAAAAACTGGATGATGGATGTTGTTGTACAACGGTCTGAATGTTAATTACATGTTGGACACTGTATGTCTTTGAAAATGATAATAAAAAAAAACAAAAAAAAAAAAACGAAGGTATATTAAGTAGAAGTTCTGTAGGATCTTTGACCAATAAATTTCTTGATTTTAAATCTATCCCATTACTAGAGTAATACCTGGATTTTATACCCTTGGCTTTTCCTAAAAGTCTTTTTATACAGTTTCGTCTGGGGACACTCCCTGTAAAATCATTTACCCACAAATGGAATATAGCACAGTCAACACTATCCCGTCCAATGTGTAATCAGTGTGTTGAAAATTAATCTCATCTATTATTTTCTGCCCAGAGTATTCCTCCCCTCGCAGGAGGTGGATTATCCCAATTTGTCGAGAACTGGGGATTATACGTTATCAAATAGCCCTAAGGATCTTAAAGACTGATGTCTCTCCCAGAACTATCATAGCTGTTAGTAAATTTCTAGAGGCAGTTTGGTACAAACGAAATGCACTTTTTAAAACTAAGCCAATGTAATGATTATGAGCTCTATCTTATCACTTATTTGTAATAATGAACTATTTTCTTTGGTATTGATATTATGGTATTTTTATTGGAGCCTAGTTTTATATACTGATTCTGAAGCATTCGGCACTTTAATTCTTGGGTATGGTCTTGATGAGGGTAGATATTATATACTGCTGCTATCACTGTATATATATATATATTTGTTTTACTTATGCACTATTTTATCGTTTAGTATGTCCCAGATGAGGGTAGATACTATATATTTTTGTAATCACTGTATATATTTATTTGTTTTATTTATGTTTTAGTCTTATTGCCTAGATTTTAACAATATTGCACACTTTGTATTGGAAGTGTCACTTGAAACGTTTTATATTCTGCCTGTGTTGGAGGTGCTTATAGTTTTAGCCCTGAATGACAATGGTGCACGTGGCAACAATGTGATTTATGTCTGTGTATTGATATTTTTTAATTTTTTATTGTTTTGTTGAATACTTTGATGGTTGTAATAACCAAATAAAGTAAATTACTACTATTAACCCCGACTATTCCATGTGAGAGTTAATTAAGAATAATGAGGATGTTTTCCAGGTCTGTATATCACCTGAAGCTGACCCAAGCTTAGTCATTAATGGATTTGCTGCCTTTATGTTCCAACATGCCACTAATGTTACTAGCTGGAAATCCCAAGAAAGGTGCCCATGTTTGTAGATGTTCTGCTGCCCACAACCACCTTAAAGCAGCACGTAAAGCCTTTCCTGGAGATAAGGAACACGTTAAACTTGCTAGAAGGGCATATAAAGAAGCCCTTAATCTCAGGAAAGATCAAATCAGGCAGGATGCATGGGATGATTTAGAAGTGGCTGGTAGATTAAATGATTCTAGAATATTCTGGGAAGTGATGAAATGCCCTTTTCTTACCAATTATACTGCCCCCAAGATAGATTGTTTAATTTCGGTTGCGACATGGCTAATCCACTTTTCCAAAGCCGTTGAATCAGATACTGTTTTTTTACAAAATTTCTTTGTTTGGTTTTTGCATTATCGTAGCTACAATTCTTTTAACCATATACATCGCTGTTACATATTGCAGCTTATGAGCATTCATTCATAGTACAGTAATATGCACTGCAGTTTTGTTACAATGGTTATAGTTCGTGCATCAGTACTCACATTTCACAATGCGCATTCTTGAATCCAGCATCTGTGTAGTCTGTTTGGTTTCACGGCGCCAGCTACGCGTTGTCTGCACGCGCGGTGCATCCTTTCCGATATGCTAACTGTGGGTGCGGGTAATAACTGAACTGGGACAACATAAAACATAATAGGTGGTTTGGTGTATCGATCCCCGTGCTCTCCCGGCGTGCTCCTGTGTTGTCTCTAGTGTACGTGTCTCAGTTGGCTATCCTCTTGGCTTGTGTATGTGTTGCATGGTGAGGGGCGATTTGCAGGTAATTCATGTTACTTCATCCTACTCTTCTTGTCCCTAATGAGTCATATGCCATTTCTATTGTTCGGGCGGGGCATCTGTGGGGTTCAGAGGAGGTATGTTAGTGTTGTGGTTGTTTTGTAGTTCTACCAACACCACGTCCCAGCTGGCAGCGAGGGGGATCTTGCGTATGCCTAGGGTGTCTTCTCGGTGCAGCGCTACGCTCTCTGCTTTTGCCCATATTAACTTTGAGAGTCTCCATGCTATTGTGTGGGGGTGTTCCAGAGACTTCCACCTCTTAGTGATCAGGCTTTTGGCTACTGCTATTCCCAGGTCCAAGAACCTGGAGGTCACTGTGTTCCTGCAGTTTCTACGAAATAGGTGCAACATATATATGTGCCACTCTAATGAGAGGGTACAGTCCATACATTGGGTCAGAGTGTCTGCTACATCTGTGCATATGGGGTGACCCTGCGTGTGACATATAGCAATTTCCTGTAGCATTTGTATGCCGCACTGAGCAGCAGTTGGACCGGTCTTTTGCTTGATGCGCATGGATGGAACAGCTCCTTCAGCTCCGAAAGAGGGAGTGGCTCACTGTTAGAAACAGTGTCCTCTCTGTGACGGTCCGCCATCCATCTGGCTATCCATTGGAGCTGCGCGGCTAGGTAGTATTGCTCCAGGTTCGGGGCTGCTAGGCCGCCCTGATCTACCGGCAGATATAGCTTAGTTATCGACACGCGGTGTCTAGCATTCCCAGGTTGCCCTCCAGCAGATCCACCTGGGTCCTATACACTCTTATTCCGAGATAACGGAATGTGTCCATGCACCAACGCACCTGCACTCTGTTCAGTTTGTACCCCGGATCACTGCAGGCGTTGCTAAAGGGATAAAGGCAGGACTTAGATGCATTGACCCGCAGCCCTGAGACCAAGGCAAAGTCGCCCAGTACCTGCGCCAGCTGTTGGGGCATTTGGTGAATGTCCCTTATGTACAGAAGGAGGTCATCCGCGTACAGTGATATCATGTGTACTCCATCTCCCAGCGGGATGCCCTCGCCCAGCGTCTTGCTGATCGCTACTGCCAGGGGCTCTATGGCCAGCGAGAAGAGCAGTGGGGATAGCGAGCATCCCTGTCTGGTCCCTTTTTAGGTCTCGCCTGGCGTGGCAGCGCATGCGCTGCTCGCCCGGCGAGATATATTGTAAATGAGGACTTTGAGAAGGGGGCTTTAAGCCCCGCCCCTCATTTCCATTGGCCGGCGTCACCGTTTATGCTAAACGGTGGCCTGCCATTGGAAATAAGGGTTTTATAGTTGCCGCCCTTTGGCTTGCGATCCGGACTGGGTCGCCTGCTTCACGGCTGTCGTGAAGCACTTTCTTATCTTTATGGGGCCATGTGTTTAAACACATGGCCCCATAAAGACAAGAAATCCCCATGCTCCGGTGCGATCCTCTTTCGCTTTCAGGACCACGCTGGTTTAGCTGGCGTCCTGTTTTTTCTCAGTTGAGCTGAGCGAGTATTTGCTTGGTTTTGGATGTAACTCATACAAGAGGAATTGGTATTTCTTTTTAAACTTCAGAGTTCCATTCTGCCAACAGAACACAGCGAAAGACAACTCCGGCCATATTTTTAAAATACTCTTTAAATCCCGTCAGTGGTCTGCGCAGCTGTTGTTAGATCGTGAGAGTAGTTTTCCAAATTCCAAAAAGACTTAAAGTAATATGCTCTTTGATATTCGACAGCGCTTTTTGCCCCGTCTCCTCTCTTCTGAAAAATCATTGTTTCATCCTCCTCCAAAGGTAACAACATCTAAAGGAAAACACGAGAACGCGTTTGAAACCTTTGCCAAACATAATATGAAAACAGTGAAAGGCTGAGGCGTCTGAGGCGGGAAGCCGCTCGGCTGAGGCGTTTCTTCTGCGCGAATAAATGAAACAGGAGGTTTAGGGGGCCCAGGTCTTGCCGCTTCAGATCCCAATACATCAACTGCTTTTGGAAGGCGAGCTGCGGCTCTCCGAGCATTGCCCACGTGTCCTCTTAGCGCAGCTCTCGCCCAACGTGTAATTTTAAACCGAGAACTCGTATATCAAAGGAGGTTATGAATGAAAATGGGTCAGGCGAGGAATCTGCGGCAGTAACACAACAAAATAAATCATATTACGTCTCCGCTAAGTCCCAGCCGGTTCCCAGACCCTGGCAGACATTTGGGAGGCGTTCAAGCCGGGATCCTGTGCGTTCTGAGAGGCAGAGCTGTGGACACCCTGGGGGCGGTGGAGCAGAGGGAGCGAGCGAGGCGCCCTGACAAAGCACTTCAAAATGGCGCAGGAGACGAACGGCAGCAGCAGCCATGACGGGCTCCTTTCTGCTTCTACGCGCTTCCCTGGAGATGAAGAGGAAGGGGCTGCCAGCCCCCACCACTGAGACCTCACCTTCGCCTCTTTCTCTTGCCTCTGTTTATTTACCACAATGCTTTTGACTAGAAATGGGCAAAGGGTCGCCGCATGATGTGTAAATCCAGCCCGTGCATGCCTCTTCAGTATGAAACCCCTTGCGTTTCCTGCAAACCATGGACTACTGGGCCAACAGAAGAAGCACTCTGTGAGTATACACACTGCAAACGCTGTGCACCCCAACGTAAAAGGACCATTGCCACCTTTTTGGCGAAAGTACTGTTAAATATGTTTAAATTGGGGCAGAGACGTGGCAGCGATACGTTAAATGGTAACGTGCGAATCAGTCAGCACATAGAGATGGGTGTATACCAGTACACCGATGCATACACTTACACATACAAGTGTGTTGATGTACGTGCATGCTAGAGGCTCAGTTCTTTTGTGGTATCACATATTGGAACTATGTCTGTAGCAATTATAACAGGTGGAGCAGCGGTTATGAGTTATAACATTTTTCATATAATTACTGTGTAATATTTAACAAGTTTGACATGTCTTTATGACTAGATGGCATGAAGATGTTTGTGTGTGATTTAGGACCACTTTCTGTGTGATCCTGTGTAGGTATTGAGAGAAACTATTTGCTTTGTGGGGTGGGTGTGTGGGGTGGCGCTGCACTGTCTATGCTGGAAAGGGGAACTTTCACATTAACATCCGCTCTCGTATGCAGGGCTTTAAGTGGAACGAAAAAAACTGGGGATGGGGGGGTCTCTAAAACAGCTGTGGCAAACTTGCCTACGGGACGTGGCCTGCACAATTAGGGGACGGGCCTAATTTGAACTCTACGCTGTACACAAAAAAACTCGTGCTTGTTTACATGGCCTCTGATATTGCTCCATGTGTGATAGCTGAGGCCTAAAACATAGGGTACACTGACTTTGGTTCACTAATAAAATTGTCATCATAGCGCGGTAAGAATGTTTTGTCAGTGCATTTTACAAACACTCTTCTAATAATTGTCTCTCGAAACAGTGACATAATGTGATGCCCTAAAGTAAAACGCTACTTCGTGTTTAGGAAACACACTTTTCTTTTAATTTTGAAGAAACTTTATCGAATCAAAACATGTTTGTAGCACAATTTACATTCAAAGCCTGATCGCATCTGGCAATGACTACAAATCATCTCTGTAGCACACAAATCTATGCAGGCATATGTGGATTTGTTTTTGCTAATATCAGATTAACATGCATTTGCAATGCAATACATCTCGCATTTACAAGAGTTTGAGCTATTGGCATTATAAATGACAATGCCTTTTATTTATGTGTTTTGAAAACCTGAAAGCAGTGCTTAAACAGCACTTTGTACTTATAGTTGTTGCTTATGAGAAGCAAGGCTGCCAGTAACTTCCCCTGTTTTACTGCCAGCTTTGCTTCTCGTAAGCTAAAACTTTAAGTACAAAGTGCGTGTGTACGCACCGCTTGCACGGATTCAAAACACACAAATAAAAGGCATTGTTATTTACAACGCCAAGAGTTCAAACTCTCGCAAATGCGAGACCTATTGCATTGCAAATGCTTGTTTTACTTGTATCGGGCCAGAAATATACGGGCCTGTTTTTACTCGGACTGAAGGCGTGGCGTATAGTAAACTCCTCCCCTAGTTTGTATCTTGCCAGTGTTGCGAATAGGTAACCCCACTCCAGGGAGTTGAACACTTTTTCCAGGTCTAATATTAGGCAACCTGAATTTGGCCAGTGGGGTACTGAGTACGTTGCAACCCTAAAGAAGCGCCTTAGGTTCAGAGAGGTGCTCCTGGCGGGAACAAAGCCATTTTGGTCTGCGTGTATCAGGGCTGGGACCACCTGTGCCAGCCTGTCTGCCAGGAGTTTTGCCAGTACCTTATAGTCAGCATTGAGGAGAGCTAGCTAGCCTACCGTCTGTAGGATCCCAGGTCCATTGGGTCTTTATCGGGTTTAGGAAGTGACACCAGGTTAGCCTCGCTCATGGATCGGTGGAGTCTCTGCTCCCTCAATGTCGTTATGTACAACGCATGCAGCTGGGGGACCAGTGCCGTAGCATACGTTTTATAGAATTCCGCTGGGAATCCATCAGGGCCGGGTGTTTTCCCGGATGCCATCGCTACCACCGCACCACGGATCTCCTCTGGTGTTATCAGGTCGTTTAACAATTCTCTCTGCTCCGGTGTTAGTCCCGGGAGGCTTATGGTGTTTAAGAACCTGTTTATGTGCATTTCCTCTTGGTGCCCCATACTCTGGTATTGTAGTGTAGCTCCTATTTCCCTAATAGGCTCTGCGCATTGGAATAATATATCCTATAGGTTTGACATAGGACTAAGGTCGGTATGTCCCTATCGAGTATATTAAACTTAATTACTTGTGCCAGCTAGCTCAGAGGCCACTAGAAACTTCTTGACGACAAGAAGGGAGTAGTTTCTGGCAGCCGCAAAACATGACCACTGTGTTTCCCTTTTAGAATCAGGACGTGTCCCAGAGTCGGAGAAACAATAGATAACTATTTCACTCAGCTCAGTCGTGCATGTTTCAGTTACTCTCAAAGTTACACAGAAATAACAGACGGGCGTTTCAATAAAAAGGTTTATTGAACAGTCTTGTTTCTGTTGTAAGTTAGATGTGCTGTTACGATCACAAGACAGTATGTGAGATAAATAATGTACAGAGTGAGCAGTAGAAATAAATAATACTGCGTTAGCATTATCTTTTCAGCATATATGCATTTACATAAAATGACACAGCCTAAAAATGCGAGTACTCATACGATGCGTTTCTAGCCTAGTTCTACCCCAGTGTACCTAACCTGTCCTAGGTGTAGGGAGAAGTAGAAGTAGGTGAAGTATTCCTGACTAGAGTATACTAAGAGTATGTTAAGCCTAGTATGCCAAGAGTCTAGTATGCCAAGAGTCCCTCTAGGTTCTAGTCTGCTCCATACCTGAAGAATGAGAGAGGTAGGAATCTCTTTCCAAACTCGAACTCCAACACCCCGCAAGGGAAGTTAGATCACTGGAAGCTGGACTCTCTGCTTGCAGGAATGACAGCGTCTTCTCAGTGCGTCCGGCCGGGAAACGGGCTCCTCTGAAATCGAGGTCTCCTCTGATTTACAGGGGTTTGGGACGGTATATTTATACCTGAGAATTACCTCAGAATGTTAGCATTGCCGTTAGTTGGACAGCGGAAGACGTCATGAATGAACCCCTAAGGAATAAAGGTTCATGCATAATATATGAGTCCTTGAAGAAATCAATAGTCCTGGGCAAGGGAAACTCCCGCAGCCTAAGGGTCTGTTTTTTCATGAACTCGTTGTGACGCTAGGGTGGACGGATGTCGGAATCCATGCCTGTATTTGGAGTGCATGGTTTATGCCTAAATAAGGTCTGGGATTTTATGCCTATATAAGGGCAAGACGAATTGTGCCTATATAAGGACATGATTCTAAAAAGCCCGTTTATGGACACCCTAGGAAATATACAACACCCACTCCTCTTTCGTGTGTACGATAATACTAAAATGCTAAACATTTAAAATGCTAAACATTAAAATGGAGTACTGCATATTAAAACATATCCTAAAAGCATTAAAAGACATATTAAAAATGCAAAGGATTCTGTACATCATTAAGCAATGATTTTCATTTCCAGCATAAAGTTTGAAATAAATGCAATTGGAATGTAATATAAAAAGCAATATTTACATATGACGAAAATGATCGCTAAGTTGTTCAAAATCAAAGTCATTTCCTGTCATGAAAAGTAAATGAACTGATTTAGACACACAAGATGACTAAGTGTCCCTGGAAGTACTGCCAAGTCTGTATTATAAGGCTAGTTCTACTTTAAGCAGATTGAGGTGCCATTTTCGTTCGAAAAATGGGACAAAAAGTTCAAATTTGGTAAAGTTCCAAGTCTTTGAAAAAATGAAGGCCAAATTGTTGCTGTTGCTCTGGAACACAGTATGCCGAATCAGAGTCAGTTTACGGGTCTGGTGTAAACATGAGATCATCTATTTCAATAGACAAAACATCATCCACTGTCGTTGGTGTAAGTTGGAACACCTCGTGCAAGAGATTGACCGCACAAAGATGTGAAGCATCGCTTTCAGCATAGGTCGCCGCAGCAATGTTCGCGTCCGTTGTTACCTGTGTGCCTGGAGTTGTTTCTCGTACCTCAGCAGCAGCAGGAGGCGTCTGTGAGATCTCAATGAATGCTGACATCAGTATTGGGAGCCTCTGGGGACAACACAGAGCATGGGCCGTTATCGGGACCAGCAAAGTATCGACGTCCTTTGGCGCAGCTGATGGATATGTTAGACAAGCGTCCAACACGCATTCTTCACCGCATAGCAGGCATCGTAGAACAGGTAAGATGCAATCTTGCCAGATTGGTCTGAATGACAGGAACCACGTGGTATTCAGGTCCCGTAGACGAGTCATGCCCAATAGCTGTACTATTCGCTCACGGCACTTTCTTTCAAGGAGAGCTTTCTCCATTTCGCTCGGAGTGATGTCGGCGAATAGGCTGGCCATAGCGCAATAGCAGGAAGATGAATAAAATTCCAGCAACAAGTGCGAGAATTAATGGTATGCCACCAAACACCGAATGTGCAAAGTTCGGGATGATTCCTAGCCTGGAAAGGTGCTAACAGACAGGAGCAAATGCTCTTAAATACATGTACAATTCCGGTCGTATCTGACATGTTAAAGATACGTGATACCATTTCTATGAAATGTATAGGGCAGTTTGTACGTATTAAAGTCTGTATCTCAGCCGAAGTCCTTGCTACTTGTAGATCATAGGTTTCTTTGGCCGAGGTCAAAGGCACTGTTTGCTGTAAAAGCATGGCTTTCATTCTGCTCAAAGTATCAAATCTTATAAAAGAGACGCTCAGCGAAGGCCATAGAGGCGACTCCCTGACTGTGTCTATTGGGGGAAACAATACTTGCATACAGCAAGTGACCCTGGAGTTGACCGTTACTAGATATGGGATGCCTGGCAACATTCCACAGCAACTCTGATCATTCAACATGAGGTAACTCCCGTTAGAAAGTTGTCCAAATGCTGGATTAATCACAGCAGCTGGTGAACCCCGCTGGTGGCAAGACAAGTTTGCCACAGAACCATTACAAGCCCCGTGTAAAGAAATGTCCTGACATATGAGTGAACCGGTCAGTGCATGTTTACAGTTAGTACCGCTCAGAAACACTTCACGATCCCCACTCCAACATCTATGTGTATACGGTAAATCCCAAGATGTCTTAATGTATTCCTTACCCAACCTTTCATATTTGCCTGCTTGCATTTGTCTAAGGCAATATTGAAACTGAAAAGTAGTCACAGGCAATGTTATTTTGCCATGAATAACCCATTCTGTAACTGGTTTTTCTGCCACTGTGAATGGTAACTTCTCCAGTTTTTCAATGCTCAGCACTGTATACCTTGCTCCTCTTTGTGCCAATTCGATCTGTTTATCAGTTAGATTGTATTCTGCAAACAGAGACGACGTGTTGATGAAACGCCAAGGCACATAGCCCGCTCGCAAAGATTGCAGCGTCCAGCTCAATAACACTATAGAACGTAACTGATATTGACCTTGTTGTAACATAGCCAAATCTTGTTCTAGAATGTCGATAGCAGAGGATACAATGCCATCCAATGAATATATTCTGGAGGACAAAGTTGTTAACCCATTGTCGACCACAGAGAGTGTTTTCTCTAAATTAATACGATCAAGTTCACGTATTCGTTCTGCGGCCTCTATCTGTGACACTTTCCATGCTTCGTTATAAGCAGCGTAAATGCCGGCATATATGAAACGTTTTTGACGCGGTTTTCTTGGTCCAAGCAAGAATTCCCTAAGGTCTGCGTCCTCTTTAAGTAAGGTTAAGTGTTGTTTCACATCCTGTAGTGTAGACTTATGCAGCCAATCGAGGCATAATTTTCCTACACTGTATGTTGTTACTACCCCCGGATGTTGTCTTTGGACATATCTTGGGTCTGGCCTATGAATAGTAAAGCCCTGAGTTTTATTCAAGAACCTTTCCTAACAGTTGTTTGTGTCTGTGGGCCAGATCAACCATTTTTTCCAATTTGGATGAGATCTGTTGAGTTGTAGTATATTGTCAACTATCACCACTGCCTTTGTATTATTATCACTGGCAGGTGTTGGCACAGAAGGTGTTTTCATCTCTTTGATCTTGGCTAATCCAAGACAAGATGTTTGTTGGACGGTGTCATTCAAAAACAGTATTTGTCCAGGGATGATACAGGCTCTAAATAAAGCTTCTATACCCTGTACTTGCCAATCTTTACTACCCCAGACAGTTTTTGTCTCAATTGTGTCTTTCCATAAGTCGAAACCCTGTGTAGACAGTTGGGCAATAAATGCTTCAGAGTAAATCTGTTTCGTATTAGTCAACATAATTTTCAGTCCTGTTTTGTTTACATTTCTGTAGTAAAACGTTTCTGGATCAGATGTATTATAACCTGAAAAATATGGAAACTTACTAGCAAAAGTTTTTGAACTACCTTGTGGTGGTGTAGGACAATGTTCCCATTGGTTAAACATAAACACATTTCTTGGATATGCAGTTTTGTGCAAATAATGATGACCATAGTGGTTATCCAATACAGTTGTTCATAGTCTGATGAACCCTCTCAATATTCATTTTTAGAAAATGCAGCAGATTTTTCTAGATCAAACATTATGTCGGTCACAGTCTCAAAGTCCCAATCATCTGAATAGGTACTGGACGTAATTAAATCACTTAGTGAAATTTTAAACAAATGTGGAATGTTCAATTGTTCACTCGGGCCGAAGATTTCATAATCTGTTTTGTCCCACACTATACCATCCTGTATAGGAACAGCTGTGATGTTCACTGATGACAAGTCTCTTGCTTCACGATGGGAAGATTTATGAGGTTTCAAAAGTACATTCACGTCTTTTCCTTCACTGTTCACATGGATGTATCTGCCACTTATAAGCATGCTTACAGTTGTTACCAAAGCTAGCCAGAGCAGGAAAACAAAAAGTCCAGATGTAATCCAGAGTTCAATCCATGGAGAAACCAGATAAGTCTTTTTCAGAAAGTGAATAAAGTCTTGTACTTGCTGCTTGAGTTTGAATGATGCTGGCGTCGTTTCAGGTTCACTTGGATCTTCTGAGAACGTATCAAAGTCAATGAAATAGCCAGAAGCAGTTCTGTCAATTGTTGGAATTGCATCAGGATTTGTTGAAATCACAGGAACCAGTTCTTCACGTGTCACGTTGGTGTAGACAGGTGTATTTGGACGAACTGTTACTTGGTTGTCAAGAGGGATGAGTTCCATAGCTTGGTTGCTTAGTCCTTCATTTGTTACAGCTGAATTCTCGATTGTGATCAGTCTTTCAGTCTGAACCTCTTGAATAGTAGCGAGAGGAGTGCGTCTGCTACTAGGTCGGAGTCCACGAGGCCTACTGCTTAGTATTGGCCACATGTTGTGGTTTGATGAGGTCGATGGACACAAATCTTTTCTCCTTTCTTCCAGCAAGGGGCGGCAGAAGTACTGTCCTTGTTCCTTGAACAGCTAGAACAGGTACCGGTTGTCTGTAAGAAGGTCCAAATTCCTTCTTGTCCGCGATTTTTTCTCTGACTAGATCCCCAACTTTTGGAATCCAGACAGGCCTTGCTGGGACCGCCGATGTTTCCCCAGTGGTGGTTGGCTGTAGGGATACGTTGCTTTGTTTCGTTCTTAATTTGTTAAGATCCTGTAAAACAGCCAAACGATCTTTGATATCAAAGGGTTTATTATCCACCACTGTGCCTACGTGTTCTAAGTCTGGAACACACATTCTTGTCCCAAATAGGACCTCATATGGAGTGACCCCCCCTAGAGAACTTCTTGGCAGGTTATTAAGAGTGCGCTGCACGCTATTGAGGTGTTTGACCCACCCATCACCCGAGCCTAATACCCTAGCTGTTATAGACTGCTTTATGTCCCGGTTTTTCCTTTCCACAACAGAATTTCCCTCAGGATGGAATGGAGAGGAGTAGCGCAATGCAACGCCCAGACTGACCATGGCGTCTTTGTAAGCCCTAGAGCTAAACGCAGGACCCTGGTCAGAATGTAGCGTGCCTATTGCGTATGTGCTGATAAAGACTCGCAAATCTTTTATAACAGTTCGAGCGTCAGCCGAGCGCTGAGGCCATAACCATAGGAACCTAGATTCAGTATTTGCGGGAATGCCTTTGTCCAGTGGGATGCAGGCGAGTAGATAGCCTAATGCTGTCTAACAGTGGTGTCTGTACTGGGCTGCCACATTCGCAGCACGGTGTCTGGTGGCTTTCTCGCTGTAATTTACAGTCTAAGCAGTTGTTGATGAATATGTGAATTTCTGTATTCATTCCAGGCCACCAGTACATCTCTTTTAATGTCAAAATTGTTTTAGAGATCCCTTGATGTGACAGACCCTCCCCCAAATGTGTTTCATAAATCAAGGCTGCTCTTCGTTCCATGTTTGGAATTACCCTATCCCCCACTCCAGGGATTCGAGCAAAAGGAACGTTATTCGCATCAATTACATAAGAGTACTTGAGTGGAAACTTTTTTGGTAACGCTGCACTGCTGCCTTTGCTTGAAGCATTGACAGCTAACATTATCTCACCGTCTATTTTTGTTTTTGAACGAGTGATCGCAGCTACGGAAGCCGTCTGAACAGCCCCCTTTGCGGCTTCGTCAGCCAATGAATTCCCTGCAACGTGAACGCCATCACGCTGATGACTCAGTGTGTGAATCACGTGAGCCTTTGGTAGTTCGTTTTTCAACTGAACTACTTGTTCCCAAAGCAATTTGTGCTTTATTGTGCCACCTTTCGCATCTTTGAAACCATTTTCAAGCCAGGTTCGTATATAATCATTATACGACTGAACACAGTAAAAGGAATCGCACACTATCAGTGTGAGGAATTCTCGATCCGTACTTTCAAGTGCCAGTTTGAATGCCTGTAGTTCAGCTCGCTGAGCTGTACAATCACCTAGTGACTGAGTTTTTGTGACCATAGGTCTGAAGATGCCATTTCGCATGCGACCTTTAACGATTGCACACTCTGCACTGTAAGCTTGCTTACTCCCTGTTGCGGGCTGTGCGGATCCGTCAGTGTAAATTATGAATTCGTACTGATCGAGAGGCAGAATCTCAGTGGGTAGAGGACACTCTTGTTCATATTGGAGAAATGCCTGTGTTTTTAAATCTGGATCAAAAACATATTCAACATCAGTTGCAGCAAGAGAATTAACCCATTGTATCCATCTCGGATGTAAAGCTTTAGCATTTGGAATGCTTGCCTTTGTGACCGCTTCTAAAGCTGGTACTGGGGTTATGACAATTATGCGTTTCCCTTGGGCTAAGGCTCTTTCTTTTGCTACAGCTGTTTGAACTGCTGTTAGAATTTTTTCAGTTGAACTGAAGCGCATTTCTGCTTGTGTATACAAATGTGATTTGTATGCTATTGGTACTTTCTCATCCTCATTGAAGTAGGTGAATCCACATTGACCCGAAATTATTCGAATCACCAAATTTCTTTGACTTACTCGTGTTTGTAAGTGATTTGTTGCTAACATGTTAGCCTGGAGTGAACGCAAAATTTCTGTGTGTTCCTGTGTCCAGTTTTTGATTGAAAAATCAGGTTTGATTAATGCGTAGAGAGGTTTAACCCTTTCTGCGTAGTTTAGAATGTATGTTCTTCCAAAATTTAGGAAACCCAGGATGGATTGTAAGTTTTTTAGCATCTTTGGAGGTTGGAGCAGCGCACATTTCTCTAGAAAGTTAGCTGCCAAGCTCTTGCCTTCACTTGAAAGCTCATATCCCAAAAATAGGACATTGAGATGTGCAATTCGGGACTTTTTAAAGTTGAACTTGTAGCCCTCAGAGGCGAATCCCAGTATAATGGTGCTCACCCTGTTCAAGTGTTTTTCCAGGTCATTGTCTGTCAGATAAATGTCATCGACATAGGACAATGCCTCGTTGTCATAAATTTGTAGTAACTCCGTTACCCTCGCTGAGAATAAACCTGGGCTGTTCTTGAACCCTTGTGGGAGTCGACAAAAGTGACGCTGGGTCCCCATTATGGAGAATGCCGTTAAGTACCTACTTTCAGGTGCTATGTTTTGACAAAAGAAACCATTTGAGATGTCTAATGTTGTTTTGTATTTTTTACGCACAATGTTATTCATTAATGCTGTGCTATGTGCATTTTGCACTGCAAAAGTTTTAGAACAAGTGTTTAAATGTCTGTAGTCCAAAACTAGACGATATGTATTGTCTGGTTTGGAGACAGGAAACAAAGGATTGTTCATCGAGGAGGTGCATGTTTCAATCACCCCTTGGTATTCAAGTTGATCTAAGATCTCCCTGACCTGTTTTTTAGCTTCTTGCTTAATAGGATACTGCCTCTGAGCAGTAGGTTCATGTTTCAGATGTATTTTATGGTGAGGGGAGTCCTCATCCCATCCTACATGATTTTTATATAATGCTGGAGCCTGGGCCACTGCCCATTTTCTGGCATATGTATATTTTACATGAATTGGTATGTGATTGGAGAAGGCAGGCATAATAATGTCCTCGCCATGTGGGCACTCCCTGACAAATTGTGGTGGCCAGTCCTTTTCCGCTAGAAGTATGTCATAACCCTTTGATAGTTTTTCCCAAAAAAGTGCTTTAACCTGTCTAGGTTTGTCTCCCTCCATCCGGAGTGTTATGTCATATAACTTTTGTGGAGTACTAACCCTGGTGTCTACAGTCTCTACTGTAATGTACTCATTCAAGTCCACTATCTCCAGAAGTTCCATCAGGTTCTGGCGAGCTATTGTGACTTCTGCTGCACTGTCCAGCATTGTCTGAGCCCATTCTCCGTTCTTGAGTTGTGTTCTCAGTATTCTCGGCATGTCTTATCTTCAGACCTGCTACTTTCTTTTTGGAGAATTGAGGTTTTGCTTTAGTTTTTGGAGCGTGCTTGTCGTCTTTCGATTTCACGCGTTCTTCTCTATGTTCTGTTCGTCCTTTTCTTTCCGAAGTCTGTGATGAGACCTGAAAGGGACGAGAGGAACGTGTATCATTATCTTGATACCTATCAGGTTTTCTCAAATTATCCCCATTCCTGAGGTTATACCTCCTTTCAGAGGGCTCCTTTTGAGGAGACCTACCTCGGGATTGAGAACGTTTCTCATTTGAATTTTGTTTGTTAGTCTCCCACTTCTTTTTAGAAGATGTAGGAGTTTGTTTAATTGAGTCCTTCTCAGGACTTTCAGATAGTTTCGGTTTAACTGGTCTCCCACCCAAACTATCTCTGCCTAATTCTGCATAAGATTGTTCTATAATTCTGGGTAGCTCTGTTTGATGTTCTGTAACATCAAATTCCCTTAATTTTTGTCGGATCGCCACTGCTGCTGCCTCCCCTTTAATATTAGATAATATTATTGTTGAGACCTGGTCAAAATTTTTCAGTAATTTCATACCTAAATTTAAAGCAGGCTCTGCCCCGTATTCGTTTTGAATTTGTTTTAGGACATCAGGTATTACCGCTATTGACGGAATGCCGTGTGTTTTAGTGTAGATGGCAGCAAAGACTGAGCCCCAAGTGGTGCAGTCTTCCAGTTGTGGTGTGATCCCCATCGGTAAACTGATGGTTAGGATTCTGTGTTTCTCATGCGGGCTAGTATTTGGAAATACTGCTTCGATTTGAGTAATTTTTTGAGCTATCCAAAATGGAATTTGCTCCCGCTTAGTGGGCATTTTACCCATGACTGCGTATAGAGTCTGTGGTGTTATTTTTAGAGTGTTCCCCTGGTGAGGGGTTTGATTTGGAAGTGTTAATGGTTGTTGGACTGTGAAAGTCCGCATGACATATTGAACCAATTGTCTGTAGATTTTTATTAATTCTTGTATTTGAACAAGTAAGTCCTCATCTGACATTATGTCAAGTTCAGGATGAGGTGTGTAGCCGGCTAGAATCGGCCATGTTGCTCCTGGTCTACCTAGTGGACCGAGCCTGGTTATATTTCTGTGATGTTTTAGGGCGCCTTTAAACCAGAGCTGATGCTCCTGGTATGTTAATGGAATCTCTATATCCTCGAAAGGAATGTATTCCTCTGGTGGTTCATCTTCTTTGTAGAAGTGAAACATGTGAGTTACTGGATTGGATTCAGGAAGTATTACCCATGAATAGAATACCTCTGTCTGAAAGGATTCGTGTGCCTCTATCACGAAAACTGCTCTACCTCCTCTCGGTGGTAGGCCATGTTTTATAAGTTTAGAGTAATGGCTCTTCTTAAGTTTGGAGCGATGTCAATGACACCCTCCTCGGTTTCATTTAAACCTGTGTTGTTAAAAAATGCTGGTTGGGCTGGATCAGCCGCAGCTCCATCGTTTCCGGCGTCATTGTCAGTGCCTGACATTTTTCTGCTTGAAAAAATGTAAAACAAGTTTCAAGGAAACAAAGATAAGGTGTACAATATTTGTGGAACACTGTATCCTTCAATGTTGAGCAAACCAAACAGCTAATATATAGGGTACTACCCTATGTAGCCGTGGCGGATACTAACCCTGCCCACTCCAGACGTCTTTTGGAGTATATGGTTAGGGGTCTCTGAGAGAGAAAAAAAAGATGCACGGCTGAGTTACTCAGTATCTAACGTTGAATTACTGCCTTAACAAACCGTTGGGCGCCATGTAGTGTAGCTCCTATTTCCCTAATAGGCTCTGCGCATTGGAATAATATATCCTATAGGTTTGACATAGGACTAAGGTCGGTATGTCCCTATCGAGTATATTAAACTTAATTACTTGTGCCAGCTAGCTCAGAGGCCACTAGAAACTTCTTGACGACAAGAAGGGAGTAGTTTCTGGCAGCCGCAAAACATGACCACTGTGTTTCCCTTTTAGAATCAGGACGTGTCCCAGAGTCGGAGAAACAATAGATAACTATTTCACTCAGCTCAGTCGTGCATGTTTCAGTTACTCTCAAAGTTACACAGAAATAACAGACGGGCGTTTCAATAAAAAGGTTTATTGAACAGTCTTGTTTCTGTTGTAAGTTAGATGTGCTGTTACGATCCCAAGACAGTATGCGAGATAAATAATGTACAGAGTGAGCAGTAGAAATAAATAATACTGCGTTAGCATTATCTTTTCAGCATATATGCATTTACATAAAATGACACAGCCTAAAAATGCGAGTACTCATACGATGCGTTTCTAGCCTAGTTCTACCTCAGTGTACCTAACCTGTCCTAGGTGTAGGGAGAAGTAGAAGTAGGTGAAGTATTCCTGACTAGAGTATACTAAGAGTATGTTAAGCCTAGTATGCCAAGAGTCTAGTATGCCAAGAGTCCCTCTAGGTTCTAGTCTGCTCCATACCTGAAGAATGAGAGAGGTAGGAATCTCTTTCCAAACTCGAACTCCAACACCCCGCAAGGGAAGTTAGATCACTGGAAGCTGGACTCTCTGCTTGCAGGAATGACAGCGTCTTCTCAGTGCGTCCGGCCGGGAAACGCGCTCCTCTGAAGTCGAGGTCTCCTCTGATTTACAGGGGTTTGGGACGGTATATTTATACCTGAGAATTACCTCAGAATGTTAGCATTGACGTTAGTTGGACAGCGGAAGACGTCATGAATGAACCCCTAAGGAATAAAGGTTCATGCATAATATATGAGTCCTTGAAGAAATAAATAGTCCTGGGCAAGGGAAACTCCCGCAGCCTAAGGGTCTGTTTTATCATGAACTCGTTGTGACGCTAGGGTGGACGGATGTCGGAATCCATGCCTTTATTTGGAGTGCATGGTTTATGCCTAAATAAGGTCTGGGATTTTATGCCTATATAAGGGCAAGGCGAATTGTGCCTATATAAGGACATGATTCTAAAAAGTCCGTTTATGGACACCCTAGGAAATATACAACAGTATAGCACAGCATAGTGACTCACCATTGCTGCATGTATTTCGCGCTGCATGTACATGACTAGCCCGGTGTCTGTCCTGAGGGCAGCTTTGGGCTGATGGGCCTGTTCCTGCCGCAGAAACCACGCCAACGTTTTGCCCGCCCGGTCTGTGGTGGCATGCGTGCGTGCCGCATGCGCTGCATAATTGTGGCAGCGGAGCCTCTCTATGAGGTCTGCATGCTCTGTCCGCATTTCGTCCAGATGCCTCATGTCCGCGCTGCCCGCGGCTACCCTTGTTTCCTGCCCGAGGAGTTGGCGCTCCACTTTACTCAACACTGCATCCAGTTGCTTACGTATGTTCCAACTCGCGCCCAAGCAATGTCCTCTCAAGGTCACTTTGAAGGCGTCCCATTCTATGAGTGTGTCTCTCATTGACTGGCTATTGGACTAGAAGTAATTTAGGATTGCTACCCCTAGTGAGGAGCAGTACGCGTGGTCCTCGAGTGCTGCTGGCTGCAGCCGCCATGTCGGGATGGGGGCGGGTCTGCTTCCCAGGTGAGACTTAGAAGTTGTGGATTGTGGTCTGAATGTGTGCGCCCTAGGTACTCAATGTGTTTGACGAGAGGGGATAGGCCCTGCGAGCCAACTATACGGTCTAGGCGAACATGCAGACCATGTACTGGGGAGTAAAACGAGTACACTCGCGCGTTTGGGTTGAAGGCACGCATATGTCTGTGAGTGAACAGTGTGCAAGCCATTCTGATGTGCGCATTGGATGCCGCCGTAGTTCGTGAGTGGTGGGTATGATCTGTCTAGTTCCGTGTCAAGTACAGAATTAAAATCCCCCCCTATGAGCCACGGGAGTCCGCTCCATCTAACCAGTACCCCAGATAGTCTGGCAAGGAACGCGGTCTGATCTATGTTTGGTGCATATATGGAGCCCATAAGAATTGTTTGTCCATTCAGCCTGCCTTTAACTAGTACATACCGGCCGTCTGGGCCTGTGTCTACCTCCTCCTCTACGAAGGGGACCCCCGCCTTTATCCAGATCAACGCTCCGCGCGCCTGGGAGGAGTAATTGGTGCTGAATACCTTTCCTCTCCAGAGTTAGCGGAGGCGGCAGACTTCTACTTGGGTAAGGTGTGTTTCCTGTAAGAGGGCTATAGTGGCCTGTCTGCGTTGTAGGTATGAGTACACCAAGTATCTGCGGTTAGGTGTGTGCATGCCCCTCACATTTCAGGTAAGGATATTAGTTTGTTCCATGGCCTAGTTGTGTGCCCTCCTGTCCTGGGAGGAGTTAGAGCGTTGTTGTGTGTCATTCTGCCACTAGGAGCCGCCAGGGAGCGCGGGCTTGGGGAAACGGAAAATCTGAACATGGGTGCACAACTGTGTGCTTCATAACATTATGAGGGTGAACACAAAGTTGTTGTTCGTCCAAACTGCAGTGCCCAACAATGGCAACTAGTTTGCTAGGTGTGGTTAGCTGCTGGGGTGTGTGTTACAGGTTTGCACGCTTTGGACCCTCCCTCGATGGTGCTTCCAAGTGAAAGATAACCCCATTTCTTTTGGGTTTAGGGTGCCACCGCGCCCTAGGTTTATCTGAATCAGAGGGGCATTCCACGTTAATCTATTGGCTCCCACCCTGTACTTGTCAGTCTATGTCTGCGCGCTAGCGTGGGGGCGTCAAAGCGGGCTTGCATCAGTATCTCGACAAAGCAACAGGGCAGCGCTTAATCAAACTTAACTCAGGCTATACATTACTGATTGTTCAGATTATATCGTCCGACGTCTGTGGCGCGATGTCTTGCTGCTGCAAAGAGTGTAGGTCATCAGTTGAATCAGATACTGTTTATATGAAACCTAGGGAAGAGGGAAATTATACACCAACAACTTGGCAGCAGCCCTAACCCTGAGCCTCACAATAGATGTTAACAAAGTTAAAATGGCAATCAAAACATTCCACTAGGCAAGGCCTTTAATTATCAATGTTTTGCAAGCAGAAATAGTTGGTCCTATTACAGGGACTTGGAAGGAAGCAATAATAGTACCAATTTTTAAGAAAGGGGAGAGGACTCAACCGAGTTGTTATCGACTCATTTCCCTATTGGCCCCCTCTACTAAGATTCTGCGTAGTGTCCTATTTTCTTGGTTAGAGGCTTGGGCAGAATCTAACAATGTTCTATCGCCTTTCCAATTTAGGTTTTGTGCTGGTATTGGCCTTGTCGATCAATGTTTTAATGTATTGCTCCTTACTGGGAAGTATGTCAGAGCCAGGAGAGATGTTACATTTGCCATTTATGGATCATTCTTGCGCATTTGACAATGTAAATCAATCCAAGCTATGGTCCATGATGGAGTTGATGGGGATGGAAGGAGCTCTTATAACACTGCTCAGACGATTACATTGTGACACTTCAGTTAAGGTACACTATAGCCCTAAAAGAGAGTGTACACTGCCAATCAGTTCTAATAGAGGGGTGTGCCAGGACTGCATCTTGGCCCCCTTTTTGTTTCTAATTTGTATTTAACAGACTGGATAAATATTTGCCGATCAAAGGGAAAGACATGTTGCAGATTGCGAGATGTTCAGTCCCCTGGCTCCTATATGCGGACGATGCCGTCATGATGGCTAGGATGCTTAATGGACTGGAATTAGTGGTGGAAGCATTTATTTATTTTGCACACAGTTTAGATTTAAGAGTTAATTACTCTAAATATTCTATTATGGCCCAAAAAAATACTAAAATCAAATGTTACCACATCGGTGATGCAGAACTCATGGGAGTTCCTCACTTTGAATTTGTTGGTATCTATTTTTAAGTAAATGGCCTCAGTTATAACCAAAATGGAAGAGTAGCCCCAAATAATCAGAGAGCCAAAGAAGCAGTTTTTGGCTCCTCTTCCAGGCTGAGCTCTAAGCCAGTAAAGGAGTTAACCCAAATATACAAGTGCAAATTTATCCTAGTGGGGCTTTATGGTTCTGGCGTTTGGGCCTTCTCCAAGATAGAAAGTCTCCAAGTTATAGAAAACAAATTTGTTTGTTAATTATTATCCATTCCCTAGTTTGTAATCTCGTTTATTGGCCATGCTGAACTGGGTCTGTCCTATTTAGATGATCCGGTTTGCATCGCACCACTAACGTTATGGTTGAAGATCTGGTGCATGCCTGAAGCAGGTTTCTCAAGGTTAGTTCTTAAACACTGCTTAACCCTGTAGAAAATGGATGAGATTGCTAGGCTAAATCATGTCAAGCAGACCTTTAGAGAACTAGGAGCTATTGAATTTTTTCTAACCCAGACCTGATTACTGCAACCTATTAAGAACTGGTTAAAGCTTTGTTTTATGAGTATCAATTTAATGCACAGGCGATGAAGGTACAGCCCTGCACTTGAAACTTAAATACCACCTTGGGAATGGAGTCTTATCTTGTACTAATACGCTGCCCACACGATAGTCTATACCTCACATGGTTACGATTAAATACTGTGCAGTTTTTGGTAGCATTTCCTGTACAGGGCACTTGGTTCAGGTCTCTTCCCATATGCCCTTGCAACAACTTTTCTTGTCAAAGTACAGTCCATTTTATGCTATTCTGTCCATTATACAAAGTCTTACGTTCTAGATTTTTGCTGGCAATCCTACGAGAAGTGAATGTTGGACATTACTAGAAGGCATTAGCCTATTTACAACAGCTCAGTTTTCCGGTAATCTGTTTTGCAGTGCTCAATTATATTAGGAGTGCCTTAGCAGTTAGGAAAAGATATGGTGTCACAATCACTTCCCAATTGTGATAGTTATTTTAAATATGCCTTAAATGTTACTCGCCATTGATTTTTATGGTCATGCTGCACTTTGATTAGGCATTACTTTTAGGATTGTCTAGGGATTTTATTCTGTACATTTTTTTAACCCAATGTAATGTATATTTTTTGTTTCTACTTTTATAGCTACTTTAGCAGAATAAAGATTTTATTCGATTTGATTTGAGGTACAACTAGAATTTACATCGTACGTTACTTCCATTTATAATGTAATGTAACAGGAGAGTAACCTTACAAATTTAAAAGATGCCACACCAAGCTACAAAAGATAGTGCAACATTTAATAAATAACACAAGAGCAAAAAGACAAAAATACAATTAGTAGAACTGGATTTATGAATTTTTAAAGAATAAACTGTAAAATAGCAACTAAATGCATAAAGCACAAACCTTGGCTATCTGGTCGTGCTGGACCGGGTCAAAGTCAAATGTTCTGGCTGAACGTGATGGAGCATGGGTTGGCTACAGTCCCAGATTAGTCCCACTCAAGGTTTGCCTTCGCAGGTTTTGTGCCAAGGGTCCCGTTAGCATTGAAGAGGGTCGTGGGGAGGCATGGAGTGTGTCGCGGGCAGTGGTCGGTGTTGCGCGAAGAGCAGGCCAGGCATTGCAGACGGGCGGGCGCTTCACATTTGCAGTCCCCCGTGGGCTGTCAATGCTGCTGTGCAAAGAGAGAGGCTGGTGGCGGCTCTCGCTGGATTTCGGTGCGAGCGGCGCCAGCTTGCAAACGGGCCCATTCGCAAAGAGCCCTAAAGCTAGATTTAAGAGCCTGTGAGCCACACCAAGGGTCCACGACCTGAGAGGCACCAGTTGGGGGCCAGGAACTCACTACAGCTGGGTCCAGGAGCTCTTTCTGGAGCCTTTTAAATCCCTGAGGCTCAGATCAGAAAGCCTGAGGACTAGCCCCTGGAGGCATTCTGGGGTCCTGTGTTCAAGAGGACGTTGCTGGTCTAATTATTATTCCCCATGCAACAGGACAGCAGGCCAGCACAGCAGGCTGGCAGTTCCTTTAGAACAGCAGTCCAGTAGAGTGGCAGTCCTTGTAGCAGCACAGCAGTCTTTCTTCCTGGCAGAGTATCCACCGGTCCAGAAATTTACTGAAGGGTTGGTGCCTGAGGTCCAGTATTTATACGCAGTTGTGCCTTTGAAGTGGGGAGACGCTTCAGGAGGCAGGCCTTTGAACTGTACAGATGTCCTGCCTTCCTGCCCCTGGCTCCAGACTAACTACAGGGGTATGCAGCCCTTTGTGTGGAGACAGGACACAGCCTATTCAAGTGTAAGTGGGGCAGGCCCAGCTCCTCCAATTCATCCTGCTAGTGATGGCCCATGCAGTCACACCTAAGCTCCCCATTGTGTGTGGCAGGCTAGGAGGCATACACAAAGCCCAGTTGTCAGCTACACCCAGTCATGTAACCCAAAGACAGTCTGTAGGCACCAAATGGCTAAGGCAAGAAAAAAAACAACAGTGTAAAAGTGGCATTTTCAAATTTGTAACTTAAAAGAACAAGTTACTTACCTTCGGTAAAGCTTTTTCTGGTGGATACAATATCTGCCTGTGGATTCCTTGCCTTTTGAATTATCCCAATGCACAGTATTCAACAGTAAACTTTCCTCCTCAGCTCTCCTATGTCGACGAGGATGTCACAAGGGAAAGGCTAGACACGCGACTCCGTGTTACGTCATCGGAGCCATAAGAAGACTTTGTTGGCGTGCTGACGTCGGTTCACCCGTTTCGCCCCGAAGGCACAGAAAAAATGGATGGAACTAACAACTTTCTCAAAAGTATACATAGTATACAAAACACAACCATATACGGAAATACTACATCATAGCTATTTCCCAAATACAATTAACCTCATGATTCAAGCAATAAATCACATAAAAAACATTAGTGAATTAATTTTCAGTATAAGCAGACAGGCAACGGAGAGGCAGGTGGGTCAGTGAGGAATCCACAGGCAGAAACTGTATCCGCCAACAAAAGCGTTACCGAAGGTAAGTAACTTGTTATTCTGATGGATACATCTACCTGTAGATTACTCATCTTTTGAATTGAATCCCCAAGCAGTCCCGCTCTCAGAAGAGGGTGCCGGCCTACCTACCTGACTATACCAAAAAATCCTTCAACACAGAACCAGCAAAATAGCTGACCCTCCTCACTTCAGAATCCAAGCAATTGTGCTTTGCAAAAGTGTGGAGGGAGACCCAAGTTGCCGCTTTGCAGATGTCAACCACAGGGACACCTCTAGCCAAAGCGGAGAAGTCATCTTAGCTCTGGTAGAATGAGCACGAATACCTTCAGTAGGCTCCTTCTTGACCAAGGCGTAGCAGATCTTAATGCACAAGATTATCCACCTGGACAGCATTCTTTTGTGGACAGCCTTGTCCTTCATCTTGCCCACATATCCTATTAAAAGTTGATCATCCAGTCTGAAGTTCTTGGTTCTGTTCGAGTAGAAACCCACCTCCCTCTTGGGGTCCAGGAGATTAAGTCTCTCCTCCTTAGAAGGGTGAGGGGGAGGGTAGAAAGTAGGTAAACTGATGGACTGCCCCAAGTGGAATGGAGTGACAACCTTAAGCAGGAAAGCAGCTCTGGCCCTAAGAACCATCTTATCAGCATGGAAAGAAGTAAAAGGAGGCTTGGAACTAAGAGTGTTCAATACACTCACCCTCCTAGACGATATGATTGCCACTAAAAATATAGTTTTAAATGTGAGAAATCTTAAAGGGCAACTATGCAAAGGTTCAAAGGGCGAATCCATCAAAAACATGAGTACAAAATTCAAATTACCACTGAAGCATTATAAAAGGAGTGGGAGAAAACCTATTAGTGAGACCCTTAATGAATCGCATAACTATAGGAGATTTAAACAAAGAGGGTTGATCTAGCAAACAAAGGAAAGACAAGGCAGATAAGTAGCCTTTAACTGTTGCCACTGCGCAAACCTGTTGCGCCAGGGAAAGAGAGAAACTCAGAACATCAGATAAATGTGTGTTTAAGGCATTAATTGATTTCTCTCCACACCATTTCACAAATTTAGCCCACCTACCAGCATAGACAGATTTGGGGGCGTGTCTTCTGGGCGATAAAATAGCATCCACCACATCCGGTGGGAGAGAGAAGGTTGCCCCGTTCAATCCCCAGGCATGAAGGTGTAGGCTCTGGAAGTGGGGGTGTAGAACCTGCCCCAGCGATTGTGAGAGGAGGTATGCCATGAGAGGGAGATGGAGTGGAGGGAGCAATGAGAGGGAAAAGGAGGTCTGTGTACCACACCCTTCGCGGCCAATCCGGGGCGATCAATATGACTTGGGCCCAGTCTTGGTGAATCTTCCTTGGAACTCGAAGTATCAAGGGTATAGGAAGAAACGCATAAAGAAGCTGTGAGCCCTAATCTAACTGAAATGCGTCCCACAACGCTCCCTGCGTCGGATACTGGAGACTGCAGAATGACAGGCAGTGCGGGTTCCCATGAGTGGCAAACAGGTCCACTTGAGGAAATGCCCACATCCTATAAATGTGAAGTACCACCTCCAGATGGAGAGGCCACTCGTGATCGGCTGAATACTGCTGACTGAGACTTTTCGCACGCACATTCAGCACTCCAGCCGGATGATTTGCGAATAGGCAAATCTGATGGTCCTGTGCCCAGGACCAGAGTCACACAACCTCTCTGCAGAGAAAATACAACCCTACTCCTCCCTGTTTGTTGATGTACCACATTGCGGTAGTTTTGCCCATTAAGACCTGAACTGACTGACCGTGAAGGGAAGGAAGTCCTTGAGAGCCAAACGTATCATCTGCAACTCCAAAAGATTGATGTGAAACAACCTTTCCTCTGGAGACCAAAGACCTTTGACCTCCAGATCCCCCAGATGAGCTCCCCACCCTAAAGTGGAGGCATGCGTTATCACTGTGAGAAGAAGAGGGAAACAGCTTCCTTTGAGACCACTGCAGATCCGCTGCAGAGTCTCTGGAGATTCTGACCAATTCCTTGAGATCTCCGTTGAGTTAAAACTACTGCCTGCGGAGGCAACACTGGAGGGCCCTCATATGCCAGCGTGCATTCTTGACCAACAGAATGCAGGAAGCAAACAGACCGAGCAGGCACAACACCTTCAGGACTGGAACAGATGCTCCAAACTGAAACAGTGGAATCATAGCTTGGATGTCCTAAGTCCTCTGTGGAGGCGGGAAGGCACGACTCACTGTAGTGTCCAGTACTGCCCCTATGAACAAGTTGCGCTGAGAGGGCACCAGGTGAGATTTGGGTACATTTATCGAAAATTTCAAGCTGAACAACAGCTGTTATGTTACCTACAAATGATGCAACACTATCTCTGGCGACTTTGCTTTGATCAGCCAGTCATCCAGATAGGGAAACACAGGAATCCCTGACCTTCTGAGATGTGCTGCCATCACCTTTGTGAAGACCCGAGGTGTGGAAGTAAGACCAAATGGAAGGACTGCAAACTGGTTATGTTGAGACCCCACCGTAAAACTGAGATACTTCCGATGCGACTTCAGAATGGGAATGGGACAATATGCATCCTGTAAATCGATCAACACCATCCAGTCTTTCTTCTCCAGCACGAGAATGGTCAACATTTTGAAATTCTCCTGTTTGAGGTAAAAATTCTAAATCCTGAGGTTGAGAATCGGTCATAAACGACCATCCTTTTTGGGAATCCTTTTGGGAATCAGGAAGTACTGGTAGTAGCACCCCTGACCCCTTTCCTGCTCTGGAATTATCTCGATTGCCCCCTTTTCAAGCAATGATAGCACTTCCTGTTGTACAAGCAGAAGATGCTCTTCGAGCAAAGGCCTTGAGGGGGAAGGAAAGGAGGGGGGAAACTCCCGGAAGGGTAGGGCTGTCCCATTTTCTATGATTTTCTATGATGTTTAAAACCCAGAGGTCTGTAGTGACAGACCTCCTATGAGGTAGAAAGTAGGCCACCCATCCTCCCAAGGAACAAGCATGCTCTAAGATGGTGGAGCTGGAGCTAGAGCTGCTTCCCTGCAAAAAACGGTCGGAGAAGAGGAGGAGGAGGAGGAGGAGGAGGAGACTTGTTGCTGGGCAGAACCCCGCAGGCGACCTCTGCCCCTTCCCCTGTTGGATTTGTACAGAGAATTTGTCATTTCGTGCCAGACAACAACCACAGCAGCAGACAAGTTCTTAGCAAAGCCCAGAAACCTGCAGAACTGTCTATAGTCCCTGGGCTGGGTCTGATGTCCTTAGGACCTTGCTGTTGCCTTGCTGTACTTAAATCATTGCAGTGCAGAATCTGCCTTAGCTCCGAACAAGCGGGACCCATCAAAGGGCAAGTCCAGCAACGTAGCCTGAACATCGGGTAACAAACCTGAACCCCTTAACCAGGCATACCTTCTCTTCGCCACAGAAGACCCAAATGCTCTGGCCACAGAGTCTGCCGTGTCCAGCCCAGATTGAATTACTTGACGGGCAGCAGCCTGAGCATTCATCAGCAGCTCAGAAAAATGCCCTTGGACCTCCGTGGGCAATTTCGGGACAGCCTTCTTAGCTGAATCCATGAGGGTGTGAATGTAACATCCCAAAAGAAACGTGGCATTTGTAGATTTCAAGGCCATACTCCCCGACGAAAAAACCTTTTTTGGCCGACTGCTCCATTCGTTTTGATTCCCTATCAGCAGGCGTGGTTGGAAAAGACCCTGCTGGTAACTTAGAAAAGCAAGAGGCTTAGACAACTAAGCTTTCCAGTGAGGGATGGGAAGATAGAAAAGCTGGATCCTCAGGAGCTACCTTGTATCTTCTAGCCACTGTCCTGGAAACTGCAGGAGAGGACATTGGCTTCCGTTAAAGCCTCATTGAAGGGCAACAATGGTTCTGACGTGGAAGCTGAAGAATGGAGAACCTCCATTCACGTCGACGGCGCGGAAAAAGGGAACTGATGTCAGCATGCCAACGAGGTCTTCTTATAGCTCCAATGAAGTCTCGCGGAGTCGCGTGCAGAGCCGTTCCATTGTGACTTACACGTCGACGTGGGAGAACTGAGGGGAAAAGTTTCTGTGGAATGCTGCGTATTGGGGTAATTCAACAGGTGAGAAATCCACAGGCAGATGTATTCATCAGAATTTGACTTTACCATATGTTAGGATTTTATATTCAAATTCCAGAGACACAAAACATGAAGGGGTTTACCTATTCCCATTTAGAAATTACACTTATAAAATATAATAAGGTAATTTTATTTTTTTTAAATTTTTCCAAAACCTTTATTGAAGAGATTAAAGTCAGACACATTACACTGTGCTGCGCAGCAGCTCAAATTGACACAATGCAAACCCAGTCAAGCGTTCGGAAATGAATCGACCGCACCAGGCAAAAGGCATGAATACATTTAGGCAGAAGTACTATATCATTACACAGGGATCCCTCCCCTCATGGGGGTCACATACTCCAACAGGACAACAGCAATGAGTGCCACAAGGCGGGGGAATCAATATGGGAGATTGAAGCAGTCACAAACCAGCGCCGGCGGCCGCCGCGGGCCCAGGGCCGGCGGGGAGCGCTGGAGAGGCAGCGCCACTGGAATGAGTGCGGGAGAGGAGGTAAGTTACCAAAGGGCCCCAGATGTCAACCGGGCGGGACCTGGCAGGTAGCAAGTCCCAAAACTCAGACAACAGGGTCTGGCACCGAGAGGCGTCCTCCAGCCAGCTTTCGACTCGGGGAGCAGGCCTGCGGCCCCAGCACATGGCCACCCTACGCCTGGCCAGTATCAGCAGCATTGCAATCAGGCGTCGAGAAGCGTCTGGGCAGAATTTCACAAAGCCTAGAAGGCACAAGGGGGTCGGGCTGCACCGCGGCGCCGGCGATGTCAGAAATCGTGGAACACACCGTCTGCCAGAATTCAGATACCTTAGGGCATAGCCACGCTAAGTGTGCGAAGTCCGTGGCGGGGGCAGCGCATGCATGCATCACTTGGTATTAGTCCGAGTTTGTGTAGCTGGGCGGGGGTGCGGTACAGCCGGTGCAAAAACTTAAAATGTATCAGACGGAGCCGATAGTTTGGTGACAGCTTCTTCGTCTGGTTACAGCAGTATAACCAGTCAGCCTGCGCAATGTCTATACCCAGATCTGCGCCCCACACCGCCCGCGCCCGGTCAGCAGAGATAGAGGTGGACGTTAGCGATAAAGCGTAGAGTTTGGTGACTATTTTACGTGAAGACGAGGAAGTGTACATGAAATCCAGGGCTGGCATAGTAGGTGGGGGCTGAGGAAATGTAGAGTGCAACTTCCGGCAGACAGCTCGCAGCTGATAGAATAGAAGCGTGTCCAGCGGGCTCGAGGAATCGGGTAGGGAGTAAAAAGTATTACATGGGTAGAGGTCCGCAACTGTCTGCAATCCCAAGCGCGTCGCATGTCTGGACATGCCAGAGGGCTGGAGAGGAGGGAATTCAGGGTGGTTCACTATTGGCACAGCATTTGCAGAAAGTGAGGGAAGACTAGAGAGCCGGCGAAGGCCGGACCAAGCCCAGCGCAACATCCCGACCGTGTCAACCTCAGCCCGCGGACGCACCGCCGGCACGAACAGAGCCGTGGACAGTGGCCAGGGAGATGCTACATCCGTCTCAACTGCAACATGAGGTTGGTAGGGGGTGGGATGAATCCAGAACTGTAAGAAACTGGCTTGGGCACACAGAGCGTAGACCCTAAAGTCAGGAGCGCCCATGCCGCCGACAGACATAGGGAGGGTGAGGATGTCGTACGCGACTCGTGGCTGTTTCCCCGCCCAGATGAATGAAATGATTAGGGAGCGCAATTTGCGAAAAAAATGAGCTGTGAGTGGGATAGGAACGTTTAAGAACAGGTAAAGGAATTTTGGCAAGACCACCATCTTCGCAACCGCAATCCGGCCAGCCAGAGACAACGGAAGCCGACTCCAGGACGGGATCCTGGATTCCAGCCATTCGACTGCACGGCCAAAGTTGGACCTCCAAAGTTCATCCAAGTCCCTGCTCAACCAGATGCCAAGATAACACGTGGGGCCAGAGGCCCACACAAACAGGAAGTCAGGGGTGAACGACGTAGTGGCATCGGTCAGAGGGAACAACACCGACTTACTCCAGTTTACTTGAATGCCAGAGAGCCCGCCAAATCGAATGATTTCCCGGACCAGGGGGCTGAGATTATCCTGAGGGTGACGGACGAATAAGATCACGTCATCAGCATACATGGAGACGAGGAGGGAGCGGGCCGAAAACCAATACCCCTGTGAGTATGGTGCTGCCGCAGCCTGGCAGCCAAGGGCTCCATTGCAATAGCAAACAGCATGGGCGATAGAGGGCACCCCTGCCGAGTGCCACGAGCAATACTAATGGGGTCTGAGATCTGGCCGTTGATGCGAAGACGTGCCGAGGGGTTGGCGTATAGTAACCTGATCTTGCAAATAAACAGTTCACTGAAGCCCATGCGGGGTAAAAGATAGAACAAAAAGGGCCACTCGAGCGTATCGAACGCCTTAGTAGCGTCCAGCAGGGCAGCCACCGCAGGAAGACTGGGATTAATTTGATATAACACGGAAAAAATAGTACGGAGGTTGTGCGAGGTAGCCCTACCAGGGATGAAGCCGGATTGGTCCGGGAGGGCAATGAGGGGCATTAGTAACAGAAGGCGGGAGGCAATCAGTCTGGCGAAAATTTTATTGTCTGTGTTTATTAGGGAAAGAGGGCGATAGGAGTCGCGCCGGTCTGCAGGCTTGTCGGGTTTGAGAAGCAGAGTGATCACGGCTTCACGTAGCGACTGCGGAAAGAGGCCAGATTCAAAGGATTCGTCGTACATAGCCGCCAAGTGTGGGACCAGGAGATCAGCGTACATTTTATAGAATGAGGCCGGTAGGCCGTCCGGGCCGGGGCCTTGTCCCCGGGAAGTCCACTGATGGCTGCCAGTATTTCCTCCCTGGAAAAAGGTTCATCTAAAAATTCCCGGTGATGGTCCTCGAGCCAGACCAGCCCAATGGACTCGAAATATTGTTGAAAGGACTCATCGGACGGAGGGGAGCCGGCGGAGTATAGCTGTGAGTAAAAATCGAGGAAGCGGGACTTGATTTCCTCCGGGGAGGTGGTTCTGGCTGAGCCCCCGTCGCAGAGGGCCGTAATATAGGAAGCAGCGCGTGGCGGGCGAAGGAGATTGGCAAGGGTACGCCCCGGTCGGTCGCCCTCGCCAAAGCGACGAGCCCGACCCTCCCTGCCCAAGAAGGAAAGTTCACGGGCGGCCTCCTCCGAGAATTCAGTGTGTTTGCGGCGAATTGACGCCAGTGTCTCAGGGCAAGGGTTGCTCGCCTGGGCGGCATCAAGATCTTTAATGGCGGCCTCCAGTTTAGCCAGGACATTGCGGATGGAACGAAGCACACCGGCCTGTCTGGAAATGCATTCGCCACGGATGACAGCCTTAAATCCCTCCCAAAGTACCGAAGCCGAGTCAACAGAACCAGCGTTTAAGTCAAAGTAATTAGTGATTGCAAGTTGAATATCCGCACAGAAGACTGTATCCCAGAGAGCATTTGGGGGAGACGCCAAGTGAATGCACGTTGCGGGGAGTGGGGGGACGGAGGCAGAGCTGTACCGGCGCATGGTCAGAGAAGGTGCGCGCCATGTGTGCAGCGTCGGTTAGCCAGCTCAGAACGTCCGAGGAGGTCAACCAGAAATCAATGCGCGACCAGCAGCCCCCCCGCCGGTGACACACGTTCCCTCACGGGCGTCCGGCCGGAGGTGACGCCAGGCATCACAAAGGGAATTGTCCGATAAGATCGACTTGAGGGCCGCTGTGGCGCGCGGGTGGGACGCGTAGGAACCAGACCGATCGAGGGTCGCTGAAAGAGTAACATTAAAATCCCCCCCCCAGATGACAGCAGCAGGGCCACGAGCCGAGACGAGGTGCCAGATGTGGTTAAAGAAGTCCGGATCGTCAGAGTTGGGACCTTATACCGCGGCAATCGTCACGGGCTGGGCCAGTAGTAAACCATGAAGGATAACATACCTGCCTTCTGGATCAACAAGAACCCGGTCAGTGTGCCAGGGGAGACCCCTACGTATAAGAATAGATACCCCCCTGGCGAATGAAGAGTAGGTAGAGGAGTGGGATTCCCCCCAATAGCGCGCCTGGAGTCTGGAGAGGGTCCCGGGCATCAGATGCGTCTCTTGTAGGAGACAAATGTCCACCCTATGTCACTGTAAGTGTGAGTGTATCAATCGGGCCTTGCGGTGGTCATTCAGGCCGCGAACATTCCAAGTCCAGCAAACTATGTCAGCCATGGGGGAGTAGACCCAAGGGTGACAGAGCGCGGTGCAAGTGGAAAGCGCCACGGGCAGGAGCATTATGTGCATCAGGTACAACAGTGGACAGGGCAAAATGATGAGAGCAATTCGACCCAAATCTGGCGGGGAGAGGGCCATGGGGCCAAGCGCAACAATTTGCAGAGACAGCGCCCCGCACCCTCAAGCCAAATGCGGAGAGCAAGCTAATGAGGTAATGAACCAGAGGAGTAGTGTGTACACAGGAGTGTAATGACATTTGGCACGCAGCAAGGAGAAACAGTGAGCACAGTGCAGTGTCGATATCAAGGCTAATGACAACAATGCATAACAAAACAACAGTGGCAGAATGAAGCCACATCTCAGATTGAAAAACAAAAAAATCCCAATGCGTTCCCATACCCCCACCCCCACCCATACCTCCAAGTGGCCGAATACCCCCAACCCCACACCCACTCCAACCCCCAATTAGGCTGAGAAAACCACCCACCCCACCCCGGGAACCCACAACTGGGAGGGGAAATACCAACTTTCGAATAGGGAATCATCCCGTGGGGGCATGGCGAGGCCAAGCATACACCCCTGCAGTGAAGCAGGGTGGCCAAGCTTAGGTGGTATCAGGCAACATATGGAACAGGAATAAATGAAAACCAATGTTCACACTTCAATCATTGTCACTTAGGCGATCAGCACCGTCAGTCTGAGATTTGGAAGAAGAAGAGCAGGTCGCTCTATCAAGCTTCTTGGCGAATGCAAGGGCCTCTCTTGGATCCGGGAAAACAAGCGTTTTTGCCCCCTGACGGACCCTCAGTCTCGCGGGGTAGGCCAAGGAGTACGAAACCTCATGTTTTTGGAGAATGCGCTTGGCCGGAAGGAACTCCTGCCGCGCCGCCTGTACAGTGAGGGTATAATCCGGGTAAAAGGAAATAGTGTTCCCCTGATGGTTGATGGTGCCCCTGTCGCGTGCCGCTCGGAGGATGGCGTCCCGATCGCGAAAATTCAGAATCTTTGCAATGATGGGGCGCAAAGGCAGCCCTGGACCGGGACGCGGACCGAGCGAGCGATGCGCCCGCTCCACGATGAACACTGGGGAGAGAGCTTCACCAAAGAGTTCCCTTATCAGCTGTTCCACGAAGTCCTCCATCCGTGTGATGTTGGTGGATTCCGGAAGGCCCGTAATACGGAGATTGCTCCGGCGGGAACGTGCCTCCAGGTCCTCATTCTTCTCTCGGATGACCGCCAGAACTTTATCCATCTGAAGTAGTCTCTGACGGTCCTGGGTGGCAGCATCCTCGGCGTCCGACACCCTGGTCTCGACCTGAAGCAGACGAGTGTCGTGGGAGTCAACACGGGCCTTAACTGAGTCCAGACGGGCAGAGAGTTGGTCCAGCTGGGTCGCGATGCCGGTCACGGTCGACCTGACATCGAGCATTATGGCTTTCAAGTCATCGTCCCGACTGGAGGGGGCATCCATCATGGCAGCTGAGTCTGCACCCACAGAGCCAGCTCCGTCCTGTCGGGAGGACCTCCGGAGATCAAAGGCTATCTTGGGCTGTTTTGGGTCAGTCTTTCCCATGATGAAAGATCCAGCAATCAGGAAGAAGGCCAGCGTGAGTCAGAGGGGCGTAAGAATGAGTAGGAGCACACTGTCCACCAGCAGCTAGCATGACGAGACGAAATGAAGCTCAGCAGAACTCACACGAAAGAGATGGCCGTGCTCTGGAGGACAGACCCCCGGGGCGACGGGAGAGGCCAGGGACCGCCAAGCCGATGGGTTTAGCGCAAAAATAGCGTGCCTGCCTCCGCAGTCCCACCGCAGACACCACCAGGCACCATGGAAGGCCAGCAGCCCAACAGGCAAACCCTGACACCCCAACAATGCGCCAAGGGCACGGAGAGCAGGGTGGGAGGAGATTGAACAGGAATATATGTGCTGGGTGTAGACACCCCCAGTCCCACGGCGCCCACGGCGCACAGAGGAGATCCCCCCAGGCCGGGGGGCAGAGTGCAGGCAGGTCCCCCCTCTCGGGCGGCAGCCGGGGGGCACCCGCAGCCCCAGCAACAGGAGGAGGAGGGCGCCCAGTGTAGAAGAGCTCCAGCGAAAGACACAGCGGCCAGCAGCAGTCAACAGGGGCCCGGTGAAGGACCCAACACGAGGCCGGCACCGGGGATCAGCAAGAGCGAGGCCCCCGCAGGATGTACGCCAGGGGACACTTCACCAGTCCCAGGAGCCAGGCGAGGAAACGTAGAGACGGGAGAGCTTGGGCCCGAAGAACAGGTGGACCAAGAGGCAGAATCCAGGCGGGCAGCCGGGGAGAACGTGCAGTGCAAATGCAGCAAGGCAGGGGGTCCCAGCCCAGCCGGGCCGCAGCGAAACGCAGGCGGAGGGGGCGCGCAACACTCAGGGGGCAGGGCTGGCGAGGAGGCACGGGGGCCGCTGCCCCCATCACCGGATCCGGGCGTGGGCCGCCGCCATCGGTGACGGCCTGCAAGAGGTGCGGTAAAGTAGTGGCGGCTAGGCCGCGCAGTCCCGGACCCGGTGGTGCGGCTCGCGGACCCCCAACCACACCAGCAATCGCCCCCCGAGGCGGCGCCACTCACCGGGAGACTCGTTGGGCGGACTTCCAAACTCGACCCGCTGCAGGCGGCACCAGGAATCCGCCCGACCCCAGAGGCAGTCGCTGCGGCCCACACGGGAGCCGGACCGCTGTTCAGGCGCCTCCTCACCACGGCGCAACCCAGCCGCTCGGCCGAGCAGGAGCACGGAAACAGCTCCAATCGGTGCCCCTCGCCGCCAGGAATCAGGAGACAATGTAGAAGTGCAGGTAGGATGCGAAAACCTGCAGGATTGTGCCGGATAATGAAGCTTGGCCGGCAGAGCCCACTAGTGTGCGGCCATCTTGCCGCCGGCCAAGCCACGCCCCCTATATAATAAGGTAATTTCAATGTTATCCTACGGGAGAGGTAGGCTATGCGGTGGTGAAAACAAATTTAAGAGTTTCAATTCCAGGACATGGCTGCTTTTTAAGTACATTGCACCCTGCCCTCTGGACTGTTCAAGACCAACCCTAGAGTGCCTTATATGTATTAAAAAATAAGGTTTGGACCCGGCAAAAGGTTTATTTCGCCAGGTCGAAACGGCAGTTTAAAAACCTCACACACAGGCTGCAATGGCAGGCCTGAGACATGTTTAGAGTGCTACTTAAGTGGGTGGATCAACCAGTGCTGCAGGCCCAATGGTAGCATTTATTTTACAAGCAGTGGGCATGTGATGCCACCTGACTAGGGACTTATAAGTACACCAAATAGGCCAATTGGTTATAAGCCAATGTTACCATGTTTTAAGAAGAGAGTACAAGCACTGGTTAGCTGTCATAAAGTGCACAGATTCCCAAGGCCCAAAAAAATGAATTCAACAAAAAATGGAGGAGTGAAGGCAAAAAGTCCGGGGATAACCCAGCAGAAAGGGCCAAGTCCAACAAAGTAACCTATGACATGCTACAAAGCCACTAGCAAAAAGGCAACAAATCCTCCTTTAATTCTACCAAATCTCAGAAGCAAAACATGAAGAGTCACTCGTTGTCAAGAACCAAGAACCTCTCTAGCATGCCCCTTCATCTCAAAAGGCAAAGAACTGGAAAAATACCTTGACATGAAAACCAAGAGAATATACCAATCAAACCAACCTTAGTTAAGACCTTTCAGCTCAACCAACACCCAGGTTACTCTCCTTCAACCTCCTTGCATCCAATGATTGCACCAACCTCATTAAAGAATGTGGCTGAAGAGGATGACCATCTGTCCTCTGTCTAGCACCTATGTTCAAATATCTCCTCTTTAATAGCTCAGCTGTCATCATGACCAGTCCTATCATCAATCACTCTCAGGTATCAGAATTATTTCCAAAGTATCTCAAAACCTACACCAAACCAAAAGGCTAGGCTGCAACCCAACTGATCCTTCTGGCCCATTCTTGAGCTTACTTATTTACTGCCAGTTATGCCAAATGGCATGCAGGGAAGAAATAAAGGACCTACAATTCTGTCTGTCTTGGGCAAGATTGTGCATGGTGCCCCAGCTGTAGCTCAGGGTCATCATTTCTGTGTCTAAACTTCACCTCCAGGAGCTCTTTGGGCTGCCTCTCTTCCGTTTCCCTCTGGGGTCCAGTGGACAGCTATTCTTGTGATGGAGTATTGTTCTCTTCTGATGGTGTGTCCTATCCATCTCCTTCTCACAATCATGGTGTCCATGCTCTCTGGCTTTCATCCGGGGAGCAGTTCCTGGATGGAGATGGTTCGTGGATAGAAAATGTCCAAGATTCATCTCAGTTTACTCGTGTGGAAGATGACGTGATGGTTTGGTGATGTCACTTTTCGTCATCTGCCAACATTCTGATCCATACAAGGGTGTGAACAAAACATAGCTTTGGTTAAGCCTCAGTTTGGTGTTTCTGCTGTACTGAGATGACCTCCACACATTGGAGCTCCAGTATAACCGCTTCTCATGCTACAAAGAATCTGGAATGCAGCTGCCAGGTTACCCATTAATATACAAATCAGAACCATATCTATCCATTTTTTACACTCACATCCTAAGGCTTGACCTATCTAATTCAAAGCAATGTGCCTCAAACATTGAGCCACTCATAGTACTGATCACTCTTTCTTCAATATCAGCTCTGCACCACTGCCAAACTATACCTCTACATTTGAGGCATGCACTTTAAATAACTCATTCTTCAAAAAGTGACAAGTGGAAGCTCTTTTTCCACTTAGATGACCAAGCTGTGTAACTTGATTCCTACAAGAATAGGAATAATAGATTATCACCTGAAACATCGAAGATCTTTAAAAACCTGGCTGTTTGGCTCAAATAATTTTATGATAACTACCACAGCTTAAGAAAATGATAAATACTTGCATGTGTTACTGTGTACATACTCGCACTTTTCTGCAACACCTCTTGCATATGATTGCTACAAGTTGGCCACACCAGGATTGATGCATGTCTACAAACTTCCTGCACCAAACCAAAAACTAGGCCTGGCCAGATTATCAATTATTCTAGAGTAATGTGGAATTACTAAAATTTCCCAGATTAATCTTTGGTGCGGAATTACTGATAATTATGTGATTACTCCTGCTTGCGTAATTAAGAATAATTTTGGGGGAAAACCTACCACAAGAGCTCATTCAGCGAGTGTAAGTGGCCGCTCACACTTGATATTCGTGTTCTTCTGATTTAGTGCTGTTTCTTAGCTCAAAATGCAAGAAAATAGTGCTAATTGCGGGTAGTAAGTTGGAGGAAATCCCTACCGTAGGAGCACATTTAGCAAGCGTGAGCAGCTGCTCGTGCTCGCTATTCACGTTCTATTGTATTTAGCACTATTTCTTAGCACAAAATTGTAGGAAAGAGAAATATTATGCAGTATGGCTGGGTAGGCTTACCATGTAATATTTTCACAATATGCCAAAGATATTCCTTGGATTCACACTAATAACTCCTTAGGTCAGTCCTGGTAGAGTGGCAAAGAGCAGTCAGGTTTTACTAGAGACACATGTGTTAAGCATTTCAGAGTACCAACATGGACGATAAGTAATTGGTGTTGGATTTCTCTCGAGTCGTGTCAATTTATAAAAATAAGAGTGCATTTTATCTTAATTTAGACACCAAAACAAATGGAATAGCATACATATAACCAAACTTATAGATTTTTGAAGCAATATTAAATCAGTGCAGTAAAATACATGGAAAATATAACATTGCGGTCAATGGCAAAAAACACTAGTGACAATTGGTCACTTGCAGGTCGAGTTACGTGGAACCTTTACATCGTTATGGTCAAGCAGGCCCCAGGACCATGCCACGACAGTCAGATCAATTTTCCCTAGACTATGGAGTCCGGGTGCAGAAATCTCCTGGCTGTACTTGGTACTCAACGGGAGCCGCACTGGTGCTGATTTTACTGCTTACCCAATGCTGCAAGAAACAGAATGAAAAAGCACAACAGATACACAGCTGCTGACATCAGATGATGGTTGCACGGTGCTCCCTGTAGATGCAGCGTCAAGTGTGGGGGTCGATTACCAGATTGGCGACTAACAAGCCTTGGCAGCGGTAAGCACAGCGAAAATGTACTGGAACTTCACTGGGTCTGGGGGAGTGACGTAGAGGCCTGGAATTTGGGGCAGGGGAGACTACAACTCCTACAATGCACTGGACCACCTGGATTTGGGCAGTCCCACGGAGGGCTTGGTGGCCAGTTATCAGGCTCATGTGCACTGTCAGAGTCGAAAACCAGCTCTTAGCAGTCCAAATGGGTGCAAAAAAGTGGGGGCATTAGCAAAGAGCCCTTTTTTCTTACAAAAATGAATCCTCAGGTCCAATGTGGATGCGAGGGGGTATTTTTGCACTAGAAAACAGCGCTAAGCACTGAATTTCTCTTCTAGTGTAATTTCTCACAGAATTCTAATGAAATTCCGCATCATTACATTACACGGAATTATACCCACCTCTAACCAGTACCTCTCTTGTAGGCCACACTACAATGCTGCACACTTTAAATCATGCATTTCGATAGGGTCCCTCACCAACCCAATGGTAATTTGTAGTGCTCTGCAGCCTCATCAGGAGAATGAAGCGCTAATTAAATTCTACGGTACAATAGAATACAATAGCAGGCACTGTGAGTTTAGATTTTCATTGACTGCTCTGTAAAATGTGATGTCTGAGGGTTGTGACTTTCCACCATACTATAAAGCTAAGCAAATTGCAATGCAAACCATGGCGACCTTGCCATTACTGTATGCAAGCAGAATGCTAAGCAGGCTGTGAAAAAAACATGTGCCATGACTTTATACCCTACTATAATCATAAGCACACGGCAGCATAGAAACACTGGGCCAGATGTACTAACATTAGGAATAACGATTTCCTTATTATGATTCTCTCTGAATCGTAATTAGGAAATCGGTATTCCTAATGTATGAAACTCTTTTGAGTTTCATTAGCAATTCATAGTGGTTCGCAAATAGACCTACCTCATACATATTAATGAGGTAGGTCACAATTTGCGGCCCATTAGGAATCACAGCCATCACAGGGATGGTGGCCTGCTGAGGTCAGCAGACCACCATGTCTGTAACTGTTTTTTAATAAAGCAATTGTGTTTTTTATAAATGCAGCCCATTCTCCTTAATGGAAAACGGGATGCGTTTAAAAAGAAAAAATGAAAATTTGCAGTTTCCTTTTTTAAGAGTAGTCAGTGGTCTGTGGGACAACTGTCTGCTCTTAAAAATTATTTGTTTTCCATTCTCAAAGGGGATGTGGTCTCCTGGGGACCCATTTCCATTTGCGAATGGGTTACCCCCTCCTTCAAGGAGTTGGTAAAATATGAATATTTTGCACCCTAAACACGCCCCTTTCAAATACTGAATCACAAACACAAATTGCGATTCAGTAACGTGTTACTGAATGGAAATTTGTGTTTTGTCATAAGTAAAAGCATTTTTGCGGTCGGAAATAGCCCGATCGGCTTTTTCTGACCGCAAAATGCTTCGTACATGTTGCCCACGGTGACTTAACAAATTCAAAGAATGCTATTAAATTATGATTTAGGCAGTGTGACTATACACCTTGTCCATGGGCGTGGGAATTATGCTACAGGGGAGGACCAAATTATGTGGCAGGATTGACAACATTTTCAGCACATGTTCTGAAAGTATTACTTCATTATTCTGTCATATTTATATGTTAAGACTGCATGGGCAGTCGCAGGAGTCTTGGTCCAGGCAGCCTCGCATGAGTGCGTAATCTACAACCTGCAAAACCAGTCTGATCTGTTCCTCCAAACGTGGGCACCTTTTCTGCAAGGCGAGAATGATGACAGACGTCTTACATCAGGCGCCTCAGATCCCCCACCCCCCTGCCCACCTACAACCATATGGATTAAACCGAGCTGCATTACTCCGTACAACTGCCTATCCTATAGCACAGAACGTTTCTTCACTTTCTCCCCTTCTTCCTCCCTCCTCATTTTTCCATTGCCACACCTGTACTAACATCCTCTCATACCCCCTTCTCACTTCTCCACCGCTGTTCTACCCTGCTCTGCTTTACTACATCCCACCCTTCCCCATCCCCAGGGACATTTTAAGGATTTCGGGGGCCCTGGGCAAAATGTAATTTGGGGGCCCCTGTTAGGAACAGCTTTGGGGTCATGATCTAATTTCAGCTCTTTCCTGCTCTCTTTGGCCAGGTCACTCAAAGTGCACAGGCACACTGGTCATATTCTAAGTGTGTTTACATTCAATACTCAAGGATGCTGACCTGTTTTCAATATTAGAATATACAGCGCCAGCTCACTAATATTATTGCAAATAAACTTCGTAACTCCCACCTATTTCTCGTTTGTGAGGCCCTGTTATGATTTAAAATAATTATTTTCATGAATGTAGCTATTGTTGAAAAACAAACATTTCCCTGAAAAATGTCTGTAATAACACACATCACCCACATTAAAATTAAATTAAAGGAAAGCGATGTTTAAAACAATCTGTTTAAAAATTATTCAAGGTCATCTTAGTAACACTTCAGAACAAAGGTGGCTATATCAAGGAGGGGCCCCCTGAAAGGCTGGGGCCCTGGGCCAGGGCCCACTTTGCCCATGCCTTAAAACGTCTCTTCCCATCCCCCTCTTGGAGCCTATACCCCCCTTCCCCTACCCTCTCCTCCATCCCCCATCCTCACCCTCCCATCAACTCCCCCTCACTTCCCATGGACCCCTTCTCCCGCCTTCTCTGTCCTCCCTCCCCCAACACCTTATCCTAGCCCCCCTCCTCCCCTCTCCTCCCCACACCTTCCCACACCTTATCCCACAACCCGCCGATAGCTCCCTCCACTCCTCCCACAATACCCTCCCCTCTCCCCCCCCGCCATGCAGACACACCGAATAATATGGACTCCCATTGCCTGCACCCTGAGGACAGCGGCTGAGACCGCCCACACCATCAACTTGGTCCTGTCATTACCTCCCTCCTCCCTACCCTTGCTTTTCATCATAATCCCATTCACTTATACAATGACCTATGGAAATACCACCGATAGCAGGATCTGGGAAAACTCCCCAACCCTTATTTTCTGCCTGTTCCACAACCCAACCTCATCCTCCGCCCTGTTCATACCCTAAGAGACACCTGGCCCCAGTCGGTCTACCTGTTCATCAGCCCCATCGCTACCTACCATGGCGGTTTTATCTTATCCAGGGTGAGCATATCCCCCCACACGCTATCATACGACGCAGCAGACACCATAGATAGGGCTCACAAGAGAACCGGCTCCTCATCAATGACGTGGGCGCGTACTACCCCATCACCTACAGGTCAACATCCAGCTTTCTCGATCCCTGAAACTCTTTAGAACTTTACGTGGGCATTTCCCAGAGGTCCCTAGCCTTTATTCCCTACCCTGCCCCCCATGATTATCCTCTCAGCCTTCCCTCCCTCTCTACTCTCACTGTTATATAGTATGTACCATCTCAACCTAATTACCATTGGATGACATTGCCGTACCTGAATGTCAGATGATGATTATCCATGCTATGTACCCTTATGCCTTCTTTAATAAACAACTGCAACACAAAAAAAGACTGCATGGGCAATGTTTTCACTCCTTAACTACCAGTATAGCACCCACACCCTTAACTACCAGTATAGCACCCAAATACAGCAATAAGCAGGGCCACTGAAATTATGCGGAAGAGGAGGGCCAAATTATGGGCAGGATTGCATAAATTATACTGCAAGAAAAGGCAAATTATGTGGCGTAATGCAGCACATTTTATAATAGTGTTGTCATTATGTTGTCATCATTTACACACCTGTTAACACTGTCTGGGCTGGGTGACCAGAATTGTAAAGCCAAAAACCGGGACATTTCACGAAAATAGAAGAAGGACTACCGTTTTACCTCACGCGAGCGCCCAGAATGGCAGCAGAGAATTACAGTACAGGCAGTTAGAACATACATCAAATGCAATTTTTGAACCCAGAAGCTTGCCTGTTAATTACATTGCTTCCTTGAAACAACTGCTAACAATCCCTGCTTTGTAAAACATAAAAAAGCACCTCCCGCCGTTTTCTGTCGACCCTCTCTAAAAACCGGGACAGGAGCTACATTTCCTGAATTCTGCCGGGACAGCTGGTGAAAAACCGGGTCTGTCCGGGCAAATCCGGGACGCCTGGTCACCCATTACACCTCATTAGTTTCAGTTTCACACTCAAATATAGCAATAAGCAACAGAAAGGTGACCAATCAAGCTTTGCAGAGGGCCTTCCTCTGGGTGGCAACACGTCACTGCACGTTTTGTAAGTCTTGAACTGTTAGAGCTAGAAACTATTTTTTTGTTATAATCTGCAAATTACAAGCACATGATGAAAAATGAAGCAAAAATGGCAAATTCATAATTACACAGAAAACTCGGCAGTTGCAGAATTGCATATTGCTGGTGGCCCTGACTTTGCCAGAACATTAAATAAACAAAAGCATAATCGATTCAATGATTTTATACCTCCAATGAAAGGCAAGCGCAAGCTGTGTCAAGGTAACCCCTGAAATTCGTGTTGACAATATCAAACGAAGACCCACCAAATGATTTAGTAAAGCATTTTTTGAGGGGAAGTATGAGGATTTCTTGGAAGTTCACGTTCGTTTTCCTACTAGAGGTATTTTCCACTCAAGCGCAGAGCTCATTTGTAAAATGTAGATGTCCTTTTAAAGCTGTAGTACAAGCTACAATTAAGCAGCTTCCACCATCGCAGATCGGTCAGTATTCAGTCTCACCTTCTGGCAGTTGTTCACTAGGATGGGAAAGGAGCACAACCGGAAGATGAGGAGACCTCTGGCGATCTCCCAGAAACTCTTCAGCCTGAACACCTCCCCGTCGTCGAACGAGATGTGTCGCGGTACCGGTCCAGGGTCCTGTACTGTGGGAGATGCGGCGTCCACAGGATGTTGGGAAGCGGCCGCTCTGAGGAACAGGCGTGCACGCACGAGGACAGGGAAGCGAAGAAATGCTCTCGCAGCAGTAAATCCCGACAGCGGCATGACGGAAGAGGTCAAACACCACCCGACTAAGGTTTGCGCTTGTCCCCTTTCGCTCCCGCAGAAGTGACCACTCAGGGCCCTAGTTCAGTAATGGGATTTGCAGGTGATGTCAGTGAATTTAGGTGAGGTGTGTGAAAAGTAGTGCCAGTTCCGACAGTGTAGGCAGGCTGAGAGCAAGTGTGTGTAAAATTTCACCAACACAGGCCTAGAGTAGAAGGCTGTACCGCCGGACCAGGCCCAGCCGTAGCGCAGTGACAGAGTGAGAGGTGAAGTGTGGAGCAACTCGTGAGAGTGTATAGGAAGGCAGCATACGTGTGCCAAGCGTGAAGAGAATTAGTGAAGCTGTTCTTGGACAGGTGCAGGAACCATAAGCAAGAGTTGGACTGACTGAGGGAATTGCACCTTGAAGGGGAGGAAGTGGCAAGGATGTGCAAAACTTAGAAAAGTTTTCTACTTTTGCACGACTGAAAAAGACAGTTGGGAAATGACACGGAAAAGATGCAAAGAAGCAGTAAAATGTGGGACTGGGAAAGAAGCAAGGGAAAGCATGCACCCGAATGGCCTTTCTCCTCCCTAGGACACCTTTTGGTCCAACGCAGGACGAGGTGGACTTTAAAAACGCACAGACCCGAATACTGAGCCTGACCGCTGGTGACCCAAAGATGTTAATATCCACAACTTATTAACTTGCAGTCGTGTTTGTGACTCGTGTTGGAGGACAGCACGATCACTTGGGGGCGGAGGAAAGGGGGTCGTGTAGGCACTTTTCAAGATTAGAAATGAGGGAACCAGCCAGCTGGCAACACGCGAATTGGCCAAGGTCTACTTAACCCTTCCGTAGCCAGGGGGTAGAGAAAAGACAAAAGGTAGAAACCCCTGCCAACATGCATACATACATACATATTCCTCACCGACGTGGTGAGAAAATCAAACTGCAGGAAGTCTGAACTTCACAAGTGACATTCCAAACATTCAAGCAGCACGAGGGACACCTATAGTACAAACAGACATGTCTGGATGGGTGTGAATATTGACTCTGTTGGCTGGGGATGTTTATCCTCATTGCTTGCCCAATTTGAGTGACACACTAGGACACGCTTGTACCGAGAGCCTGGGAACTGGATGTGCTGGTGCACAGATAAGACCAGCAGTTTAAATTAGCTGCAAAGCATGGGCAGAGAGACAGAAGACAGGAAAACCTTCTCTACCTCTAAGGGGACAAAATCACTCTTAAGTGAATGAAAATAGTTAGGTTCCTAATACCCTCAGAACCATAGACAAGGCCTTTACTGAGTACCACAGTCGAAGGGTTATCTCAGCATCAGAAATCAGTCCAACCCTCATTACCACATTACGTGGATAAATACAAAACCAAAACTCATAGGTATAATCAAACACCAACATAGGTCTAATTACAAAACCATATTTCAAGCTTAACCCAGAACCCTGGCCCTGTGTCAAAAGTTTAATCCAGGTTTATCCTTAAAATCACCTCTAAACAGCGGAGCACTCTCCTCAGTAACTGTGAGAAAGTGCCCTCTTTCTGCATGGTTGCCTCCACTTTTGCTGAACTGCTGATGTGCTTTGACTGAGTGTGCCCTGGGCTCCTGCCAATCAGGTACCCAGGGCCTATGTTCTTTCCCTAGAACTGCATTGAATACGAAACCCAATTGGCATCTCTGATCACAGGTCAGCCCCTGGTAAATGGTACCACAGGTACCCAGGGCACTATGACCAGGGAAGACCTCCAAGGGCCGCAGCACTTATTGTGCCACCCTTTGAGGCCCTGTACCTTTACACTCACACACGGCCTTTGCAGGCTGCGTGTCTTGGTGCAGAACAAACTGAAGAGTCAACATGGCACACAACCCTGTGTGCCATGCCTACAACCCACTGCCCTGGCATAGATCAGCCACCTCCCTAGCTGGGTGCACTATACCAGTGGAGAGGGGACAGGTGCAGGAGCCCTGTACCCCTACAGTGTCTAAGTCCATTCTTAGACATTGTAAGTGCAGTGCTGGCATTAAGAGTATATGGTGCTGGGAGTTTGTCATTACGAACTACATAGCACCATAATGGCTGCACTGAAAACTGAGAAGTTTGGTTTCAAACTTCTCTGCACATTAAACCCACACTGATGCCAGTGTGGGATTTAATGAAAAATCCACACAGAGGGCATCTTAGAGATGCCCCCTTAAAAACGACCTACCACTAGTGTCCAGGCTGAGTGGCTGCTTTCAGCTGCCACCACCGGACATGTTTCTGGACCCCTGGGTCGAGAGCCTGCTGCTCTCGGGGGCCTGAAACAATGCACATCCTGGGACGAGGTGCCAAGCCTCCTCTCCCAGGATGGGCAGGGTCCACGAAGGGGAAGCTTCAAAGGCTTGCCGCCTTTGTGAGCTTCCCCAGGCCTTTGATGCTTCAGCAACTGGTCCCCACCGGTTCTGACCCCCACTTTAGGCAGGAGAATCAGCAGGAAAACCAAGTGAGGAAGGGAGTTGTGTCCACCTCTGCCAACTCCACCCCTCAGGTGGGGGAGGCAAGGTGAAGCACAACTCTCAGTCCCCGCCATCTTGCAGATGGGGGGACCCAGCCAACCAGGGTGAGGCATATGCCTCCCTCCCACTGGAGGGTGGCATAATAGGGCGTGTACCCACCCCAGGGAAGGGACCCAATGGTCCCAACCTTTTGCCTACCTGTAATGCCCCTAAATCAAGTATTTAGGGGCACCACTGAACCTTGCTTCCTCAGACAAGAAAGCAGAAGAAGAAAAGAAGAAGAAGGACCGAACAGCCGTGCCGAAGCTAACAAGAGGAGGACGCCCACTGACTTGGCCCCAGCCCTACCGGCCTGTCCCCACTTCAAACCTGCAGAAGCGAAACTCCGGTGTGTCCTGCAGCCAGCAGCCTCAAGAACCCCCGAGGAGCTGCCCTGCTTTCAAAAGAAAAGACTCTGTCTCCCGTGAACACCGGATTTGTTCACCAACAGACTCCAGGTCCTGCAAAGTCCACAAGTCTGCACTACTCTGCAGCCGATGCCCACGGCCTGAGTTTGAGTGGCCCAACACCCGGAGGAGGTCTCCCCGGCGATCCTGATCCGAAATCCAGTGACCCCTGACCTGCCTCAAGCCTCCAGCCGACGCCTGCAGCCTCAAACCGGAAGGTCCCCCCCAACCCGACCCGGAGCTGGTAAGAAGATCCGACCCTAAAAGGCACCCCTACACCCGACGCCCCACAGCCTTGGGCGGCCCAACCGATGGTGCCTAACAAACCCCTAGCATCCCAACTTACCTCTACAAGTGGTGGTCGCACCCAGAAGACCTTCGTCCCCGAGCCTGCAGTGTGTTTGGAAACCAGAGACTCCCCATTGAAAGCTACAGGGCGCCCGACGCCAAAACAGCACTCTGAACCTGGCCGCCCCGGTGCCGCTGAGGGTGCACTTTTTGTGCTGGCTTGAATCCCCATTTGCCCTGATCTTACGTCCAGGAGCTTTGCTCCCACAACCCAGTGGCCTGCTAGTCAGCAGCCACCAACCGGAGGCCCCCTATCCCCTATTGGATATCATTGGGCCTCAGCACTCTGCACCCTGCCGCCCTAGTGCCGCTGAGGGTGTAACAAGAATGCCTCATTGACCCTGGAGGACCCCTGAATCTACCCCAGAATACCAACTCCCACAAACGAATACTTACTGTTAGACCTGGCACCATTGGCGTGGGTCTCCCTTCCATTTTTTTGCTGTTGCCTCCTATGTTTTTGCAGTGTTTTTGCTGGTCTAGATGCTTTGGGCACTTTGCCACTGCTGTTCAGTGCCAAAGTGCAAGTGCTCCCTATTGTAAATTGTTGTAATGGATGAGTGACTCCATGATTGGCTTATTTGATTTACTTGTCAGACCCTAGTACAGTGCACCATGAGTGCCCAGGGCCTGTAAATCAAATGCTGCTGGTGGGCTTGCAGCACTGATTGTGCCACCCACAGAAGCAGCTTCTAAAATATGGCTCAGGCCTGCCATTGCAGAGCCTGAGTGCAGTCTGGGTCTGCCATGTCGACTTTGCAAGTGCACCCACTTGCCAGTCCCTAAACCTTCCCTTTTCTACATGTTAGTCACCCCTAAGGTAGGACCAAGGTACCCCTATGGGCAGGGTGCATTGTATGTGAAAGGTAGGACATGCCCTGGTGTGTGTGGCATGTCCTGATAGTGAATTACAGCCAATTTCGTTTTTCACTATTGCAAGGCTATCTGTTCCCATAGGCCAGAATGGGCAGTTTGATTATAACATCTTATAAGCATAACTGACCCAAGGAACAAGATAGGAAAATAAAGTTTAGTATGCCTGAACTCAGAATGTTAAAATACATCTTTTAGTGTGGGTGATTTTTACATTCTGTGTTTGAAAATACCACTTTTAGAAAGTAGGTATTTTCTTGCCTAACCATCCAGTATGCCTCTGCTAGGTTTGTGTATTCCATGTCTGGTTTGTGAGTGACGGGGCTGGAGAGGGCTTTGGCTCCAGCAGTCTGATAAGTCAGGGCTGGGTTGAATAGAGAGTAAGGGGAGGAGATTTCCTTTCACATGCCTGAGCCTACATAGAATAGAGAGTAGGGAGTAGGGAGAGGAGATTTCTTTTCAGCTACCTGGGCCAGGTCTGCTTTCAACAATGCTGTCTCCACCTCCTGCCAGGAATCTGCACCAGGGAGGACAGAACTGGTTTGGGCTGGGTACAGACACTCTCTGCCTTCAGAGAACAAAGGATTTTGGAGTATAAATATTGGGGCCCAGACCCCAGAACTTTAGATCACTTCTGGGAATCAAGACGAACCTTTGCCAAGGAGAGAAACCAAGAAAGCTGAAGGAGGAGACTGCCCCAGCACTGGTGATTGCTTGGGGTTGGCCTGCAGTGGTTACTTATTGCCAAGGAAAGGAGAAAAGGAACTTTGTGTGTACTTTAATCATCTTGAGGAAGATCTCCAAGGGCTTGAAGCTAAGCTTGCCTCCTGTTCTGAAGTCTCAGGGACACAAAGACTTCACCCCCAGCTCCCCCTGAATTTCCTTGCTGGGAATTCTACCTGCAGAGAGGTGCCTGCTGTTGTTTTGGGCCCTCTAAAGACTGCGTGTCGCTGGGAGCTGGAAGCGCGACGCAACGAGGAAGAAGCATGTCGCCGCAGATGTTGCCGACGCATCGCCGAAGAAGCGTGCCGCAGCTGTTTGCCGTCGCATCGCCGAAGGAGCGTGTTGCATCACTGGAGAAGCGTGCCGCAGCAGCAGAGGTTGCCGTCGCATCACCAGAGAAGCGCGTCGCAGGGCCTGTCGCGGCTCAAGAAACCATCGATTTCGGCGCAAGGCCGCCGGGCATGCACGCATCGCATCCAAGTTGTCGCATCGCATCAAAGACGCCATTTTGTCGCATTGCACCAGATCGTCGCATCGCATCGAGGCGCCATCTTGTCACATCGCACCGGATTGAAGTAAGAAACAGATGTTTCCCCTCCTCTCCGGTAAGGAACAGACGCATCGCCTCCCCTGCGCTGCAGTAAGGAACAGGTGCGCCGCCTCCCCCGAAGCAAGGAACGGACGCATCGCCTTCCCTGCAACCCCTTTTGTTTGTATTACGTTACGCATCCAAGGTACTTTGAGAGTAAAGTGTCGCATTTACCATCTACATTGAACTACGCTACTTCTACCATTTGAAAGTCATATTTTTTAATACTGTATTGTGGATTTTTGTCGTTTGGTCTTGTGTTAAGTCTAGATAAAGATTACTTATTTTCTAAACTGGTGTGGTGTCCATTTGTAGTGTTTTCACTGTGTTACTGTATGTGTTCACAAATGCTTTACACACTGCCTCTGAGATAAGCCTGCCTGCTCGTGCCAAGCTACCAAGAGGGTGAGCAGGGGTTATTTTAGGATTGTAGCCCCCTTACCCTGACTAGAAGCAAGGGCCCCTACTTGGTCAAAGGTATCTACCTCTGCCAACTAGAGACCCCCATTTCTAACACTTACCTTTGAACCGATAACCCTATTTTCCTCCATAGGATAACATTGACTGTTTTTCTGTGAACAGTTTCTAAGTGTGGAGTTGGAAAATCTAAAAAAAAAACGTTAAAACTGTAACGAAATAAAAAAAGTAATCTGTAGAGTAATCTACTCGACATTCTACTAAAAAGCCAATTCAAAGAATATGTACAGTATATCAAAAACATCGCATTACTAGTAGCTCTACTGTAATCAAATCAAAGTGCATATACAATTGCAATTAAAACGGTTTACAAACTGCATTACTACTGTAAAGTATTGATTGCTTACCTGTGCCAGGCTTACTTGGTTCTAGAAAATAAAATAACTAAAAGAATATTTTTATACAAAACCAATTGGTCTGAAGTTCAGTCTTTGAGTGAATGATATAATTTGCTGTTTGAGTGTGTACAACAAATGCTTAACACTACCCTCTGATACAGCCTTACTGCTCGACCACACTACCACAAATAGAGAGTAAGGTGCTCTCTACTTTTACATCTGCCTACCTTTGGGGTTCCACTGGACTCTGTGCACACTATACCTTACTTTGGTATAGTATATACAGAGCCAGCTTCCTACATTGGTGGATCAGCGGTGGGATATACAACTTTGCATTTGTTGGACTAACTTGGTTACCACCTGATCACACAACAGAACTCTTAAATTGTCTTTAGAATTCAGATTTTTTCAAATTGGCAATTTGTTTGCAAAATTACTAAAAGTCTTGTTAGGGCCTTGGTTAAGTCCCTTTAGAATTTTAGAAAAATAAAAAGTCACTTTAGTTAGGGATAAGAGGGGTTAGAAGTTTTTTTAACTATGTCTCTTAACAAGAACCCCGCTGTTAGTGAAAATAACCACAATGACAGAGGACCAGGATGACCTCACCCCCTAACTTCTCTTGTCTTTCAAGGAGATAAGGTCCCTGTGCAAAATTAAAAACATAACCATGGAGTCCCATCCCACCAAACAAAAGCTCCAGGAGCTGTTGGCTGGGTATGCTAAGGACCATCTCTCTGAGAATGGTGAAGACCTCTCAGATGAGGAAGAAGATGGAGGGGATGAGGAGGTAGACTGACCCCAACCCCCCCTTTCATAGGGAGTAAATGGCCCCAGTGGCCCTGACTCCAAGAATCAACCTCTCAGTACCTAGATCCCACACAGGTGGATCAGGTACTACCAAGGACAGCTTCAATGAGGAGGACAACCTGCTAGCAAGGTTGACCAAAAGATTGGACCTAGAGACCAGACTCCTGGCTCTAGAGAGAGAGAGCAGAGATGGGCCTAGCACCAATCAATGGTGGCATCAATTTAATTAATAAGAATAAAGAGCAATCTTATGATCCTAAAATCCCCAAAGGGATTGTCCCTAAATATGAAGATAGTGATGATATCACAAAATGGTTCACAGCCTTTGAGAGGGCCTGTGAAATGAGAAAAGTGAAGAAGTCACACTGGGGGGCACTCCTTTGGGAACTGTTCTCTGTTAACTGCAGAGACAGACTCCTTACCTTTTCGGGGGCAGATGCTGGGTCTTAGGACCTCATGAAGAGAACTCTGATTGAGGGATTTGGACTCACAACTAAGGAATACAGAATTAGATTCAGGGGGGCTCACAAAACCCAAAACCAATCCTGGATTGACTTCTTTGACTACTCAGTTAAAACACTAGATGGTTGGTTAACTGGACACAATGTGCATGATTTCAATGGACTTTACAATTCGTTAATGAAAGAACATATTTTAAGTAATTACACTAATTAAAAGTTACATCAGCATTTGGTAGACCTAGGTCTAATTTCTCCCCAAGAATTGGGAACGAAGCTGTGCTGTAGAGAAGAGTGGCTGCTGTGCAGCATGCTGAAAAGTTATAATAAAAAAGTGTCAGAAGCATTTTTGTTACTTTATATATGACCAAGAAGGCATTATGTAAAACTGAACAACCATATTAAAAAAAGTATTTACAATAAAATATTTCCTCAGATTTCTTTTGTTCTTGCAATGCTGGCAACTTGTTTCTGCCTATTGCAATGGTTGTTTGTTAAAGCTTTTTTTTTGAGGGGGTATAAACAATCGGAGGGTGAAGGTTGGGAACTAGTACCTGTATTATAACACTAGCAGCGGCCAGACTCTAGGGAAGAATCAACAGATGCCAGATTCCGAGAGCAGGCTGAGGTGGTGCTGAGTGATGCTGAGGTGGTAGTGGTGGTGACTGTTGCAGAGACGATGCTGAGGTGATGCTGAATGATACTCAGGTCTTGCTGAGTGATACTGCTGTGGTGCTGAGTGATGCTGTGGTGGTGCTGAGTGATATTGTCTTGGAGCTGAGTGATGCTGTGGTGGTGCTGAATGATGCTGTGGTTACCCTGAGTGATGCTGTGGTTGCCCTGAGTGATGCTGTGGTGGCCCTGAGTGATGCTGTGGTGGTGCTGAATGATGCTGTGGTGGTGCTGAGCGATGCTGTGGTGGTGCTGAGTGATATTGTCTTGGCGCTGAGTGATGCTGTGGTGGTGCTGAGTGATGCTGTGGTGGCCCTGAGTGATGCTGTGGTGGCCCTGAGTGATGCTGTGGTGGCCCTGAGTGATGCTGTGGTAGTGCTGAATGATGCTGTGGCGACGCTGAGTGATGCTGTGGTGGCAGTGAGTGATGCTGTGGCGGCGCTGAGTGATGCTGTGGCGGCACTGAGTGATGCTGTCGCGGCTCTGAGTGATGCTGTGGTGGCACTGAGTGATGCTGTGGTGGCGCTGAGTGATGCTGTGGCAGTGCTGTGGTGGTGCTGAGCGATGCTGTTGTGGCCCTGAATGATGCTGTGGCGGTGCTGAGTGATGCTGTGGCGACGCTGAGTGATGCTGTGGCGACGCTGAGTGATGCTGTGGCGGCGCTGAGTGATGCTGTGGTGGCACTGAGTGATGCTGTGGTGGCGCTGAGTGATGCTGTGGTGGCGCTGAGTGATGCTGTGGTGGTGCTGAGTGATATTGTTGTGGCACTGGAGTGATGCTGTGGTGGTGCTGATAGTTCTGAGTGATGCTGTGGTGGTGCTGAGTGATGCTGTGGTGGCGCTGAGTGATGCTGTGGTGGTGATGAATGATGCTGTGGCGGTGCTGAATGATGCTGTGGCAGTGCTGTGGTGGTGCTGAGCGACGCTGTTTTGGCCCTGAATGATGCTGTGGCGGTGCTGAGTGATGCTGTGGCGACGCTGAGTGATGCTGTGGCGGCGCTGAGTGATGCTGTGGTGGCACTGAGTGCTGCTGTGGTAGCGCTGAGTGATGCTGTGGTGGCGCTGAGTGATGCTGTGGTGGCGCTGAGTGATGCTGTGGTGGCCCTGAGTGATGCTGTGGTGGCCCTGAGTGATGCTGTGGTGGCCCTGAGTGATGCTGTGGTGGCCCTGAGTGATGCTGTGGTAGTGCTGAATGATGCTGTGGCGACGCTGAGTGATGCTGTGGTAGCAGTGAGAGATGCTGTGGCGGCGCTGAGTGATGCTGTGGCGGCACTGAGTGATGCTGTGGCGGCTCTGAGTGATGCTGTGGTGGCACTGAGTGATGCTGTGGTGGCGCTGAGTGATGCTGTGGTGGCGCTGAGTGATGCTGTGGTGGCGCTGAGTGATGCTGTGGTGGTGCTGAGTGATATTGTTGTGGCACTGGAGTGATGCTGTTGTGGTGCTGATAGTTCTGAGTGATGCTGTGGTGGTGCTGAGTGATGCTGTGGTGGCGCTGAGTGATGCTGTGGTGGTGATGAATGATGCTGTGCGGTGCTGAATGATGCTGTGGCAGTGCTGTGGTGGTGCTGAGCGACGCTGTTGTGGCCCTGAATGATGCTGTGGCGGTGCTGAGTGATGCTGTGGCGACGCTGAGTGATGCTGTGGCGGCGCTGAGTGATGCTGTGGTGGCACTGAGTGATGCTGTGGTAGCGCTGAGTGATGCTGTGGTGGCGCTGAGTGATGCTGTGGTGGTGCTGAGTGATGCTGTGGTGGTGCTGAGTGATATTGTTGTGGCACTGAGTGATGCTGTGGTGATGCTGATAGTTCTGAGTGATGCTGTGGTGGTGCTGAGTGATGCTGTGGTGACACTGAGTGATGCTGTGGTTGCCCTGAGTGATGCTGTGGTGGCCCTGAGTGATGCTGTGGTGGCGCTGAGTGATGCTGTGGTGGCGCTGAGCGATGCTGTGGTGGCGCTGAGCGATGCTGTGGTGGTGCTGAGTGATGCTGTGGTGGTGCTGAGTGATGCTGTGGTGGTGCTGAATGATGCTGTGGCGGTGCTGAATGATGCTGTGGCAGTGCTGTGGTGGTGCTGAGCGATGCTGTTGTGGCCCTGAATGATGCTGTGGCGGTGCTGAGTGATGCTGTGGCGACGCTGAGTGATGCTGTGGCGACGCTGAGTGATGCTGTGGCGGCGCTGAGTGATGCTGTGGTGGCACTGAGTGATGCTGTGGTGGCACTGAGTGATGCTGTGGTGGCGCTGAGTGATGCTGTGGTGGCGCTGAGTGATGCTGTGGTGGTGCTGAGTGATGCTGTGGTGGTGCTGAGTGATATTGTTGTGGCACTGAGTGATGCTGTGGTGGTGCTGATAGTTCTGAGTGATGCTGTGGTGGTGCTGAGTGATGCTGTGGTGGCGCTGAGTGATGCTGTGGTGGCACTGAGTGATGCTGTAGTGGCCCTGAGTGATGCTGTGGTGGCCCTGAGTGATGCTGTGGTGGCGCTGAGTGATGCTGTGGTGGCGCTGAGTGATGCTGTGGTGGTGCTGAGTGATGCTGTGGTGGTGCTGAGCAATGCTGTGGTGATGCTGAGCGATGCTGTGGTGGTGCTGAGTCATCCTGTGGTGGTGCTGAGTCATCCTGTGGTGGTGCTGAGTGATCCTGTGGTGGTGCTGAGTGATGCAGTGTTGGCCCTGAGTGATGATGTGGTGTCGCTGAGTGAAGCTCTGGTGGTGCTGAGTGATGCTGTGGTGGCGCGGAGTGATGTTGTGGTGCTGCTGAGTAATGCTGTGGTTGCACTGAGTGATGCTGTGATGGCGTTGAGTGATGCTGTGATGGCGTTGAGTGATGCTGTGATGGAGTTGAGTGATGCTGTGATGGCGTTGAGAGATGTTGTGTTGGTGCTGAGTGATGCTGTGCTGGCTCTGATTGATGCTGTGCTGGCTCTGATTGATGCTGTGGTGATGCTGAGTGATGCTGTGGTGATGCTGAGTGATGCTGTGGTGTTGCCGAGTGAGAGATAGAGTGAAGATATAATGCCCAATTAGAGAGGGTGGTGAGAGAGAAAGAGAGAGAAAGGGTGTAGATAGAATAAAGAGTGGAGCGGGATAGAGAGAGAGAAAGAAGGGGAAAGAGAGTGAATGAAGGAGTTTGAAAGAGAAACAGATAAAGGGGTGAGAGAATGAAAGGCTAAAAAAGGTAGAGAGGGGAGAGTTAATTAAGTAGAGAGAGAATTAGAGAGGGAGAGAGAGAGAAGGAGAGAGACAATAAGAGTAGGGGTGTGGAGTTTAAATAGAGTGAAGAAGTGACGCGGAAAAAGTAACCTTAAATATAGCTTTGTGCTTTGCGCAAATAAATATTTTAAAAAAAACCAGAGTGAGACAAAAATACTGGTAATTAGGCTGTGACTCCAAATATAAAACAAATAGCGATACAAGGTGAAATCAACCCACCGAAGCAATATTTCTAACTAGACAAAAAAAAGCTTGCATTTCAATGCTAATCGCTGTTGTTTTTCATGTGACTTTAGTCCAGGGCCGTCAGTTGGTAATGTGAGCTGCTGCTGCGATTGAAACATCAGAGTCCAGAGAGTTAATGAGCCATGAAGAGGAAATGAGGAAGAGATAGGAAACCCAGATGGCAGCTGCGCGCGTGCACGCCTTCATGAACGCAAGCTGGTCGCCAGCCGAAAGCCAGTGGGCTTGCACTTCCAAAACCCGCTTACTAAAACTCTGGTGCAGGCCAAGACCTAAAAAGTCTGAGTCTTCAAAAGGGCCCCAAAAACCTGCACAGGGGGGGTGGGTCCCAAAACTCTTTCCAATCTACTACTAAGTACAGGGGAAATAACTTTGATCCTGCAAAGACCTGGTGTAACAGCTGTAGAAAGTTGGGACACTTAACTGGAGATGCTACTTGTCTTAACAAGAAGCCCCCTAGTCCTACTACAGCTACTCCTGGTAAAGCCAGTCTCTAGATAGGATTAACAGTGTGCCAAGAGCAAATCGGGTTGCACACTGAAGCAGTTCTTGTCGCAGAAGGAGAAGTTCAGTGTGCCACTTTACCTGTGTGGCCACCCAACTTAAAGAAATACTTACATTACCCTTGGATCAATGGGACTAGGATAGAAGCCCTGAGGGATACAGGTGCCAGTGTAACTATGGTGAGAGATACACTGATTTCCCCAGAGCAATACTTGATTGGAAGAACTTACCCAGTCACCAATGCTGACAGTGTTACCACTTACCATGCAATGGCTATGGTGACATTAGACTGGAGGGGGTTAATTGCCTGAAATAGGTAGTGGTCTCTCCAAAGCTTCCAGCTGCATGTCTGCTTGGCAATGACCTGGAAACCTCAGCATGGGATGAGGTAGAATTGAAAACCCATGCAGCAATGCTGGATGTCCCTGAGATGGTGTGTATAAAAACAAGAGCACAGAGCAGAAAACAAGGTGAAAAAGAAGTGTTGGAGCCTGAAAGTATGACCCAACCTTCCAAGAGAAAAGGTAAGAAGACTGGGAAACCAGCTTCTGTACAGCAAGAGGACCACCCCTCTCCTCAGGGAAAGGACTTGGATACCCCAGAGGGAACTGAGCCCATGGAGCTTGACCCTTACCAGGTTGAACTCTTAGGCCCAGGGGGACCCTCTAGGGAAGAGCTGTGCCTTGGACAGCAGGACTGTCCCACTCTTGAAAGCCTGAGGCAGCAAGCTGCTGCATAGGAAAAGGGAGATGTCATTGGTACCCACAAAGTGTTTTGGGAAGAGGGACTACTGTACACGGAGGCCAGTGACCCCAACCCTGGAGCCACTAGGAGAGTGGTAGTGCCTCCCAACCCTGGAGCCACTAGGAGAGTGGTAGTGCCTCAGAAGTACAGGGAGTTCCTCCTAACTTTAGCTCATGACAGCCCCCTATCTGGACATCTGGGCTAAAACAAAACCTGGGAAAGGCTAGTTAGCCACTTTTACTGGCCCCAGATATCTCAGAAAGTAAAGGAGTTTGTCAGCTCCTGTGTCACCTGTCAAGCCAGTGGCAAAACAGGTGGACACCCAAAGGCCGCTTTGATACCACAGCCAGTGGTCGGGGTTCCCTTTGAAAGGGTAGGTGTGGACATAGTGGGCTTTCATCCGAGGAGCAGTTCCTGGATGGAGATGGTTCGTGGCCAGAAAATGTCCAAGATTCATCTCAGTTTACTCATGTGGAAGGTAACGTGATGGTTTGGTGATGTCACTTTTCGTCATCTGCCAACATTCTGATCCATACAAGGGTGTGGACAAAACATAGCTTTGGTTAAGCCTCAGTTTGGTGTTTCTGCTGTACTGAGATGACCTCCACACATTGGAGCTCCAGTATAACTGCTTCTTATGCTACAAAGAATCCGGAATGCAGCTGCCAGGTTACCCATTAATATACAAATCAGAACCATATCTATCCATTTTTTACACTCACATCCTAAGGCTTGACCTATCTAATTCAAAGCAATGTGCCTCAAACATTGAGCCACTCATAGTACTGATCACTCTTTCTTCAATATCAGCTCTGCACCACTGCCAAACTATACCTCTACATTTGAGGCATGCACTTTAAATAACTCATTCTTCAAAAAGTGACAAGTGGAAGCTCTTTTCCACTTAGATGACCAAGCTGTGTAACTTGATTCCTACAAGAATAGGAATAATAGATTATCACCTGAAACATCAAAGATCTTTAAAAACCTGGCTATTTGGCTCAAATAATTTTATGATAACTACCACAGCTTAAGAAAATGATAAATACTTGCATGTGTTACTGTGTACATACTCGCACTTTTCTGCAACACCTCGTGCATATGATTGCTACAAGTTGGCCACACCAGGATTGATGCATGTCTACAAACTTCCTGCACCAAACCAAAAACTAGGCCTGGGCAGATTATCAATTATTCTAGAGTAATGTGGAATTACTAAAATTTCCCAGATTAATCTTTGGTGCGGAATTACTGATAATTATGTGATTACTCCTGCTTGCGTAATTAAGAATAATTTTGGGGGAAAACCTACCACAAGAGCTCATTCAGCGAGTGTAAGTGGCCGCTCACACTTGATATTCGTGTTCTTCTGATTTAGTGCTGTTTCTTAGCTCAAAATGCAAGAAAATAGTGCTAAGTGCGGGTAGTAAGTTGGGGGAAATCCCAACCGTAGGAGCACATTTAGCAAGCGTGAGCAGCTGCTCGTGCTCGCTATTCACGTTCTATTGTATTTAGCACTATTTCTTAGCACAAAATTGTAGGAAAGAGAAATATTATGCAGTATGGCTGGGTAGGCTTACCATGTAATATTATCACAATATGCCAAAGATATTCCTTGGATTCACACTAATAACTCCTTAGGTCAGTCCTGGTAGAGGGGCAAAGAGCAGTCAGGTTTTACTAGAGACACATGTGTTAAGCATTTCAGAGTACCAACATGGACGATAAGTAATTGGTGTTGGATTTCTCTCGAGTCGTGTCAATTTATAAAAATAGAGTGCATTTTATCTTAATTTAGACACCAAAACAAATGGAATAGCATACATATAACCAAACTTATAGATTTTTGAAGCAATATTAAATCAGTGCAGTAAAATACATGGAAAATATAACATTGCGGTCAACGGCAAAAAACACTAGTGACAATTGGTCACTTGCAGGTCGAGTTACGTGGAACCTTTACATCGTTATGGTCAAGCAGGCCCCAGGACCAGGCCATGACAGTCAGATCAATTTTCCCTAGACTATGGAGTCCGGGTGCAGAAATGTCCTGGCTGTACTTGGTACTCAACGGGAGCCGCACTGGTGCTGATTTTACTGCTTACCCAATGCTGCAAGAAACAGAATGAGAAAGCACAACAGATACACAGCTGCTGACATCAGATGATGGTTGCACTGTGCTCCCTGTAGATGCAGCGTCAAGTGTGGGCGTCAATTACCAGATTGGCGACTAACAAGCCTTGGCAGCGGTAAGCACAGCGAAAATGTACTGGAACTTCACTGGGTCTGGGGGAGTGACGTAGAGGTCTGGAATTTGGGGCAGGGGAGACTACAACTTCCACAATGCACTGGACCACCTGGATTTGGGCAGTCCCACGGAGGGCCTGATGGCCAGTTAGCAGGCTCATGTGCACTGTCAGAGTCGAAAACCAGCTCCTAGCAGTCCAAATGGGTGCAAAAAAGTGGGGGGCATTAGCAAAGAGCCCTTTTTTCTTACAAAAATGAATCCTCAGGTCCAATGTGGATGCGAGGGGGTATTTTTGCACTAGAAAACAGCGCTAAGCACTGAATTTCTCTTCTCGTGTAATTTCTCACAGAATTCTAATGAAATTCCGCATCATTACATTACACGGAATTATACCCACCTCTAACCAGTACCTCTCTTGTAGGCCACACTACAATGCTGCACACTTTTAATCATGCATTTCGATAGGGTCCCTCACCAACCCAATGGTAATTTGTAGTGCTCTGCAGCCTCATCAGGAGAATGAAGCGCTAATTAAATTCTACGGTACAATAGAATACAATAGCAGGCACTGTGAGTTTAGATTTTCATTGACTGCTCTGTAAAATGTGATGTCTGAGGGTTGTGACTTTCCACCATGCTATAAAGCTAAGCAAATTGCAATGCAAACCATGGCGACCTTGCCATTACTGTATGCAAGCAGAATGCTAAGCAGGCTGTGAAAAAAACATGTGCCATGACTTTATACCCTACTATAATCATAAGCACACGGCAGCATAGAAACACTGGGCCAGATGTACTAACATTAGGAATAACGATTTCCTAATTATGATTCTCTCTGAATCGTAATTAGGAAATCGGTATTCCTAATGTATGAAACTCTTTTGAGTTTCATTAGCAATTCCTAGTGGTTCGCAAATAGACCTACCTCATACATATTAATGAGGTAGGTCACAATTTGCGGCCCATTAGGAATCACAGGGATGGTGGCCTGCTGAGCACCTTTTCTGCAAGGCGAGAATGATGACAGACGTCTTACATCAGGCGCCTCAGATCCCCCACCCCCCTGCCCACCTACAACCATATGGATTAAACCGAGCTGCATTACTCCGTACAACTGCCTATCCTACAGCACAGAACGTTTCTTTACTTTCTCCCCTTCTTCCTCCCCCCTCATTTTTCCATTGCCACACCTGTACTAACATCCTCTCATACCCCCTTCTCACTTCTCCACCGCTGTTCTACCCTGCTCTGCTTTACTACATCCCACCATTCCCCTTCCCAGGGACATCTTAAGGATTTCGGGGGCCCTGGGCAAAATGTAATTTGGGGGCCCCTGTTAGGAACAGCTTTGGGGTCATGATCTAATTTCAGCTCTTTCCTGCTCTCTTTGGCCAGGTCACTCAAAGTGCACAGGCACACTGGTCATATTCTAAGTGTGTTTACATTCAATACTCAAGGATGCTTTCCTGTTTTCAATATTAGAATATACAGCGCCAGCTCACTAATATTATTGCAAATAAACTTCGTAACTCCCACCTATTTCTCGTTTGTGAGGCCCTGTTATGATCTAAAATAATTTTTTTCATGAATGTAGCTATTGTTGAAAAACAAACATTTCCCTGAAAAATGTCTGTAATAACACACATCACCCACATTAAAATTAAATTAAGGAAAGCGATGTTTAAAACAGTCTGTTTAAAAATTATCCAAGGTCATCTTAGCAAAACTTCAGAACAAAGGTGGCTATATCAAGGAGGGGGCCCCTGAAAGGCTGGGGCCCTGGGCCAGGGCCCACTTTGCCCATGCCTTAAAACGTCTCTGCCCATCCCCCCTCTTGGAGCCTATACCCCCCTTCCCCTACCCTCTTCTCCATCCCCCATCCTCACCCTCCCATCAACTCCCCCTCACTTCCCATGGACCCCTTCTCCCGCCTTCTCTGTCCTCCCTCCCCCACCACCTTATCCTAGCCCCCTCTCCTCCCCACACCTTATCCCACAACCCGCCGATAGCTCCCTCCACTCCTCCCACAATACCCTCCCCTCTTCCCTCCCCCGCCATGCAGGCACACCGAATAATATGGACTCCCATTGCCTGCACCCTGAGGACAGCGGCTGAGACCGCCCACACCATCAACTTGGTCCTGTCATTACCTCCCTCCTCCCTACCCTTGCTTTTCATCATAATCCCATTCACTTATACAATGACCTATGGAAATACCACCGATAGCAGGATCGGGGAAAACTCCCCAACCCTTATTTTCTGCCTGTTCCACAACCCAACCTCATCCTCCGCCCTGTTCATACCCTAAGACACCCGGCCCCAGTCGGCCTACCTGTTCATCAGCCCCATCGCTACCTACCATGGCGGTTTTCTCTTATCCAGGGTGAGCATATCCCCCCACACGCTATCATACGACGCAGCAGACACCATAGATAGGGCTCACAAGGGAACCGGCTCCTCATCAATGACGTGGGCGCGTACGACCCCATCACCTACAGGTCAACATCCAGCTTTCTCGATCCCTGAAACTCTTAAGAACTTTACGTGGGCACTTCCCAGAGGTCCCTAGCCTTTATTCCCTACCCTGCCCCCCCATGATTATCCTCTCAGCCTTCCCTCCCTCTTTACTCTCACTGTTATATAGTATGTACCATCTCATCCTAATTACCATTGTACCATTGTATTGCCGTACCTGAATGTCAGATGATGATTATCCATGCTATGTACCCTTATGCCTTCTTTAATAAACAACTGCAATACAAAAAAAGACTGCATGGGCAATGTTTTCACTCCTTAACTACCAGTATAGCACCCAAACCCTTAACTACCAGTATAGCACCCAAATACAGCAATAAGCAGGGCCAATGAAATTATGCGGAAGAGGAGGGCCAAATTATGGGCAGGATTGCATAAATTATACTGCAAGAAAAGGCAAATTGGCGTAATGCAGCACATTTTATAATAGTGTTGTCATTATGTTGTCATCATTTACACAAAAACAACTTGGACAAGTCCTTAATAGGTTAAGGTCATAATTGTCGACCTTCACCTTGATAGAGGAACGCAGACAAACAGTGGTTGTCTTAGGAAACCCCTCACCCACCTACCTAGTAGGTGGCATGCTTCATCATCGGGGCCCAGCTGGATTGCAGAGTGCAATCCAGCTGTGCTTCAACGCCTGATTTACAGCGGAGCAGGTTATTTTGTGAGAAGAGGAAGTGCTATGTGAATTGTGATTAAATGCTAAAAATGTCTCTAGGAAATCCCCTTATAAAAGTTTTAATAGGAGGGTCCTAGGACATGAGTAAAAACATGGTTGGGATATACATGAGGTAACAATGTGCCTCAATATCCCTAAAAAGTGTAGGTCTACTAGTTTCAGCCTTCTATGATATTCTTGAGGCTTTCTTCAGGACCAAAGGAGTGAGCGTGGCCAAAAAAGATTTGGTGGCCACTAGGGTGTATGTATCCATATATCAGCGCACACCCTAAAGTGCGCTGTGAGTGTGGTGGGATCTTGTTACTTACAGATCCTGCGCGATGAGTATATTAACTCCGCGTGTGTACAGTTTCATGGATCCTGTCACACAGTGGAACTTCCTGTTATGGGGACCATTAGTCTCAGGATAGAAACCGCTGCAACCTATGGTGTGGACCGGATCCCGCCGTTGTGTACCATCTCATCCTAATTACCATTGTATGACATTGCCGTACCTGAATGTCAGATGATGATTATCCATGCTATGTACCCTTATGCCTTCTTTAATAAACAACTGCAACACAAAAAAAGACTGCATGGGCAATGTTTTCACTCCTTAACTACCAGTATAGCACCCACACCCTTAACTACCAGTATAGCACCCAAATACAGCAATAAGCAGGGCCACTGAAATTATGCGGAAGAGGAGGGCCAAATTATGGGCAGGATTGCATAATTTATAATGCAAGAAAAGGCAAATTATGTGGCGTAATGCAGCACATTTTATAATAGTGTTGTCATTATGTTGTCATCATTTACACACCTGTTAACACTGTCTGGGCTGGGTGACCAGAATTGTAAAGCCAAAACCGGGACATTTCACGAAAATAGAAGAAGGACTACAGTTTTACCTCACGCGAGCGCCCAGAATGACAGCGCTCTGCAGCAGAGAATTACAGTACAGGCAGTTAGAACATACATCAAATGCAATTTTTGAACCCATAAGCTTGCCTGTTAATTACATTGCTTCCTTGAACAACTGCTAACAATCCCTGCTTTGTAAAACATAAAAAGCACCTCCCGCCGTTTTCTGTCGACCCTCTCTAAAAACCGGGACAGGAGCTACATTTCCTGAATTCTGCCGGGACAGCTGGTGAAAAACCGGGTCTGTCCGGGCAAATCCGGGACGCCTGGTCACCCATTACACCTCATTAGTTTCAGTTTCACACTCAAATATAGCAATAAGCAACAGAAAGGTGACCAATCAAGCTTTGCAGAGGGCCTTCCTCTGGGTGGCAACACGTCACTGCACGTTTTGTAAGTCTTGAACTGTTAGAGCTAGAAACTATTTTTTTGTTATAATCTGCAAATTACAAGCACATGATGAAAAATGAAGCAAAAATGGCAAATTCATAATTACACAGAAAACTCGGCAGTTGCAGAATTGCATATTGCTGGTGGCCCTGACTTTGCCAGAACATTAAATAAACAAAAGCATAATCGATTCAATGATTTTATACCTCCAATGAAAGGCAAGCGAAGCTGTGTCAAGGTAACCCCTGAAATTCGTGTTGACAATATAAAACGAAGACCCACCAAATGATTTAGTAAAGCATTTTTTGAGGGGAAGTATGAGGATTTCTTGGAAGTTCACGTTCGTTTTCCTACTAGAGGTATTTTCCACTCAAGCGCAGAGCTCATTTGTAAAATGTAGATGTCCTTTTAAAGCTGTAGTACAAGCTACAATTAAGCAGCTTCCACCATCGCAGATCGGTCAGTATTCAGTCTCACCTTCTGGCAGTTGTTCACTAGGATGGGAAAGGAGCACAACCGGAAGATGAGGAGACCTCTGGCGATCTCCCAGAAACTCTTCAGCCTGAACACCTCCCCGTCGTCGAACGAGATGTGTCGCGGTACCGGTCCAGGGTCCTGTACTGTGGGAGATGCGGCGTCCACAGCATGTTGGGAAGCGGCCGCTCTGAGGAACAGGCGTGCACGCACGAGGACAGGGAAGCGAAGAAATGCTCTCGCAGCAGTAAATCCCGACAGCGGCATGACGGAAGAGGTCAAACACCACCCGACTAAGGTTTGCGCTTGTCCCCTTTCGCTCCCGCAGAAGTGACCACTCAGGGCCCTAGTTCAGTAATGGGATTTGCAGGTGATGTCAGTGAATTTAGGTGAGGTGTGTGAAAAGTAGTGCCAGTTCCGACAGTGTAGGCAGGCTGAGAGCAAGTGTGTGTAAAATTTCACCAACACAGGCCTAGAGTAGAAGGCTGTACCGCCGGACCAGGCCCAGCCGTAGCGCAGTGACAGAGTGAGAGGTGAAGTGTGGAGCAACTCGTGAGAGTGTATAGGAAGGCAGCATACGTGTGCCAAGCGTGAAGAGAATTAGTGAAGCTGTTCTTGGACAGGTGCAGGAACCATAAGCAAGAGTTGGACTGACTGAGGGAATTGCACCTTGAAGGGGAGGAAGTGGCAAGGATGTGCAAAACTTAGAAAAGTTTTCTACTTTTGCACGACTGAAAAAGACAGTTGGGAAATGACACGGAAAAGATGCAAAGAAGCAGTAAAATGTGGGACTGGGAAAGAAGCAAGGGAAAGCATGCACCCGAATGGCCTTTCTCCTCCCTAGGACACCTGTTGTTCCAACGCAGGACGAGGTGGACTTTAAAAACGCACAGACCCGAATACTGAGCCTGACCGCTGGTGACCCCCAAAGATGTTAATATCCACAACTTATTAACTTGCAGTCGTGTTTGTGACTCGTGTTGGAGGACAGCACGATCACTTGGGGGCGGAGGAAAGGGGGTTGTGTAGGCACTTTTCAAGATTAGAAATGAGGGAACCAGCCAGATGGCAACACGCGAATTGGCCAAGGTCTACTTAACCCTTCCGTAGCCAGGGGGTAGAGAAAAGACAAAAGGTAGAAACCCCTGCCAACATGCATACATACATACATATTCCACACCGACGTGGTGAGAAAATCAAACTGCAGGAAGTCTGAACTTCACAAGTGACATTCCAAACATTCAAGCAGCACGAGGGACACCTATAGTACAAACAGACATGTCTGGATGGGTGTGAATATTGACTCTGTTGGCTGGGGATGTTTATCCTCATTGCTTGCCCAATTTGAGTGACATACTAGGACACGCTTGTACCGAGAGCCTGGGAACTGGATGTGCTGGTGCACAGATAAGACCAGCAGTTTAAATTAGCTGCAAAGCATGGGCAGAGAGACAGAAGACAGGAAAACCTTCTCTACCTCTAAGGGGGACAAAATCACTCTTAAGTGAATGAAAATAGTTAGGTTCCTAATACCCTCAGAACCATAGACAAGGCCTTTACTGAGTACCACAGTCGAAGGGTTATCTCAGCATCAGAAATCAGTCCAACCCTCATTACCACATTACGTGGATAAATACAAAACCAAAACTCATAGGTATAATCAAACACCAACATAGGTCTAATTACAAAACCATATTTCAAGCTTAACCCAGAACCCTGGCCCTGTGTCAAAAGTTTAATCCAGGCTTATCCTTAAAATCACCTCTAAACAGCGGAGCACTCTCCTCAGTAACTGTGAGAAAGTGCCCTCTTTCTGCATGGTTGCCTCCACTTTTTGCTGAACTGCGGATGTGCTTTGACTGAGTGTGCCCTGGGCTCCTGCCAATCAGGTACCCAGGGCCTATGTTCTTTCCCTAGAACTGCATTGAATACGAAACCCAATTGGCATCTCTGGCCACAGGTCAGCCCCTGGTAAATGGTACCACAGGTACCCAGGGCACTGTGACCAGGGAAGACCTCCAAGGGCCGCAGCACTTATTGTGCCACCCTTTGAGGCCCTGTACCTTTACACTCACACACGGCCTTTGCAGGCTGCGTGTCTTGGTGCAGAACAAACTGAAGAGTCGACATGGCAAACAACCCTGTGTGCCATGCCTACAACCCACTGCCCTGGCATAGATCAGTCACCACTCTAGCTGGGTGCACTATACCAGTGGTGAGGGTACAGGTGCATGAGCCCTGTTCCCCTACAGTGTCTAAGTCCATTCTTAGACATTGTAAGTGCAGTGCTGCCATTAAGAGTATATGGTGCTGGGAGTTTGTCATTACGAACTACACAGCACCATAATGGCTGCACTGAAAACTGAGAAGTTTGGTTTCAAACTTCTCTGCACATTAAACCCACACTGATGCCAGTGTGGGATTTAATGAAAAATCCACACAGAGGGCATCTTAGAGATGCCCCCTTAAAAACGACCTACCACTAGTGTCCAGGCTGAGTGGCTGCTTTCAGCTGCCACCACCAGACATGTTTCTGGACCCCTGGGTCGAGAGCCTGCTGCTCTCGGGGCCTGAAACAATGCACATCCTGGGACGAGGTGCCAAGCCTCCTCTCCCAGGATGGGCAGGGTCCACGAAGGGGAAGCTTCAAAGGCTTGCCGCCTTTGTGAGCTTCCCCAGGCCTTTGCTGCTTCAGCAACTGGTCCCCACCGGTTCTGACCCCCACTTTAGGCAGGAGAATCAGCAGGAAAACCAAGTGAGGAAGGGAGTTGTGTCCACCTCTGCCAACTCCACCCCTCAGGTGGGAGAGGCAAGGTGAAGCACAACTCTCAGTCCCTGCCATCTTGCAGATGGGGGGACCCAGCCAACCAGGGTGAGGCATATGCCTCCCTCCCACTAGAGGGTGGCATAATAGGGCGTGTACCCACTCCAGGGAAGGGACCCAATGGTCCCAACCTTTTGCCTACCTGTAATGCCCCTAAATCAAGTATTTAGGGGCACCACTGAACCTTGCTTCCTCAGACAAGAAAGCAGAAGAAGAAAAGAAGAAGAAGGACCGAACAGCCGTGCCGAAGCTAACAAGAGGAGGACGCCCACTGACTTGGCCCCAGCCCTACCGGCCTGTCCCCACTTCAAACCTGCAGAAGCGAAACTCCGGTGTGTCCTGCAGCCAGCAGCCTCAAGAACCCGAGGACCTGCCCTGCTTTCAAAAGAAAAGACTCTGTCTCCTGTGAACACCGGATTTGTTCACCAACAGACTCCAGGTCCGGCAAAGTCCACAAGTCTGCACTACTCTGCAGCCGATGCCCACGGCCTGAGTTTGAGTGGCCCAACACCCGGAGGAGGTCTCCCCGGCGATCCTGATCTGAAATCCGGTGACCCCTGACCTGCCTCAAGCCTCCAGCCGACGCCTGCAGCCTCAAACCGGAAGGTCCCCCCCAAGCCGACCCGGAGCTGGTAAGAAGATCCGACCCTAAAAGGCACCCCTACACCCGACTCCCCACAGCCTTGGGCGGCCCAACCGATGGTGCCTAACAAACCCCCAGCATCCCAACTTACCTCTACAAGTGGTGGTCGCACTCAGAAGACCTTCGTCCCTGAGCCTGCAGTGTGTTTGGAAACCGGAGACTCCCCATTGAAAGCTACAGGGCGCCCGACGCCAAAACAGCACTCTGAACCTGGCCGCCCCAGTGCCGCTGAGGGGGCACTTTTGTGCTGGCTTGAACCCCCATTTGCCCTGATCTTAAGTCCAGGAGCTTTGCTCCCACAACCCAGTGGCCTGCTAGTCAGCAGCCACCAACCGGAGGCCCCCTATCCCCTATTGGATAACATTGGGCCTCAGCACTCTGCATCCTGCTGCCCTAGTGCCGCTGAGGGTATAACAAGAATGCCTCATTGACCCTGGAGGACCCCTGAAGCTACCCCAGAATACCAACTCCCACAAACGAATACTTACTGTTAGACCTGGCACCATTGGCGTGGGTCTCCCTTCCATTTTTTTGCTGTTGCCTCCTATGTTTTTGCTGTGTTTTTGCTGGTCTAGATGCTTTGGGCACTTTGCCACTGCTGTTCAGTGCCAAAATGCAAGTGCTCCCTATTGTAAATTGTTGTAATGGATTAGTGACTCCATGATTGGCTTATTTGATTTACTTGTCAGACCCTAGTACAGTGCACCATGAGTGCCCAGGGCCTGTAAATCAAATGCTGCTGGTGGGCTTGCAGCACTTATTGTGCCACCCACAGAAGCAGCTTGTAAAATATGGCTCAGGCCTGCCATTGCAGAGCCTGTGTGCAGTCTGGGACTGCCATGTCGACTTGGAAAGTGCACCCACTTGCCAGTCCCTAAACCTTCCCTTTTCTACATGTTAGTCACCCCTAAGGTAGGCCCAATGTACCCCTATGGGCAGGGTGCATTGTATGTGAAAGGTAGGACATGCCCTGGTGTGTGTGGCATGTCCTGATAGTGAATTACAGCCAATTTTGTTTTTCACTATTGCAAGGCTATCTGTTCCCATAGGCCAGAATGGGCAGTTTGATTATAACATCTTATAAGCATAACTGACCCAAGGAACAAGATAGGAAAATAAAGTTTAGTATGCCTGAACTCAGAATGTTAAAATACATTTTTTAGTGTGGGTGATTTTTACATTCTGTGTTTGAAAATACCACTTTTAGAAAGTAGGTATTTTCTTGCCTAACCATCCAGTATGCCTCTGCTAGGTTTGTGTATTCCATGTCTGGCTTGTGAGTGACAGGAAGCTGGAGAGGGCTTTGGCTCCGGCAGTCTGATGAGTCAGGGATGGGCTGAATAGGACCTGGGTTGAATAGAGAGTAGGGGGAGGAGATTTCCTTTCACATGCCTGAGCCTACATAGAATAGAGAGTAGGGGGAGGAGATTTCTTTTCAGCTACCTGGGCCAGGTCTGCTTTCAACAATGCTGTCTCCACCTCCTGCCAGGAAGCTGCACCAGGGAGGACAGAACTCGTTTGGGCTGGGTACAGACACTCTCTGCCTTCAGAGAACAAAGGATTTTGGAGTATAAATATTGGGGACCAGACCCCAGAACTTTAGATCACTTCTGGGAATGAAGACGAACCTTTGCCAAGGAGAGAAACCAAGGAAGCTGAAGGAGGAGACTGCCCCAGCACTGGTGATTGGGGTTGGCCTGCAGTGGTTACTTATTGCCAAGGAAAGGAGAAAAGGAACTTTGTGTGTACTTTAATCATCTTGAGGAAGATCTTTAAGGGCTTGAAGCTGAGCTTGCCTCCTGTTCTGAAGTCTCAGGGACACAAAGACTTCACCCCCAGCTCCCCCTGAATTTCCTTGCTGGGAATTCTACCTGCAGAGAGGTGCCTGCTGTTGTTTTGGGCCCTCTAGAGACTGCGTGTTGCTGGGAGCTGGAAGCGCGACGCAACGAGGAAGAAGCATGTCGCCGCCGCAGATGTTGCCGACGCAAAGCCAAAGAAGCGTGCCGCCGCAGCTGTTTGCCGTCGCATCGCCGAAGGAGCGTGTCGCATCACTGGAGAAGCGTGCCGCCGCAGCAGAGGTTGCCGTCGCATCATCGGAGAAGCGCGTCGCAGGGCCTGTCGCAGTTCAAGAAACCATCGATTTCGCCGCACGGCCGCCGGGCGTGCACTCATCGAATCCAAGTTGTCGCATTGCATCAAAGACGCCATTTTGTCGCATCGCACCGGAACGTCGCATCGCATAGAGGCGCCATCTTGTCGCATCGCACCGGATCACAGTAAGAAACAGACGCTTCGCCTCCTCTCCGGTAAGGAACAGATGCATCGCCTCCCCTGCGCTGCAGTAAGGAACAGGTGCACCGCCTCCCCCGAAGCAAGGAACTGACGCATCGCCTTCCCTGCGACCCTTTTGTTTGTATTGCGTTACGCATCCAAGAGTAAAGTGTCGTATTTACCATCTACATTAAACTACACTATTTCTACCATTTGAAAGTCATATTTGTGAATATTGTATTGTGGATTTTTGTCGTTTGGTCTTGTGTTAAGTCTAGATAAAGATTACTTATTTTTCTAAACTGGTGTGGTGTCCATTTGTAGTGTTTTCACTGTATTACTGTATGTGTTCACAAATGCTTTACACACTGCCTCTGAGATAAGCCTGCCTGCTCGTGCCAAGCTACCAAGGGGGTGAGCAGGGGTTATTTTAGGAGTGTAGCCCCCCTTACCCTGACTAGAAGCAAGGGCCCCTACTTGGTCAAAGGTACCTACCTCTGCCAACTAGAGACCCCCATTTCTAACATTGGTGGTCTGCGGTGAGGATTTGGACTTGCATTTGTGACTCATATACAGTGATTGGTGTACACTACTAGTGAATGCCAACCATTACGCGACCACATACATTTTGGTAGAATTTTCTTCCTTGGGACTTCTATTTTTGCTAGAAACTACCAATCCTTGTTACAATGAGCAAAGCAGCATCCAACGCATCTATGGATCTACAATTTGAAGAAGATAGGATTGATGCCTACACTGTGCCACAGCTTAAAACCCTCTGTAAAAGATTTAAAATCTCTGTGAAAGGCATCACCAAGAAGGAGGAGTTCCAAAAGGCGCTGAAGGCCTGGTTGGAAGCTAGAAATACTCCTGAGCATCCTGAAGAGCCTAGGGAGGAGGCAGAGAATACAGATGGGCAGCTAGATGGGCCATTGGGTCTGACCGGGGAGAAAGTACCTTCCAGGGCAGGCAGCAGTGTTTCTTCAAAGGGCCTGTCCCCAGAAGAGCTGGAGGACAGGGAGAAGGATAGAATGCATAGGATGGAGCTAGCCAAGCTCAAACTGGGTGGTCAGATGGAATTAGAAAGCAAGAAGTTAGCCTTGGAAGAAAAGAGAATGCATTTAGAGCTGAGAGAATGTTGAGGGAATTGGAATTGAAAGCAAAGAGCTTAGAGATTACTCCCTCTGGTGGCAGCACACCATCAATGCCTGTAGAAGCAAGAGTATTCATCCCCAAACATGTAATGAAGGAGTTCCACAAGCATGAAGATATTGGGCAATGGTTTAAGGCCTATGAAGTGGCCATGTCCTCCCACTGGGTCCCTGAGAAGGATTGGGGAGCGGGGTTGTGGGGGCGGTTTCTCAGTGATGGGCGGGACACCTTGTTAGACTTGCCCTCTGAGGACCAGAATTCCTATGTCCACATGAAGGAAGCCTTAATGACCAGGTATGGGTTGACCCCAGAGCTTTATACACAAAGGTTTAGAAATTGTAAGAAACTGGAGTCAAGTACTTGGGTGGAATATGTGTCTTTTTTTTGCAGAGCATTGGATGGTTGGGTGAAGGGTAGCAAAGTGAATAATTTTGAAGCACTCTATGATTTGATTGCATGGGAGCACTTGTCCAGTAATTGTTTTCCAGAGCTACGCCAGCAACTGATTGATAGTAAGCCGACTATCCCTAGGAAGCTTGCTGAGGAGGCGGACCGCTGGGTTAGTACCCGGGTCCACAAGGGTCATGTGGGAGACTTTGCTAAAGGTGGGCAGGGTCCCCAGCAGAAGAGTGGGGGAGACAAGGGTAAACAGAGGGAGTTCCAGAAAGGGCCCCAAAGTAATCCCCAAGGGAACCAAGGGAAGGGTTCCCAGCCTCTCCCTGAGAAGAAGCAAGGGGCCCCGACAGATAAGCCTATTCAGAGGGGTCCCAAGAAATGTTTTGATTGTGGTCAGGTGGGCCACTTCTTCTGGGATCCTAAGTGCCCCAACAAAGGTAACACAGCACCCACTGGTGCACCGCCCCGGCAGATGGCTAGTGTAGCCCTGGGAGAGGAGATGGGTGCCCAAGGTGGGTGGGGTCCCACAGAGATGTCCCTGGTCTCTTTAGGAGACAGTGAGATGGTCCCTAGGACCCAGCTGCCTAATAACACTAAGAAATACAGGCAGTGGGTGACCATCAATGGCCATAGGGTGGAGGCTCTGAGAGACACCGGAGCCAGTGTGACAGCTGTCAGTTGTCAGCTGGTGTCTGAAGAGCAGGTGATCCCCCATGCATTTTACCCTGTAGTTGCCGCTGACAACTCAGAGAGCCACTGTAAGGTGGCCCAGGTTCCCTTTGAGAGGGGGGGGGTCTCAGGTACCTTTCAAGTAGCTGTGAGGCCAGCCATGCCTGTTGACTGTCTGCTAGGCACTGATTTGGAAAGCTCCCCTTGGACTAAGGTGGAGCGAAGTGCTCATTTGGAGATGTTGGGTCTGCCTGAGTGGGCGTGTGTGACCACTCGGTCCATGGCAGCCAGTAAGGGTATTCAAGAGGACCTGGAGCCTGAAAGAGTGGTCCAGGTGCCTGCCTTAAAGAGAAGAGGCAGGGGGCGCGGGAAACCAGCCCCCGAAGTTCCCACGGTCCAGGAGGAGGCAGACCTTGAGGGGGATGCCCTGGAACCTACAGAGGAACAAGTAGCTGAACTGGGGGACCTGCCTGAGCTGACCCAATGGCAGCAGGAAGGAGGACCCTTCAGGGAAGAGTTCTGCGAGGAGCAGAAGAAGTGCCCTTCTCTTGTGGGTTTGCGGCAACAGGCCACAAACCAGGCAGCAGGTGATCAGTCTGGATCACATTGGATCTACTGGGAGAATGGTCTCCTGTATAAGCGAGGCAGAGGTTGCTGAGCCTGGGTCAGCCCGTGTGCTGGTGGTACCCCAGCGCTTCAGAGTCTTCCTACTGGGTCTGGCTCATGATGTGCCTTTAGCGGGACATTTGGGGCAAGAAAAGACCTTTGAACGGCTTGTCACCCACTTTTATTGGCCCCAAATGCGCAAGAGTTCAGATATTCATTGCAGGACCTGTCAGACTTGCCAGGCAAGTGGTAAGAGTGGGAGGAAACAAAAGGCTCCTCTCCAACCGTTCCCTGTGGTCAGCACCCCCTTTGAAAGGGTGGGCATTGACATTGTGGGGCCTCTGGATCCCAAGACAGCCATGGGCAACAGGTTCATCCTGGTCTTGGTGGACCATGCTACCCGGTACCCGGTAGCCATCCCTCTCAGGACTGTGACGGCCCCCGTGGTGGGACGTGCATTGATGGGGATTTTCTCCCATGTGGGGTTCCCCAGAGAGGTGGTGTCAGACCGTGGTACCAACTTCATATCTAAGTATATGAAGTCCCTGTGGCAGGAGTGTGGTGTAACCTACAAGTTCACCACTCCTTACCACCCCCAAGGTAATGGGCTGGTTGAGAGATTCAACCGGACCCTAAAAGGCATGATTATGGGTCTTGAGGAACCTATGAGGCGTAAGTGGGACGTCCTCTTGCCATACCTTCTGTTTGCTTACAGAGAGGTGCTAGAGAAGTCCTTAGGGTTCAGTCCCTTTGAACTGCTGTATGGTCACCCTGTAAGAGGACCTCTGAGTTTGGTAAAGGAAGGCTGGGAGAAAGCTCCCAGTAAACCTCCGCAGGATGTATATAGCTACATGCTGGCCTTCAGAAACCGAACTCGGCGTTTCAGACAACTCGCTCAGGCGAATCTGGAAGCCAGCCAGGAGGAGATGAAACGGTGGTATGATCAGAATGCCACTCTGATCGAGTTTCAGCTTGAACAGAAAGTGTGGGTCATGGCCCCCGTGGAGCCTTGTGCACTCCAGGATAAGTGGACCGGACCATTTGAGGTGGTAGAGCGCAAGAGTGATGTCACCTACTTGGTGGTCTTGCGGTCTCCTAGGAACCCTTTGCGGGTCCTACATGTAAACCGCCTGAAGCCCCACTTGGAGAGGTCCGAAGTGGGCATGCTCCTAGCGACAGATGATGGCATGGAGGAGGAGACTGAGCCTCTTCCTGACCTCCTGTCTGCAACAGAGCAAGATGGGTCAGTGGACGGGGTGAACCTCTCTTCCGCTCTGACCAGCAGGATGACTGTCGCCAACTGTTGGGACAGTTTCCTGATCTGTTCTCCCTTACTCCCGGTGTCACTGAGTGGTGCGTCCATGATGTGGACACTGGGGACAGTCCTCCTGTAAAACACAAAACTTACAGAGTGACTGACAGGGTGAGAGCTTGCATCAAGGAGGAGGTCTCCAAGATGTTTGCCTTAGGGGTGATTGAGTCCTCTAACAGCCTTTGGGCCAGCCCAGTGGTCTTGGTCCCAAAGGCTGCCGCGCCTGGTGCCAAACCCGAACTCCGGTTCTGTGTGGACTACTGAGGACTCAATTCAGTCACCAGGACTGACGTGCACCCCATCCCCAGAGGGGATGAGCTCATTGATCGGTTAGGGGCTGCCCGGTACCTCAGTATGTTTCACTTAACGTCTGGGTACTGGCAGATCGCCTTAACTGATGGGGCAAAAGAAAGGTCAGCATTCTACACACCAGATGGGCACTACCAATTCCGGGTTATGCCCTTTGGGATGAAGAATGCCCCTGCCACCTTTCAGAGGTTGGTCACCCAGGTGTTGGCTGGACTGGAAGATTTCAGTGCCGCCTACCTGGATGATATCGCAGTGTTCAGCGCCAGTTGTGAAGAACATCTGCACCACCTCTGGGAAGTGTTGATGGCGCTGCGGAGGGCAGGCCTCATGATCAAGGCGAGAAAGTGCCAGATCGGGCAGGGTTCCGTGGTGTACTTGGGACACCAGGTTGGGAGCGGCCAGGTGGCGCCCCTACAGCCCAAGATTGATACCACCCTGGCTTGGGAACCCCCCCCCCAAGACCCAGACAGAGATGAGAGCCTTTTTAGGACTCACAGGGTACAACAGGAGGTTTGTCAAGGGGTATGGCAGCATTGTTGCACCCTTGACAGAGCTGACTTCCAGGAAGCAGCCCAAGAAAGTGAACTGGACTGACATGTCAGAAAGCTTTTGATGCCCTGAAGACTGCCATGTGCACGGCGCCCATGCTTCAGGCGCCCAACTTCTCAAAGGAATTCATTGTGCAGACAGACGCTTCAGAGCATGGTATGGGGGCTGTACTTTCACAGATGAATGAGGAGGGCCTAGACCAACCTGTAGCCTTCATTAGTAGGAGGTTACTTCCACGGGAACAGAGGTGAAGTGCAATTGAGCATGAGGCATTTGCTGTGGTCTGGGAACTGAAGAAGTTGAGACCATACTTGTTTGGGACTCACTTCCGGGTTCAGACAGACCACAGGCCCCTCAGATGGTTGATGCAGATGAGGGGTGAGAACCCAAAGCTGTTGAGGTGGTCCATTTCCCTACAGGGGATGGACTTCACGGTGGAACACCGCCCTGGTACAGAACACGCCAACGCTGATGGTCTGTCCAGATTTTCCTGCCTTAGTGAAGAGAGCTCCCGAGAGGGTGGGTAGTTCTCCCCACGTTTCAGCTGAAGGGGACACGTGTTAGACCTGGTCCATTGGTGTGGGTCTCCCTTCCATTTTTTTTCTGTTGCCTCCTATGTTTTTGCTGTGTTTTTGCTGGTCTAGATGCTTTGGGCACTTTGCCACTGCTGTTCAGTGCCAAAGTGCAAGTGCTCCCTATTGTAAATTGTTGTAATGGATTAGTGACTCCATGATTGGCTTATTTGATTTACTTGTCAGACCCTAGTACAGTGCACCATGAGTGCCCAGGGCCTGTAAATCAAATGCTGCTGGTGGGCTTGCAGCACTGATTGTTCCACCCACAGAAGCAGCTTGTAAAATATGGCTCAGGCCTCCCATTGCAGAGCCTGTGTGCAGTCTGGGACTGCCATGTCGACTTGGCAAGTGCACCCACTTGCCAGTCCCTAAACCTTCCCTTTTCTACATGTTAGTCACCCCTAAGGTAGGCCCAAGGTACCCCTATGCGCAGGGTGCATTGTATGTGAAAGGTAGGACATGCCCTGGTGTGTGTGGCATGTCCTGATAGTGAATTACAGCCAATTTCGTTTTTCACTATTGCAAGGCTATCTGTTCCCATAGGCCAGAATGGGCAGTTTGATTATAACATCTTATAAGCATAACTGACCCAAGGAACAAGATAGGAAAATAAAGTTTAGTATGCCTGAACTCAGAATGTTAAAATACATCTTTTAGTGTGGGTGATTTTTACATTCTATGTTTGAAAATACCACTTTTAGAAAGTAGGTATTTTCTTGCCTAACCATCCAGTATGCCTCTGCTAGGTTTGTGTATTCCATGTCTGGTTTGTGAGTGACAGGGGGCTGGAGAGGGCTTTGGCTCCAGCAGTCTGATAAGTCAGGGCTGGGCTGAATAGGACCTGGGTTGAATAGAGAGAAGGGGGAGGAGATTTCCTTTCACATGCCTGAGCCTACATAGTATAGAGAGTAGGGAGAGGAGATTTCTTTTCAGTTACCTGGGCCAAGTCTGCTTTCAACAATGCTGTCTCCACCTCCTGCCAGGAAGCTGCACCAGGGAGGACAGAACTGGTTTGGGCTGGGTACAGACACTCTCTGCCTTCAGAGAACAAAGGATTTTGGAGTATAAATATTGGGGCCCAGACCCCAGAACTTTAGATCACTTCTGGGAATCAAGACGAACCTTTGCCCAGGAGAGAAACCAAGGAAGCTGAAGGAGGAGACTGCCCCTGCACTGGTGATTATTTGGGGTTGGCCTGCAGTGGTTACTTATTGCCAAGGAAAGGAGAAAAGGAACTTTGTGTGTACTTTAATCATCTTGAGGAAGATCTCCAAGGGCTTGAAGCTGAGCTAGCCTCCTGTTCTGAAGTCTCAGGGACACAAAGACTTGACCCCCAACTCCCCTTGAATTTCCTTGCTGGGAATTCTACCTGCAGAGAGGTGCCTGCTGTTGTTTTGGGCCCTCTAGAGACTGCGTGTCGCTGGGAGCTGGAAGCACGACGCAACGAGGAAGAAGCGTGTCGCCGCCGTAGCTGTTGCCGTTGCATCGCCGAAGAAGCGTGCCGCCGCAGCTGTTTGCCGTTGCATCGCCGAAGGAGCGTGTCGCATCACCGGAGAAGCGTGCCGCAGCAGCAGAGGTTGCCGTCGCATCACCAGAGAAGCCCGTCGCAGGGCCTGTCGCGGCTCAAGAAACCATCGATTTCGGCGCAAGTCCGCCGGGCGTGCACGCATCGCATCCAAGTTATCGCATCAAAGGCGCCATTTTGTCGCATTGCACAAAATCGTCGCATCGCATCGAGGTGCCATCTTGTCACATCGCACCGGATCGCAGTAAGAAACAGACGTTTCCCCTCCTCTCCGGTAAGGAACAGACGCATCGCCTCCCCTGCGCTGCAGTAAGGAACAGGTGCGCCGCCTCCCCCGAAGCAAGGAACTGACGCATCGCCTTCCCTGCGACCCCTTTTGTTTGTATTGCGTTATGCATCCAAGGTACTTTGAGAGTAAAGTGTCGCATTTACCATCTACATTGAACTACGCTATTTCTACCATTTGAAAGTCATATTTTTGAATACTGTATTGTGTGTTTTTATCGTTTGGTCTTGTGTTAAGTCTAGATAAAGATTACTTATTTTCTAAACTGGTGTGGTGTCCATTTGTAGTGTTTTCACTGTATTACTGTATGTGTTCACAAATGCTTTACACACTGCCTCTGAGATAAGCCTGCCTGCTCGTGCCAAGCTACCAAGAGGGTGAGCAGGGGTTATTTTAGGATTGTAGCCCCCTTACCCTGACTAGAAGCAAGGGCCCCTACTTGGTCAAAGGTATATACCTCTGCCAACTAGAGACCCCCATTTCTAACACTTACCTTTGAACCGATAACCCTATTTTCCTCCATAGGATAACATTGACTGTTTTTCTGTGAAAAGTTTCTAAGTGTGGAGTTGGAAAATCTAAAAAAAAACCTTTAAAACTGTAACGAAATAACAAAAACGCTTTTACTTACCTGTTTACAGGAAATGTCCCAGTGCAGTATCCAGGTATACTGCACTGTGTAAGAAAAGTAATCTGTAGAGTAATCTACTCGACATTCTACTAAAAAGCCAATTCAAAGAATATGTACAGTATATCAAAAACATCGCATTACTAGTAGCTCTACTGTAATCAAATCAAAGTGCATATACAATTGCAATTAAAACTGTTTACAAACTGCATTACTACTGTAAAGTATTTATTGCTTACCTGTGCCAGGCTTGCTTGGTTCTAGAAAATAAAATAACTAAAAGAATATTTTTATACAAAACCAATTGGTCTGAAGTTTAGTCTTTGAGTGCGTGATATAATTTGCTGTTTGAGTGTGTACAACAAATGCTTAACACTACCCTCTGATACAGCCTTACTGCTCGACCACACTACCACAAATAGAGAGTAAGGTGCTCTCTACTTTTACATCTGCCTACCTTTGGGGTTCCACTGGACTCTGTGCACACTATACCTTACTTTGGTATAGTATATACAGAGCCAGCTTCCTACATTGGTGGATCAGCGGTGGGATATACAACTTTGCATTTGTTGGACTAACTTGGTTACCACCTGATCACACGACAGAACTCTTAAATTGTCTTTAGAATTCAGATTTTTTCAAATTGGCAATTTGTTTGCAAAATTACTAAAAGTCTTGTTAGGGCCTTGGTTAAGTCCCTTTAGAATTTTAGAAAAATAAAAAGTCACTTTAGTTAGGGATAAGAGGGGTTAGAAGTTGTTTTAACTATGTCTCTTAACAAGAACCCCGCTGTTAGTGAAAATAACCACAATGACAGAGGACCAGGATGACCTCACCCCCTAACTTCTCTTGTCTTTCAAGGAGATAAGGTCCCTGTGCAAAATTAAAAACATAACCATGGAGTCCCATCCCACCAAACAAAAGCTCCAGGAGCTGTTGGCTGGGTATGCTAAGGACCATCTCTCTGAGAATGGTGAAGACCTCTCAGATGAGGAAGAAGATGGAGGGGATGAGGAGGTAGACTGACCCCAACCCCCTTTCATAGGGAGTAAATGGCCCCAGTGGCCCTGACTCCAAGAATCAACCTCTCAGTACCTAGATCCCACACAGGTGGATCAGGTACTACCAAGGACAGCTTCAATGAGGAGGACAACCTGCTAGCAAGGTTGACCAAAAGATTGGACCTAGAGACCAGACTCCTGGCTCTAGAGAGAGAGAGAGCAGAGATGGTCCTAGCACCAATCAATGGTGGCATCAATTTAATTAATAAGAATAAAGAGCAATCTTATGATCCTAAAATCCCCAAAGGGATTGTCCCTAAGAATGAAGATAGTGATGATATCACAAAATGGTTCACAGCCTTTGAGAGGGCCTGTGAAATGAGAAAAGTGAAGAAGTCACACTGGGGGGGCACTCCTTTGGGAACTGTTCTCTGTTAACTGCAGAGACAGACTCCTTACCTTTTCGGGGGCAGATGCTGGGTCTTAGGACCTCATGAAGAGAACTCTGATTGAGGGATTTGGACTCACAACTAAGGAATACAGAATTAGATTCAGGGGGGCTCACAAAACCCAAAACCAATCCTGGATTCACTTCTTTGACTACTCAGTTAAAACACTAGATGGTTGGTTAACTGGACACAATGTGCATGATTTCAATGGACTTTACAATTCGTTTATGAAAGAACATATTTTAAGTAATTGCACTAATTAAAAGTTACATCAGCATTTGGTAGACCTAGGTCTAATTTCTCCCCAAGAATTGGGAAAGAAAGCAGACCATTGGGTCAAGACAAGGGTGACAAAAACAGCCACTGACGGTGACCAAAAGCAAGGGGTTACAAAACCTCCCCAGGGGAAAGGTGGTGAGAATCCCCAAGATAAAAAGTCTGAGTCTTCAAAAGGGCCCCAAAAACTTGCACAGGGGGGTGGGTCCCAAAACTCTTTCCAATCTACTACTAAGTACAGGGGAAATAACTTTGATCCTGCAAAGACCTGGTGTAACAACTGTAGAAAGTTGGGACACTTAACTGGAGATGCTACTTGTCTTAACAAGAAGCCCCCTAGTCCTACTACAGCTACTCCTGGTATAGCCAGTCTCTAGATAGGATTAACAGTGTGCCAAGAGCAAATCGGGTTGCACACTGAAGCAGTTCTAGTCACAGAAGGGGAAGTTCAGTGTGCCACTTTACCTGTGTGGCCACCCAACTTAAAGAAATACTTACATTACCCTTGGATCAATGGGACTAGGATAGAAGCCCTGAGGGATACAGGTGCCAGTGTAACTATGGTGAGAGATGCACTGGTTTCCCCAGAGCAATACTTGATTGGGAGAACTTACCCAGTCACCAATGCTGACAGTGTTACCACTTACCATGCAATGGCTATGGTGACATTAGACTGGTTGGGGGGGGGGGGTTACTGGCCTGAAACAGGTAGTGGTCTCTCCAAAGCTTCCAGCTGCATGTCTGCTTGGCAATGACCTGGAAACCTCAGCATGGGATGAGGTAGAATTGAAAACCCATGCAGCAATGCTGGATGTCCCTGAGATGGTGTATAAAAACGAGCACAGAGCAGAAAACAAGGTGAAAAAGAAGTGTTGGAGCCTGAAAGTATGACCCAACCTTCCAAGAGAAAAGGTAAGAAGACTGGGAAACCAGCTTCTGTACAGCAAGAGGACCAGGACCCCTCTCCTCAGGGAAAGGACTTGGATACCCCAGAGGGAACTGAGCCCATGGAGCTTGACCCTTACCAGGTTGAACTCTTAGGCCCAGGGGGACCCTCTAGGGAAGAGCTGTGCCTTGGACAGCACGACTGTCCCACTCTTGAAAGCCTGAGGCAGCAAGCTGCTGCATAGGAAAAGGGAGATGTCAGTGGTACCCACAAAGTGTATTGGGAAGAGGGACTACTGTACACGGAGGCCAGTGACCCCAACCCTGGAGCCACTAGGAGAGTGGTAGTGCCTTCCAACCCTGGAGCCACTAGGAGATTGGTAGTGCCTCAGAAGTACAGGGAGTTCCTCCTAACTTTAGCTCATGACATCCCCCTACCTGGACATCTGGGCTAAACCAAAACCTGGGAAAGGCTAGTTAGCCACTTTTACTGGCCACAGATGTCTCAGAAAGTAAAGGAGTTTGTCAGCTCCTGTGTCACCTGTCAAGCCAGTGGCAAAACAGGTGGACACCCAAAGGCCGCTTTGATACTATAACCAGTGGTTGGGGTTCCCTTTGAAAGGGTAGGTGTGGACACAGTGGGTCCACTTGAACCTCCCACAGCATCAGGAAACAAATTCATTCTAGTGGTAGTGGATCATGCCACTAGGTACCCTGAAGCAATTCCCCTTTGGACTACTACAGCTCCTGCAGTAGCCAAGGCCCTCATTGGTGTCTTCACCAGGGTAGGGTTTCCTAAGGAGATAGTTTCAGACAGAGGTTCCAACTTCATGTCTGCTTACCTAGAACACATGTGGAAAGAGTGTGGAGTGCAGTACAAGTTTACTACACCCCATCACCCACAAACCAATGGTCTTGTTGAGAGGTTCAACAAGACATTTAAAGGCATGATTATGGGGCTCCCTGGAAAAACTCAAGAGAAGATGGGATGTCCTCTTACCATGCTTGCTTTTCGCTTACAGAGAGGTGCCTCAGAAGGGAGTAGGGTTTTCCCCCTTTGAACTTCTGTTTGGCCATCATGTGAGGGGACCACTCTGTCTTGTAAAAGAGGGTTTGGAGAAGCCTCTCCAAGAACCAAAACAGGAAATTGTGGACTATGTACTAGGCCTAAGGTCCAGAATGGCTGAGTACATAGAAAAGGCATCCAAGAATCTTGAGGCAAGCCAGGAGCTTCAGAAGCACTGGTATGACCAAAAAGCTGCACTGGTAGAATTTCAACCAGGGCAAAAGGTGTAGGTTTTGGAGCCAGTGGCACCAAGGGCTCCCAGACAGATGGAGTGGCCCTTACCCCATCTTAGAGAAGAAAAGTGAGGTCACCTACTTGGTTGACCTGGGCACAAGCAGGACACCCAAAAGGGTGATCCATGTGACCCGCCTCAAGCTTTTCCATGATAGGGCTGACATCACCATGCTGATGGTGACTGATGAGGATCAGGAGACAGAGACTGAACCTCTCCCTGAACTCCTCTCATGCAGCCCCAAAGATGGGTCAGTGGATGGAGTTGTCTTTTCAGACACCCTCACTGCCCAACAGCAGACTGATTGCAAGCAAGTCTTGCAGCAGTATGCAAAGCTCTTTTCCTTGACCCCTTGTCAGACAAACTGGTGTACCCATGATGTGGACACTGGTGACAGTTCACCTGTCAAAAATAAAATCTATCAACAGTCTGATCAAGTCAAGGAAATCATCAGAGCTGAAGTCAGCAAGATGCTGGAGTTAGGGGTTATTGAACCCCCTGAGAGCCCCTGGGCCAGCCCAGTGGTTCTGGCCCCCAAACCTCATCCCCAGGGTGGAAAGAGAGAAATGAGGTTCTGTGTGGACTATAGAGGGCTCAACTATGTCACCAAGACAGATGCTCACCCTATCCCAAGAGCAGATGAGTTGATAGACAAATTGGGTGCAGCCAAATTCCTAAGTACCTTTGACTTAACTGCAAGGTACTGGCAGATTGGCATGGCACCAGGAGCAAAAGAAAAGACAGCATTCTCCATACCTGATGGGCATTATCAGTTCACTGTTATGCCCTTTGGTTTAAAGAATGCCTCTGCCACCTTCCAAAGGTTGGTGAATCAAGTCCTTTAGTGCAGCTTATCTAGATGATATTACTGTCTTTAGTTCCACCTGGCAGGATCACCTGATCCACCTTGGGAAGGTTTTTAATGCCCTGCAAACTGCAGGCCTAACTATCAAGGCATCCAAATGCCAGATAGGGCAGGGAACTGTGGTATACTTGGGCCACGTTGTTGGTGGAGGCCAAGTGCAACCCTTACAGCCCAAGATTCAGGCCATCCTGGACTGGGCAACTCCAACAACACAGACCCAAGTAAGGGCATTCCTTGGCTTGACTGGCTACTACAGGAGGTTTGTGAAGGGATATGGGTCCATTGTGACTCCCCTCACAGAACTCACCTCCAAGAAGATTCCCAAAAAGGCAAACTGGAAAGTTAGCTGTCAAAAGGCTTTTGACACCCTGAAAGAGGCAATGTACTCAGCACCAATTCTCAAAGCTCCAGACTATGCCAAGCAGTTCATTGTGCAGACTGATGCCTCTGAGCTAGGGATAGGAGCGGTCCTATCCCAGACCAATGATGAAGGCCAAGACCAACCTGTTGCTTTTATAAGCAGAAGGCTTCTCCCCAGGTAGCAGAGTTTGAGTGCCATTGAGAGGGAGGCCTTTGCTGTGGTTTGGTCCCTGAAGAAGCTGAGACCATACTTGTTTGGTACTCACTTCCTAGTTCAAACTGATCACAGACCTCTGAAGTGGCTAATGCAGATGAAAGGTGAAAATCCTGAATTGTTGAGGTGGTCCATCTCCCTACAGGGAATGGACTTTGTAGTGGTACACAGACCTGGGACTGCCCATGCCAATGCAGATGGACTTTCCAGGTTCTTCCACTTAGAAAATGAAGACTCTGTAGGGAAAGGTTAGTCTCATCCTCTTTCGTGTGGGGGGGTTGTGTGAGAAAGTGCCCTCTTTCTGCATGGTCGCCCCCACTTTTTGCTGAAGTGCTTTGACTGAGTGTGCCTTGGGCTCCTGCCAATCAGGTACCCGGGGCCTATGTTCTTTCCCTAAAACTGCATTGAAAAAGAAACCCAATTGGCATCTCTGGCCACAGGTCAGCCCCTGGTAAATTGGACCACAGGTACCCAGGGCACTGTGACCAGGGAAGACCTCTAAGGGCTGCAGCACTTATTGTGTGACCTTTAGAGGCCCTGTACCTTTACACTCACACACTGCCTTTGCAGGCTGCGTGTCTTGGTGCAGAACAAAGTGAAGAGTCGACATGGCACACAACCCTGTGTGCCATGCCTACAACCTACTGCCCTGGCATTGTTCAGCCACCCCTCTAGCTGGGTGCACTATACCAGTGGTGAGGGTACAGGTGCATGAGCCCTGTACCCCTACAGTGTCTAAGTCCATTCTTAGACATTGTAAGTGCAGTGCTTGGATTAAGAGTATATGGTGCTGGGAGTTTGTCATTACGAAATCCACAGCACCATAATGGCTGCACTGAAAACTGAGAAGTTTGGTATCAAACTTCTCAGCACATTAAACATTTAATGAAAAATGCACACAGAGGGCATCTTAGAGATGCCCCCTGATTAACGACCTACCACTAATGTCCAGGCTGAGTGGCTGCTTTCAGCTGCCACCACCAGGCATGTTTCTAGACCCCTGGGTGGAGAGCCTGCTGTTCTCGGGGGCCTGAAACAATGCACATCCTGGGATGAGGTGCCAAGCCTCCTCCCCCAGGATGGGCAGGGTCCACAAAGGGGAAGCTTCAAAGGCTTGCCGCCTTTGCTAGCTTCCCCAGTCCTTTTGCTGCCTTCAGTAACTGGTCCCCACCGGTTCTGACCCCCACTTTGGGCAGGAGAACTGGCGTGAAAACCAAGTGAGGAAGGGAGGTGTGCCCACCTCTGCCAACTCCACCCCTCAGGTGGGGGAGGCGAAGTGAAGCACAACTCTCAGTCCCTCCCATCTTGCAGATGGGGGGACCCAGCCAACCAGGGTGAGGCATATGCTTCCCTCCCACTGGAGGGTGACATAATGGGGTGTACCCACCCAGGGAAGGGACCCATTGGTCCCAACCTTTTACCTACCTGTAACGCCCCTAAATCTAGTATTTAGGGGCACCCCTGAACCTTGCTTCCTTAGAGAAGAAACCAGAAGAAAAGAAGAGAAGGATCGAACAGCCGTGCCGAAGCTAACAAGAGGAGGACACCCACTAACTTGGCCCCAGCCCTACCGGCCTGTCCCAACCTCGAACCTGCAGAAGCAAAACTCCGGTGTGTCCTGGATCCAGCAGCCTCAAGAACCCCGAGGACCTGCCCTGCCTTCACAAGAAAAGACTCTGTCTCCCGTGAACACCGGATTTGTGCACCAACAGACTTCAGGTCCGGCAAAGTCCGCGAGTCTGCACCACTCTGCACCCGACTCCCACGGCCAGAGTTCGAGTGGCCCAACACCAAGAGGAGGTCTCCCCGGCAATCCTGACCCAAGATCCAGTGACCCCTGATCTACCTCAAGCCTCCAGCCGACGCCTGCAGCCTCAAACCAGAAGATCCCTCCAACCGCGACCCGGAGCTGGTAAGAAGATCCGACCATAAAAGGCACCCGACGCCCCATGGCCTTGGGTGACCCAACAGACGGTGCCTAACCAACCCCCAGCATCCTAACTTACCTCTCCAAGTGGTGATCGCACCCAGAAGACCTACGTCCCCAAGCCTGCAGTGTGTTTGCAAACCGGAGACTCCCCATTGAAAGCTACAGGGCGCCCGACGCCAAAACAGCACTCTGTACCTGGCCGCCCCAGTGCCGCTGAGGGTGCACCTTTTGTGCTGGCTTGAACCCCCATTTGCCATGAGCTTAAGTCCAGGAGCTTTGCTCCCACAACCCAGTGGCCTGCTGGTCAGCAGCCACCAACCAGAGGCCCCCTATCCCCCATTGGATAACATTGGGCCTCCGGACGCTGCACCCGGCCACCCTAGTGCTGCTGAGGGTGAAACAAGAGTGCATCATTGACCCTGGGGGACCCCTGAGTCTACCCCCAGAATACCAACTCCCACAACTGAATACTTACCTTTGAACCGATAACCCTATTTTCCTCCATAAGATAACATTGACTGTTTTTCTGTGAAACGTTTCTAAGTGTGGAGTTGGAAAATCATAGAAACCATTTAAAACTGTAACGAAATAACAAAAACGCTTTTACTTACCTGTTTACAGGAAATGTCCCAGTGCAGTATCCAGGTAGACTGCACTGTGTAAGAAAAGCAGGGGTTATTTTAGGATTGTAGCCCCCTTACCCTGACTAGAAGCAAGGGCCCCTACTTGGTCAAAGGTATCTACCTCTGCCAACTAGAGACCCCCATTTCTAACACTTACCTTTGAACCGATAACCCATTTTCCTCCATAGGATAACATTGACTGTTTTTCTGTGAAAAGTTTCTAAGTGTGGAGTTGGAAAACCTAAAAAAAAAACTTTAAAACTGTAACGAAATAACAAAAACGCTTTTACTTACCTGTTTACAGGAATGTCCCAGTGCAGTATCCAGGTATACTGCACTGTGTAAGAAAAGTAATCTGTAGAGTAATCTACTCGACATTCTACTAAAAAGCCAATTCTCACTCACAACCCCCCATTCGTACGTACTCCTTACCAACAACTCAAATCGCCGTCACTGTCTTCACACTCTCTCTGCCTTTCTGTATTACACGCTGCAATCATTACGTTCTAACACCACCCCATCTACCGAACTCCACATACCTGCTGCAACTTCTTAAAATCTCCGTGCTCGCATCTCGTTGCCGAAAAAAGTGCCTCCTCCCCCATGTAACCGCCCGATATTTAAACCTCACGCTCGCACCTGTTTAATTACCAACCCAATCAATCCTCTGCCGCCTTCCAACAACCGCTCATTTGGGGAAATACAACTCCCGTAATGCAACAGAATACCTAACTCAATGCCTGCCAGTAACTCATTATCAGTCAATACATATCTTGTATATGTGTTTACATCCTGATCATGGCTTTAACCAGTACTAGCACATCACGATATCAAAACTTAAAAAAGTGAATACTTTGATGTTCATTTAAATACAACATTAACACAGTAACACGAATAAGGTGTTCCGCCGTGCGTGTGGATAAATATAAGTTCAACAAATATAGTTCTTTATTGTCCGCTTTTCCTGCTGGGTGCAAACCCAAAATGGGGCAATTATCTATGAAATAATTAGCAAGAGGTGATGGGATGCACACCAATAGTTCCTCCATATTAATCATGATCATCCAAGAATGCGTGCTCACTGGATATGTGCCTTGCCCCAAGCGGCACATGGATGCTAAACAATGTTTCTTGGGGCAACATTTTTGCCCCAACCCAGTTGCACAGCTCAATGGGAATATACAAGTCTTCTTCATATCCTGTACTCCATTGTATTCCATGTACTCTATATTTTACGCCACTTCTCAATGCTTCCATCAAAATGATTCCACACGTAGGGTGACGTGCTATTTTCAAAGCTTCTCATGTTGACTTTGTGCCCATCCGGACCTCGGTCGAAAACACGAACAGACGCATGCTTCGTCCAAAACAGTGTTTATTGAAACCCAATGCATTTCGGGCTATTAGAAGCCCATCTTCAGGGGTAACTACAAATGACAATAAAGTATTCACCATTACTACATTGCTCGTGATTATACTCATGTCAGAATTCATGCTAGCCAAATACCAATTATTCAACCTGAGTATTCTATTGCAATCAACATGTCAAATTCATCCAATTCAACATTTGCATAAACATATTTGATTAAACCTCACGTGTATCCCCAAGTGTTTGGTAAAAACCGGTTACTTGCCCCTTTCTTCCCCTCAATGCTTTATGTATAACATCTCCTCTCCTGTTTTCAAAATACACACTCTCTGCTCAACTTCCACACAACACACCACTCGTCCCAGCAGTCTCTCTACGTAGTTTCCGCTAACCCCCTTCTTCATTCCCTACCTTCCACCATCTTCCCGCATTCACTTTTTTTCTACTCCCAAACGCACTCACAACACCACTTCTCACCATTTTTGCTCGCTCTCACTCACAACCCCCCATTCGTACATACTACTTACCAACAACTCAAATCACACTCACTGTCTTCACACTCTCTCTGCCTTTCTGTATTACACGCTGCAATCATTACGTTCTAACACCACCCCATCTACCGAACTCCACATACCTGCTGCAACTTATTAAAATCTCCGTGCTCGCATCTCGTTGCCGAAAAAAGTGCCTCCTCCCCCATGTAACCGCCCGATATTTAAACCTCACGCTCTCACCTGTTTAATTACCCACCCAATCAATCCTCTACCGCCTTCCAACAACCGCTCATTCAGGGAAATACAACTCCCGTAATGCAACAGAATACTTAACTCAATGCCTGCCAGTAACTCATTAACAGTCAATACATATCTTGTATATGTGTTTACATCCTGATCATGGCTTTAACCAGTACTAGCACATCTGGATATCAAAACTTAAAAAAGTGAATACTTTGATGTTCATTTAAATACAACATTAACACAGTAACACGAATAAGGTGTTCCGCCGTGCGTGTGGATAAATATAATGTCAACAAATATAGTTCTTTATTGTCCGCTTTTCCTGCTGGGTGCAAACACAAAATGGGGCAATTATCTATGAAATAATTAGCAAAAGGTGATGGGATGCACACCAATAGTTCCTCCATATTAATCATGATCATCCAAGAATGCATGCTCACTGGATATGTGCCTTGCCCCAAGTGGAACATGGATACTAAACAATGTTTTGTGGGGCAACATTTTTGCCCCAACCCAGTTGCACAGCTCAATGTGAATATACAAGTCTTCTTCATATCCTGTACTCCATTGTATTCCATGTACTCTATATTTTACGCCACTTCTCAATGCTTCCATCAAAATGATTCCACACGTATGGTGACATGCTATTTTCAAAGCTTCTCATGTTGACAATGTGCCCATCCGGACCTCGGTCGAAAACACGAACAGACGCATGATTCGGCCAAAACAGTGTTTATTGAAACCCAATGCATTTCGGGCTATTAGAAGCCCTTCTTCAGGGGTAACTACAAATGACAAAGTATTCACCATTACTACATTGCTCGTGATTATACTCATGTCAGAATCCATGCTAGCCAAATGCCAATTATTCAACCTGAGTATTCTATTGCAATCAACATGTCAAATTCATCCAATTCAACATTTGCATAAACATATTTGATTAAACCTCACGTGTATCCCCAAGTGTTTGGTAAAAACCGGTTACTTGCCCCTTTCTTCCTCTCAATGCTTTATGTATAACATCTCCTCTCCTGTTTTCAAAATACACACTCTCTGCTCAACTTCCACACAACACACCACTGCGTCCCAGCAGTCTCTCTACGTAGTTTCCGCTAACCCCCTTCTTCATTCCCTACCTTCCACCATCTTCCCGCATTCACTTTTTTTATACTCCCAAACGCACTCACAACACCACTTCTCACCATTTTTGCTCGATCTCACTCACAACCCCCATTCGTACATACTCCTTACCAACAACTCAAATCACCGTCACTGTCTTCACACTCTCTCTGCCTTTCTGTATTACACGCTGCAATCATTACGTTCTAACACCACCCCATCTACCGAACTCCACATACCTGCTGCAACTTCTTAAAATCTCTGTGCTCGCATCTCGTTGCTGAAAAAAATGCCTCCTCCCCCATGTAACCACCCGATATTTAAACCTCATGCTCGCACCTGTTTAATTACCCACCCAATCAATACTCTGCCGCCTTCCAACAACCGCTCATTCGGGGAAATACAACTCCCGTAATGCAACAGAATACCTAACTCAATGCCTGCCAGTAACTCATTATCAGTCAATACATATCTCGTATATGTATTTACATCCTGATCATGGCTTTAACCAGTACTAGCAAATCACGATATCAAAACTTAAAAAAGTGAATACTTTGATGTTCATTTAAATACAACATTAACACAGTAACACGAATAAGTTGTTCCGCCGTGCGTGTGGATAAATATAATGTCAACAAATATAGTTCTTTATTGTCCACTTTTCCAGCTGGGTGCAAACCCAAAATGGGGCAATTATCTATGAAATAATTAGCAAAAGGTGATGGGATGCACACCAATAGTTCCTCCATATTAATCATGATCATCCAAGAATGCGTGCTCACTGGATATGTGCCTTGCCCCAAGTGGCACATGGATACTAAACAATGTTTTGTGGGGCAACATTTTTGCTCCAACCCAGTTGCACAGCTCAATGTGAATATACAAGTCTTCTTCATATCCTGTACTCCATTGTATTCCATGTACTGTATATTTTACGCCACTTCTCAATGCTTCCATCAAAATGATTCCACACGTAGGGTGACATGCTATTTTCAAAGCTTCTCATGTTGACGATGTGCCCATCCGGACCTCGGTCGAAAACACGAACAGACGCATGATTCGTCCGAAACAGTGTTTATTGAAACCCAATGCATTTCAGGCTATTAGAAGCCCTTCTTCAGGGGTAACTACAAATGACAATAAAGTATTCACCATTACTACATTGCTCGTGATTATACTCATGTCAGAATCCATGCTAGCCAAATACCAATTATTCAACCTGAGTATTCTATTGCAATCAACATGTCAAATTCATCCAATTCAACATTTGCATAAACATATTTGATTAAACCTCACGTGTATCCCCAAGTGTTTGGTAAAAACCGGTTACTTGCCCCTTTCTTCCCCTCAATGCTTTATGTACATCTCCTCTCCTGTTTTCAAAATACACTCTCTGCTCAACTTCCACACAACACACCACTCGTCCCAGCAGTCTCTCTACGTAGTTTCCGCTAACCCCCTTCTTCATTCCCTACCTTCCACCATCTTCCTGCATTCACTTTTTTCTACTCCCAAACGCACTCACAACACCACTTCTCACCATTTTTGCTCGATCTCCCTCACAACCCCCCATTCGTACATACTCCTTACCAACAACTCAAATCACCCTCACTGTCTTCACACTCTCTCTGCCTTTCTGTATTACCGCCAGCTTAGAGCCAAACAAGAAAAAGAGTACATCAAACTAATAGTGGATGAAGGGAAGGCAAATGCCTTTGGGGAGTTTTATCGTACTCTCTACACCTCGGAGAAGCCAAGGTCGCATGCCCAAGCGGGATATCTGGACTCCCTAGACCTCCTGCAGGTCACATCAAGCTCCAATGAGGACCTGGAAAAACCTATCTCGAACAAAGAGGTCCAGAAAGCGATAGATGCGCTTAAATTACAGAAGGCACCAGGCCCTGATGGGTTTACTGCGCACTTCTACCGCACGTTTGCACCGGAACTGACCCCCTACTTAGCGACTCTATTTAATGATATTGCCTCTAAACATCAGGGCACTCCCACCATGGGAGAGGCACTCATTGCAGTGATTCATAAACCAGGAAAAGACCCCAAAGCTTGCTCCTCTTATCGTCCGATAGCACTTTTAAATTTGGATGCAAAAGATTTATTCCAAAATTTTGGCTAGTCGTCTACAATCTGTACTCACGGGTCTCATTGACCCAGACCAATCAGGGTTCATTAAGGGGCGCCAGACTCATGATAACCTAAGGCGCATCATTCATATCATGGAAAAAGTCCAGAAGAAAAACATCCCGGCAGCTCCCCTCTCACTGGACGCGGAGAAAGCTTTTCACCGCGTTGAGTGGACCATTTTATTTCACGCGTTAAAGAGCTTCGGGTTCAGCGAGACCTTTATAGGGATGGTTCAGGCCAACTATCACTCCCCTAACTCCTGAGTCCTGGTGAATGGAGCCGCATCAGACTCCTTGACCTTGGCGAGAGGGGCGAGACACTGTCCCCCCTTCTCTTCGCCCTCTGTATCGAACCCCTAGCGCACAAAATTAGAGAGAATCCTGACATACGAGGAGGGAGATTTGGCACCGATGACCACAAGATCTCGCTTTTTGCAGACGATGTGCTTCTCCCAGTCACAGAACCCTTAACCTCTCTTCCAGCAATTCAGGCTGAGCTCTCACTGTTCGAAAAAGTAGCGGGATTTAAGGTCAATCTAGCCAAGTCCTTCTTACTTAATCTGACTCTATCACAAGAGGAATGGAGGAGGGTGGAGGGAGCGTCGCCTTTTCATTGCACAAGCAAAGAAATCACCTACCTGGGCATTAAGCTCACTCCCAATATCACTGACTTATATAGGACCAACTTCCCCTCCCCACTGAGACAGCTAAAGGCCGACTTGGGCAAATGGAGCGCAGCATATATATCATGGATCGGCAGGATAAATGCCATAAAGATGAACGCTCTCCCCAGGCTGCTCCATTTCTTCCAGGGGTTGCCTATACCAGTAGAAAGAGGTCTTTTTAGGGAGCTAAAACAGATGATCTCTAAATTTATTTGGCAGGGGCAGAGGGCGCGCCTGTCACATCGCCTTCTCACTAGACCGTGCAAGGACGGGGGCCTTGCTCTTCCGGACTTTCTGGGGTACCACAGAGCAGCTCAGTTGCGAGTGATGACGGAGTGGTCGCTGCGAGCCTCTGAAAAACATTGGCTCCACATAGACAGGCAAGTGACTGGCAGGACCATTTGGGACTATTTTTGGAAGCCAAAACATGATAGACCGCCCAATGCCTACCTTAGCATGCCCACAGCAACCACACTACGGGTCTAGGATGACCTCACCAAGGGGCTGCAGCTGACAACTTTCCCGTCTCCCTACACCCCCATCCACTTTAACGCCGCATTCCCCCGGCTCTTCAAGAGGGACCTTTTGATGCATGGCGGGCAGGGGGCTGTCTTATGATTTCCGACTTATTCAGCAAAGGGGAATTACTCACCTTTAGAGAATGCATAAAACAATTCACACTGTCTGCCAAGGAGGAATTCCACTACCTACAGATTAAACATTGGGTCCAGCAACCTCTGGAGCGGCTGGCCGCTACCAGGGATCTGCTCCCAATAGAGAAATTTGCCCCATCTGGGTCCACTTCCAAGGGGTGCATTTTCTTCCTGTATGCCCTCATTCAGGCGCTGAGCCCGAGATCGACCCCGAGATACAGAAAATTTTGGGACACAATCCTGGACACCCCAGTGGCAGAGAAACAGTGGGAGCATTTATGTAGGGACATTACCAAAAACAACAGATCGATGTTTCTCAGAGAAGCTCACTATAAAATCATGTATCATTGGTATCTTTACCCCCAGAAAATACACAAGATCTTCCCAAACTCTTCTGACAGATGCTGGAGGGGATGCGGTCTGCTGGGAGATTTCCGCCATATCTGGTGGGACTGCCCCTCCATTCAGCCGTTTTGGAAGGAGATCTTGTCCCAAATCAAAAGCATACTAGGTTATCCAATCCCAAACTCTATGGGACACACGCTGCTGGGGTTGAGGGACCCGACCTTGAAACGCCAAACGCAGGGGGATAGGTCAATCATGTGGCTATGTCTGGGTGCAGCAAAACTGGGGGTAGCAGCAGCATGGAAGAAACAAGAGGCACCTTCTTTAACACAATGGCACGCGCGGTTGTGGAAGGCACTCGCCCTGGAGCGTATGACCGACATAGTGGAGGACTCGAGAAAAGGGTTTGAGTATATACGGCCTCCGCTGGTGGGGTATTTATTGGAAGGGATCCCAATGTTAGCATGCAACCTGTGGCTGAGAGCCCTCCATTTGTTCCATATATAAAGTCGTGGGGATTCGTCCTTAAATGATAGGAGCTTGCCCCCAGGGGGTCGCCTCTCGCTCAGGCCAGACACCCTCTTCTCCTGACCAACTTAACAATGTGTACACCATGACAGCAATGTTCTAAAGTTCCAGTTTTTTTTTTTTTCTTTTCTCTCTTAGGTTCTCTTTTTGCCTATTTTCGATGTAAGGAAACTGTAATGTTGAATGATATCAATTGTGACATGCCATGGATACACATACATGCAGAGCTTTCTTGTCTTGTATTAGATGGGAGCTTCTCAAGCTCAGTCTCTCTTCCTTAGGGGCTTTAGAATACTGAGGGAAGGGGCACGAATAAAGCAGACCTGGCTCGCCGAGACCTTGTGAATAAGCTGTAACCCATATGTGATACCTGTAACTCTTGGCTTGCAATGAGCATGTTACAACTGTGCTATTTCCTTGTGTTGACTTTAAAACCAAATAAAAAGAATTTGACATAAAAAGGTTTGCCATCCAATTAAGCAACTCAAATGAGCACACATGTTCCTTATATCCAGAGGCTGTTAGGAGCAAGTCAGGGCAACCTGCGTCGACTTCAATGAAGCTTTGATCCAAGAGGCGCTGTGCACGAGCACTGGTATTCGTGTCTGCCGTTGGTCCAAGTGTAGGATCGTACACAAAGCGCCTAGCCACGGAACAGTCCTGGTCATGGGCCATCAACGGACCCATCAACAGTTCACAATCCAGGGCAGCGTGTGACGCATTGGAGAGGCAGACATCCAGGGCCCATTGAAAAGGGAACCGGAGGCAGTAGAACACAGGTTGCACGCAGGTGAAGTAGGCATAACGGAAGGTCAGCCAATAGTCAATGTTAAGAGCTTGTAATGGCATCAAACCAAACAGCTGCAGCATCCGATCACAGTACAGCTGCAACTGGTCCCGGTTTGGCAGTACCACAGATCGAGCAGCCAATACAGAGCAGCAGTAGAAGAACCAGAATGACGCAAACCAAAAGGAACAGCAGGGGAAACCCGCGGATGGTGCTGGAAAAAATAGAATGGATAAAAGCCGGGATTACTCCAAAAATAGCCTGAAAAGAGGTGACAAGGCCGGATCCCACAACTTTGAAAAAGTGGGCCAGGCCCTCAGTATCAGACACATTAAATATTTGGTGAATTAATTCTACAAAATGTAGGGGGAAGATTCGTGTTTAGCAGGGACTGAATCTGACTTGATGTTCTCGCCACCTGCAATTCGAAGGTCTCACGCGCTGATGCGAGAGCCACTTCTTGCTGAAACAATAGCGCTTTGAGTCTGCTTAGCTTATTGAAATCTGTTCTCAAAGTTGAAATGGAAGGCTACAGCGAACTATCTACAATCCTGTGTGTGGGTGGAAACAGGACATTACTGCAACATGTAACACGTTGTGAAACGGTTACTATATACGGGATGCCTGCCCGTAAGCCGCAGCAGTTGTGGTTATGTAGAATAAGATAACTGCCGTTAGAGAGCAGAGTCAGTGTGGGAATAATAGCTGGGATCAGGGTCCCTTTTAAAAACAAGCCAAATTAGGGGCCGAAACATTGCAGGCACCGTGACGTTTTATTTGTTTACAGACCAGGGAGTGTCCTATTGTAGAATCGCAATCCCCCCCTGTAATGAAAACTTCCTTATCCGCTTATTGACAACAGAACACGAAAGGCAAGGACCACAATTTATGAATATAGCTACTACCAAGGGGTTCATATCTACCTACAGGATAGTGTTTCATGCAAGCTGTAAACTGGAAAAGCGAGATGGGCAATGAAATAACGCAATGTATTAACCATACCGCTGAATCTGTTTCTGCCACAGATAATGGTAACTGTTCTAGTTTTTCTATGTGTAACAGCGTATGTTGCATACTTCATAGACATATGTTTTTGTTTATCCATCAAATTAAAAGGTAAAAACAGGTCGGAAGCATTCAGGTAATCCCATGGTACCATCCCACTTTTAAGTGTTTGCAAGGTCCAACCAAATTGCATAACACAACTGATTTTGACCATGATACAAAACAGACACATCATATTGAACAATGACAGAGGATACAATATTATCCAAAGTGTATATAAGAGAAGACAGAGTGTTTATACTGTTATCAACCACGTCAAGAACTTTCTCTAAATTATCTCGATCTATTTGACGTAGGCGTACTGCTGCTTCCATCTGCGACAGCTTCCAAAACTCATTATATGCTGCATAAACAAAACGTTTAGTGTGAGGGGATTTCGGACCCAAAAGGAAATTAGCAAGTTCAATGTCACCTGACAAAAGGGAAAGATGTTGTTTCACAGACGACAGTGTGGAATGTTCCAACCATTGTTGACATAATTTACCAACGGAATATGTAGTAACTGTATGCGATTGGGGGAAACGAGGGTCAGGTCTACTTTGCGTAAACCCTTGGGTGGCATTAGTAAAGCGTAAATGACCGGCATTGGTGTTGGTAGGCCACAGCAACCAACCCAAAGGGTCAATAGTAGAAGAATTAAGAGTAACATTTCGAAACATAACAGTCAAGCCTTCAATCGTGAAAATTAGTATATGTATGCCGTGTATCATATTCAGTTGATAAAGGAATGGAGGGAGAATTCAATTTTTTTGCAGTGGCCAAACCAAAACAGGTAGTTTGCTGAACTGTCTGATTTAAAAATATTAGCTTAGACGGTATTAAACAGGCACGATCCAATGACTCAGTACCCCGCACCTGCCAATCTTTGATACCCCAGATAGATTTTAAATCAATCGTGTCCTTCCAGTAATCATAACCCTTGAGGGTCCTATCGGTTATAAAGGAAGACGAATAAACCAATTTAGTGTGGGTAAGCATGTATTTGTTGCAGGTAGGGTTATTTAATTTGTAAAAATAAGAAACTGGGTCTGATAGATTGTAATTCGAAAAATATGCAAACGTTTTTTCTGTGTTACTGAACTCCCCTGTAAGGGTGCCGGGCAATGCTCCCATTGTGTGTAATTAAAAAATGGTCTCTAAGTACTGGACTTGTGCAAAAAATGATGGCCAAAATGTTGGTAGCAAAATAAATCAGCATAATTTGCAGAATTTAAATACAGATCTCCAGTGTCAAAAGCAATATAATATTTTAAATCAGAAAGCAGTGAGTAAACAGCGTTAACATCCCAGTCATCGGAGTGTATTCCAGGCAAAACAACGTCACCTAAAGAAACTCGGAATACGTATGGAATTTGCAAGCTCTCGGTAGGACCATAGACATCGAATGGTACCTTATCCTAAACGATACCATCAACAATTGGGAATGCTGAAATATTAACTAGGGCTTGATCTCTTTTCATTTTATGTGATGAAGTATGAGGGGCCAGTACTACATCAACCAGTTCTACAGCAGAGCGTTGAGGTAAGTAATGGCCATTAATCAATAGGAAACAAACAGTCACAAATACAATCCAAATAAAGAGGAACGCCATGAACAACACAACCCAAATGTAAGTCCACAGTGGGACGAGGTAAGTTCTTTTTTAACCAGGAGATAAAAACACAAACCTGTGTAAAAGGCACTGTTTCAGACGAGGACAATGAAGATGTATCCGAAGAAAAACTATCCCGGTCCATACAGTAACCACTGAAACCGAGCTGAAACAACGGGGGCTGTTCTTCATTGGAAGGTGAATGAATTGTACTTTCAGGAACTTCAACAACAACTTCAACTGGTGGGGAAGCATACTCGTTTTCCACATGAAGAAGGCAAAATAGGCAATAAATCAATTGAAGACTCCATCTCCCCCTCCAGTTGCTGGGGAGAATTAGTTGAAACAAAATTCATTGGATGAAGTGAAACATCCCGACGAGGAATGTTTGTAAGCCTACTATTGAGTATTGGCCATATGGTGTAACTTGACATGTTCAATGGAAATGAATCGATTCTCCTTTCGACCAGGCAGCAGTGGTAAAATCACAGTATGGGTTCCTTTTAAACCAAGGACCAGGACAGGTGCACGGTACGACAGACCAAATTCTTTCCTGTTCCCCACCTTCTCACAGACCAGATCACCAACTTTAGGAAGCCAGCCTGAAACCGTAATCAGCACTGCAGCATCCGTGGATGAGGGCAAATGAGCTGTTGCATGAGCGTCCCGATTCTTTTGTAGATCCTGTAACATAGCACAATGGTTATCTACGTCAAACGCTGCGGCAGCCGCCACAATGTCTAGACCATCAAGGTCTGGCCCAAACATTTTAATGCCAAAGAGCATTTCGTACGGGGTCCGCTGTAGGAAGCTGGCTCTGTATATACTATACCAAAGTGAGGTATAGTGTGCACAGAGTCCAGTGGAACCCTAAAGGTAGGCAGAGGTAAAGTTAGATAGAACCTTACTCTATTTGTGGTAGTGTGGTCGACCAGTAAGGCAGTATCAGAGGACAGTGTTAAGCATTTGTTGTACCCACTCAGTCAGCAAATGAATTCACACACTCAAAGACTGAACTTCAGACCAATTGTTTTTGTATAAAAATATTCTTTTAGTTATTTTATTTTCTAGAACCAAGCAAGCCTGGCACAGGTAAGTAGTAAAGCAATTGAAATACAGTTTGAATGATAATTGTATATGCACTTTGGTTTGATTTACAGTATGGATGCAGAGAAATGCAATACTTGGTAAATGCAGTACATAGACTTGAATAGGCTTTTTAGTACAATAGCAGGTAAGTAACTTTTGAGATTACTAGGCTTACACAGAGTAGTATACCTAGATACTACTCTGGGACATTTCCTAAAAACAGGTAAATAAAATCGTTTTTGTTAGATTATGCAATTTTAAAGAATTTCTTTAGTTTCTCAAACTCCACACTTAGAAACTTTTCACAGAAAAACAGTCAATGTTATCCTATGGAGGAAAATGGTGTTATCGGTTTTGAGGTAAGTATTTGGTAGTGGGCGTTGAGGTTCTGGGAGTAGACTCGGGGGTCCCCCAGGGTCAAGGATGCACTCTACTTACACCCTCAGGGGCACTAGGGTGGCCGGGTGCAGAGTGCTGAGGCCCAATGTTATCCAATGGGGGATAGGGGGCCTCCGGTTGGTGGCTGCTGACTAGCAGGCCACTTGGCTGTGGGAGCAAAGCTCCTGGACTTTAGCTCAGAGCAAATGAGGAAACAAAGTAGCACCAAAGGTGCACCCTCAGCGGCACTAGGGCTGCCGGGTGCAGAGTGCTGTTTCGACGTCGGACACCCTGTTGTTTTCAATGGAGAAACTCCGGTTTGGAAAGACACTGCAGGCTTGGGGACGAAGGTCTTCTGGGTGCGACCACCACTTCGAGAGGTAAGTTGGGAAGTTAGGGGGTGGCTAGGCACCGTCTGTTTGGGCACACAAGGCCGTTGGGCGTCGGGTGCAGGGGTGCCTTTTGGGGTCGGATCTTCTTACCAACTCCTGGTCGCTGTTAGGGGGGCCTTCTGGATTTAGGCTGCAGGCGTCGGCTGGAGGCTTGAGGCAGGTCAGGGTTCGCCGGACCTTGGGTCAGGATCGCTGGGGGGACCTCCTCGTGGTGTTAGCCTACTCGAGCTCCGGCCGTGGACGGCGGGTGCAAAGTGGGGCTGATTTGCGGTGTCCGGCCGGAGCCAGAGGTTGCAGTTGAACAAATCCGGTGTTCACGGGAGACAAAGTCTTTGTTCTTGAAGGCAGGCAGGTCCTCCAGGGTTTTCGAGGTTGCTGGCTGCAGGTCACACCGGCATTTCGCAGGAGCAGGTTCGAGGTGGAGACAGGCCAGTAGGGCTGGGGCCAAGTCAGTGGGCGTCTTCCTCTTGTTAGCTGCTGCACGGCTGTTCGGTCCTCCTTCTTCTTGTTTCAGGTTCTTGTCTGAGGAAGCAAGGTTCAGGGGTGCCCCTAAATACTAGATTTAGGGGCGTTACAGGTAGGTAAAAGGCAGGGACCAATAGGTCCCTTCCCTGGGGTGGGTACACCCCTTATTATGCCACCCTCCCATGGGAAGGGGGAATGAGCCTGTCCCTGGTTGGCTGAGTCCCCCCATCTTCAAGATGGCGTGGACTGAGAGATGTGCTTCACCTCGCCTCCCCCACCTGAGGGATGGAGTTGGCAGAGGTGGGCACACCTCTCTTCCTCACTTGTTTTTCCCACAGGTTCTCCCACCCAAAGTGGGGGTCAGAACCAGTGGGCACCAGTTGCTGAGAGCAGCAAGTGGCCTGGGGAAGCTCACGAAGGCGGCAAGCCTTTGAAGCTTCCCCTTCGTGAACCCTGCCCATCCTGGGGGAGGAGGCTTGGCACCTCGTCCCAGGATGTGCATTGTTTCAGGCCCCAGAGAGCAGCAAGCTCTCGACCCAGGGGTCCAGAAACATGTCTGGTGGTGGCAGCTGAAAGCAGTCACTCAGCCTGGACACTAGTGGTGGGTTAGTTTTCAGGGGGCATGCCCTCTGTGTGCATTTTCATTAAATCCCACACTGGCATCAGTGTGGGTTTAATGTGCTGAGAAGTTTGATACCAAACTTCTCAGTTTTCAGTGTAGCCATTATGGTGCTGTGGAGTTCGTAATGACAAACGCTCAGCACCATATACTTTTTATGGCAGCACTGCACTTACAATGTCTAAGAATGGACTTAGACACTGTAGGGGTACAGGGCTCATGCACCTGTACCCTCACCACTGGTATAGTGCACCCAGCTAGAGGGGTGACTGATCTATGCCAGGGCAGTGGGTTGTAGGCATTGGACACAGGGATGTGTGCCATGTCGACTCTTCACTTTGTTCTGCACCAAGCCACGCAGCCTGCAAAGGCAGTGTGAGAGTGTCAGGGTACAGGACCTCTAAGGGTGGCACAAAAAGTGCTGCAGCCCTTAGAGGCCTTCTCTGGTCACAGTGCCCTGGGTACCTGTGGTACCATTTACCAGGGGCTGACCAGTGGCCATGGATGACAATTGGGTTTAGGCTTCAATGGAGCTTTAGGGAAAGAACATAGGCCCTGGGTACCTGATTAGCAGGAACCCAGGGCACACTCAGTCAAAGTACATCAGCAATTCAGCAAAAAGTGGGGGCAACCAGAGGGCACTTTCTCACACAACATCCCCCCCACCCATACGAAAGAGGATGAGACTAACCTTTCCCTAGAGAGTCTTCATTTTCTAAGTGGAAGAACCTGGAAAGTCCATCTGCATTGGCATGGGCAGTCCCAGGTCTGTGTTCCACTACAAAGTCCATTGCCTGTAGGGAGATGGACCACCTCAACAGTAGGATTTTCACCTTTCATCTGCATTAGCCATCTGAGAGGTCTGTGATCAGTTTGAACTAGGAAGTGAGTACCAAACAAGTATGGTCTCAGCTTCTTCAGGGACCAAACCACAGCAAAGGCCTCCCTCTCAATGGCACTCCAGCGCTGCTCCCTGGGGAGAAGCCTTCTGCTTATAAAGCAACAGGTTGGTCTTGGCCTTCATCATTGGTCTGGGATAGGACCGTTCCTATCCCTAGCTCAGAGGCATCAGTCTGCACAATGAACTGCTTGGCATAGTCTGGAGCTTTGAGAATTGGTGCTGAGCACATAGCCTCTTTCAGGGTGTCAAAAGCCTTTTGACAACTAACTGTCCAGTTTACCTTTTTGGGCATCTTCTTGGAGGTGAGTTCTGTGAGGGGAGCCACAATGGACCCATATCCCTTCAAAAACCTCTTGTAGTACCCAGTCAAGCCAAGGAATGGCCTGACTTGGGTTTGGGTTGTTGGAGCTGCCCAGTCCAGGTTGGCCTAGATCTTGGGCTGTAAGGGTTGTACCTGGCCTCCACCAACAAGGTGGCCCAAGTACACCACAGTTCCCTGCCCTATCTGGCATATGGAGGCCTTGATAGTTAGGCCTGCAGTTTGCAGGGCATTTAAAACCTTCCCAAGGCGGATCAGGAGATCCTGCCAGGTGGAGCTAAAGACAGCAATATCATCTAGATAAGCTGCACTAAAGGACTCCGATCCAGCAAGAACTTGGTTCACCAACCTCTGGAAGGTGGCAGGGGCATTCTTTAAACCAAAGGGCATAACAGTAAACTGATAATGCCCATCAGGTGTGGAGAATGCTGTCTTTTCTTTTGTTCCTGGGGCCATGCCAATTTGCCAGTACCCTGCAGTTAAGTCAAAGGTACTTAGAAATTTGGCTGCACCCAATTTGTCTATCAACTCATCTGCTCTTGGGATAGGGTGAGCATCTGTCTTGGTGACAGAGTTGAGCCCTCTATAGTCCACACACAACCTCATTTCTCTCTTTCCACCCTGTGGATGAGGTTTAGGGACTAGAACCACTGGGCTGGCCCAGGGGCTCGCAGAGGGTTCAATAACCCCTAACTCCAGCATCTTGCTGACTTCAGCTCTGAAGCTTTCCTTTTTTTTTTAAATTTTTATTAATCCAAAGTATTATTACAGAGGTAAGGCAATGTCATAAAACCCTCCAGATCCCCCCCCACCCTCCCCCTTGTGCAACAATACGAATCAAAGAGATAAGAGTAAGTAACAAAACAAATTATACACTGGATAGACATAAGTAGAGAGAGAAAAAAAAAAGACAAGAAATCGCATAAAACCAAAGGAGGCAGGAAAAAAAACATGGCAAAATCCTAAGCTACCATGATTTCAGTATACACCGATTGGAGAGAGAGGCCCTTAAGTTGACAAATAGAGTGGTTAGCCCTATAAACCAGTCTGGTCCAGCCAGGTAGTTAGGGGTTCCCAGATGTCTAGTCCCTTCCTTTGCGCTTTACGGCCTTTTTTTGGCATAGATAGCCTTCTCAAGATGATAAGTCGCGACTAATCTAGCCAGCCATTGGGAGAAAAGAGGAGGATCTGCGTCTACCCATACTGATGCTATGCAAATTCTCCACACCGTCATTGCCACAAATATGAGTGCCCTGCCCTTCTTTCTACTGACCACCGCCTGGGTCCCTAATACGATAGTCGTAGGGGTTAGCTCTATGGCCTGGGAAATAACCCTCCCAAGGAAATCCTGTATTTTAACAAGAAGTGGAGTAAGTTTCCGGCAGGTGGCAAACATGTGTACTGCGTCTACCCCAAACTCCGAGCACCTAGGACACAGCGTCCCCTTACCAGTTCCCCATTTGGCAACTCTACTAGGTGTAATGTATAAGAAGAAAATGGTTTTAAAATATTGTGCCTGTAATTTGGCTGACAACAGATCGCTCTGGGCGAGTTTCAGTGCGTTATAAAATGTGCTGTGCGGGACTTCCAACTTTGCTTGCCATTTGTCTGCTATTCTGGGTAAGTCATCAGGAGTTTGACTGTTCAGTGCGGAGTAGATAGCGCCAATCCGAGGCGTAGCTGGGGCCCTTAAGTTTTCAATAAATTCTATTTTCATAAACCCGGCGGGTCCTCCAGCTTTTCGAGACAAAAAATTGTGTATGGCAATATGCTTAAAAGCATCTTGGTCTTTCAATCCATATTTGCTTTGAAGCTCAGCGAAAGATTTAATACCTTCAGTAGAGATTAGGTCTCCCAGTTTTAAAATACCGGCTTTATACCAAGCTTGCAAATAAGACCTCCCAAAAATAGCAGGCAAATTACAATTCTTGTTGATAGGGGAGAAGTAGTTCATTCTACCTAGCCCGTAAATCCTACTAACATTGCAAAAGACCTTAAAGGTGCTCATCAGTGTCTTGAATCTAACTCGTTTGTAATATCCAAAGGACATTTGTCTGATGAGACAGCCACGGGCCTCTTCTCCTAGTAGTAATTGAAATGGCGAAGGAAGCCCAATAGGAGGAGAGAAGGAGTGTTCCTTCACTAATTCCACACTATATTGCAAAACTGAAGCCCAGTAATAGAGCACTATGTTAGGGAAAGCCCATCCACCCCTCTCCCTGGGAAGAGACAGTTGCTTTAGCGCCCGTCTGGGTTGAGAATAAGCCCATATAAATTGTGTAAAAAGTTGCTGAAATTTTTGTAGCAAAATTTTGTTAAATTCTAGTGGAATAGATCGAAAAAAATAAAGTAATTTTGGGAAATAAGTCATTTTAATTACATTGCATCTACCCACTAAGGTCAAGTGTAGATTATTGATTCGATTAAGCGCTCTTTTTGTTTCAGTAGCCAAAGGGATTAGATTTTCTGCCACAATTTCATCCACATTTGCCTTCACAATCACCCCCAGGTATTTGGCCTTTGTGTGACAACCTGTCTGTCTATCCAGTTAATTTCTTTGTTAACAATAATTTGGGTTTTATTTTTGTTCAGTGCATACCCCGAAATTTTCCCAAAATCTTGGGCCTCCAGTTCCAATGCTAAAATAGCACTTTCGGGTTCTGGGGTAGTTATGGCCAGATCGTCAGCGTAAGCCATAATTTTAGTGTCCCAGCCGAATCTGCTTACTGCCTGGATAGCCGGGTTGTTCTCTATTTTCTTAATCAAGGGGTCTATATAAAGGGCAAAAAGCAAAGGGGAGCACGGGCACCCTTGCCTGGTGCCCCGAGAGATTTTGAATTGCTTAGTTAACCTCCCATTTATTGATACACTGGCTGTCGGGTTCAGATAAAGAGCTTGAACAGCTTGTATTAACTTTGGTCCAAAGCCCATCCTTCTCATAACGCCCCAGAGAAACTGCCAGGAGATCCGGTCGAATGCTTTTTCAGCATCTAAAAGGATTAATGACATCGGGTCTCCTGTTGCTTGTGCTGCGTCAAACAAGGTAATGGCCCGCCTAATATGTTCGGTGGTGCCTTTCTTGGGGATAAATCCGTGTTGCCATTCTGAAACCAGGGTTTCAATAACTGAAGATATTTTTATTGCAAGAATTTTCGAGAAGATTTTTGAGTCACAGTTTATAAGCGTGATTGGCCTATATGATCCCATTTCTAGCGGTGATTTATCTTTTTTAGGAAATATAGAAATTTTAGCATTGGACCAAGATGCGGGCGGAGCGGCCCCGTTAAAATTAGAGATTACTAAAGAGGAAAAAATAGACTTTATTTAGGGAGCAAAGATTTTATAAAATTCCACAGGGATACAATCGACCCCTGCAGCCTTCCCATCCGGCAAACTGGCTAGAGCTTCGGCAATGTCTTCCCAAGTTGGAGTAACATCAAGCTGATCGCGATTTTCCTGACTAAGTTGGGTTAGAGTCTCGTCCTCTCTTACATCTACTGAGCTACTGTTCTTCTCTGCATATAAATTAGAATAGAACTCTCGGAAGCCCTCTTGTATTTTACTTGGGTCATTAGTCTCTTCTCCCGTTGCAAGCTGGATCGACAGTATTTCACTGCCTGTAACCTGCTGCCTGGTTTTAATGGCCAAATGATGGCCAAAAGGTCACTATATTCGTAGTTTTTTTCCCGCGTCGTGGCCCATTTAGCTGCAACCTTCTCTGCAAATACTGACCCGATTTCTGCTTTGATGAGTATCACTTTGTTTTGGGTAGACTCAGTATCCCCCCCAGCTTGAACAATTTGAATTAGTTTCTCCTCTGCCTTTTTCAGCTTTTCCTGTAGTTCGTAGATCATTAGTTTTTCTTTCTTGTTTTTCCTAATTGAAAACCTAAGTGTCTCCCCCCGAATACCTGCCTTTAATGTGTCCCACACAGTCATAATTGGGGCCGACCCCATGTTTATCTCAAGGAATTCTTGAACCCATACTTGCATATGTGTCCGATATCCTGTGTCTTGTAGTAGTGCTTTCTCAAAGCTCCATTTCGGGGCTTCCCTCCAATTCCCAAGCCCCCCAATGTCTAAAATAAGCGGGTTGTGGTCTGACATAAAGCGCGGAGCAATATCTATAGAGCATTCGCGGAGTAGAGAGGACGAGATCAAAAAATAATCCAATCTAGCAAATGACCGGTGTGGGGCAGAGAAGTACGTGTAGCCTGGCAGTTTAGAATTTAGATTAGCCCAGGCATCATTAAGCCCATGAGTTTGAACTAAGTTAACTATCGCTTGATATACTCCAGGCTTCCTTCCCGCATAAGTCCATTTATCATCCGCTTTCCAATTACAAGGCAGGTTGATATTAAGGTCGCCACAGACAATTATTGGGGAAGGCCAATGGGCAAGCTCCCCTGTAATCCAGTTAATGATCCCTGGGTCATCTGCGTTGCTCCCATAAATTGAACATAAAGTAAAAGGGGAATTAGGTGGCAGGTGGCACTCTACAATTACCCATCTGCCCAATGAGTCAGATTTCACACGGGGATATTTTAAAGGTAGTCTGCTTTCAGCCAAAACCCCTACACCTTTTATTTTCGCACCCTGTGTAGTACCCCCTATAGTTTTAAACCCCAGTGTGTTCAATAAGTGCTTTTGTGAACCCTCTATATGCTTATATGCTATATGTTTCCTGGAGGCTGACAATATCGGCCCCCAGCGATCTTAAGCCTTGTGCTACTTTTTGTCTCTTTGTAGCTTCATTCAGCCCACATATATTCACTGACACAAATCTAAGAGTATTTATCTTAGTCATTTAAGCATTTTAAGGAGATTAAACCAATAAATTCCTGTTCCCTTAAGTAAGCTTGACTTTATGAACTTGTTTACTTTATCATGTGTTTTAACCAGTGATTGTATGTAAAAAAAAAAATGTCCTCGATTCAACTATTTCATAGCAATTTCCCCCCCTCCCCATCCCAACCCTCCCCCCCCTCTCGTTGAGCAATCAGGAATAACCTGAGTGATGGTGGTCAAGAGTAAGTCTCCGCCACTAGACCACGCCTTAGAGAGTTTAAGTAGGCCTTCGGCTATGTCTATTCACACCTTATGTGAAAACAATTAGATAGGTGTGCCCTAGATTCTTGATAAAGCTAATCAGAAAGAAGAGAAGAAGAAAAAAGAAGAAAAAGGGAGCACATAAAAGTAAAGAAAAAGAAGGAAGAGATTCCCGCCCCTCCCTCCCTTACCCCCCCCTACAAAAAAGCAGGGAGAAAATCGCCTTAAGATTAACTTGAGCCCTTCTTAGACTTGATTTCTCCCAGGTATTCACCAGCCTTAATCTCAGACAAAAAGATTTTGGAAGCCCCATTAAAGATAACTTTGAGTCTGGCAGGGTTCATTAAATACACTTGAGCTCCTATCTGTTGGAACGGGGAGATTAGCTGACGCAGGCGCCATCTTCGTTCTACCGTCTGATGGCAAAAGTCGGGCTTCGCAAAAAAAGTTACCCCGTTGGACCCTTTCTGGGAGTTAGGGCGGGCCTGGTCGTATACAAATTGCCTAAGGAGAAAGTTTCCAAAATACACCAGGAACGCCCTGGGATGTCCACCAGATGAGCTGCTACCGTCACGTTGTCGTCTCAATGCTCTGAAGCTTTCCTTGACTTGATCAGACTGTCGATAGATTTTGTTTTTGACAGGTGAACTGTCACCAGTGTCCACATCATGGGTACACCAGTTTGTCTGACCAGGGGTCAAGGAAAAGAGATTTGCATACTGCTGCAAGACTTGCTTGCAATCAGTCTGCTGTTGGGCAGAGAGGGTGTCTTAAAAGACAACTCCATCCACTGACCCATCTTTTGGGCTGCATGAGAGGAGGTCAGGGAAAGGTTCACTCTTGGTCTCCTGATCCTCATCAGTCACCATCAGCATGGTGATGTCAGCCCTGTCATGGTAGAGCTTCAGGCGGTTCAGATGGATAACCCTTTTGGGTGTCCTGCTTGTGCCCAGGTCAACCAAGTAGGTGACCTCACTCTTTTTTTCTACGATAGGGTAAGGGCCACTCCATATGTCCTAGAGAGCCCTTGGTGTCCCTGGCTCTAAAACCCATACCTTTTGCCCAGGTTGAAATTCTACCAGTGCAGCTTTTTGGTCATACCAGTGCTTCTGAAGCTCCTGGCTGGCCTCAAGATTTTTGGATGCCTTTTCCATGTGCTCAGCCATTCTGGACCTTAAGCCAAGCACATAGTCCACAATATCTTGTTTGGGTTCTTGGAGAGGCTTCTCCCAACCCTCTTTCACAAGACAGAGTGGTCCCCTCACAGGATGGCCAAACAGAAGTTCAAAGGGGGAAAACCCTACTCCCTTCTGTGGCACTTCTCTGTAAGCGAAAAGCAGGCAGGGTAAGAGGACATCCCATCTCCTTTTGAGTTTTTCAGGGAGCCCCATAATCATGCCTTTCAATGTCTTGTTGAATCTCTCAACAAGGCCATTGGTTTGTGGGTGATTGGGTGTAGTAAACTTGTGCCGCACTCCACACTCTTTCCACATGTGTTTTAGGAACACATGAAGTTGGAACCTCTGTCTCCTTAGGAAACCCTACCCTGGTGAAGATACCAATGAGGGCCTTGGCTACTGCAGGAGCTGTAGTAGTCCTAAGGGGAATTGCTTCAGGCTACCTAGTGGCATGATCCACTACCACTAGAATTAATTTGTTCCCTGATGCTATGGGAAGTTCAAGTGGACCCACTATGTCCACACCTACCCTTTCAAAGGGAACCCCCACCACAGGTAGTGGTATTAGGGGGGCCTTTGAGGTGCCACCTGTCTTGCCACTGGCCTGACAGGTGACACAGGAGCTGACAAACTCCTTTACTTTTTTGTGCATCTGGGGCCAGTAAAAGTGGCTAACTAGCCTTTCCCAAGTCTTGGTTTGTCCCAGATGTCCAGCTAGGGGAATGTCATGAGCTAAAGTTAGGATAAGCTCCCTGTACTACTTCTGAGGCACTACCACTCTCCTAGTGGCTTCAGGTTTGGGGTCTCTGGCCTCAGTGTACAGTAGTCCCTCTTCCCAATAAGCTCTGTGGGTACCACTGACATCTCCCTTTTCCTGTGCAGCAGCTTGCTGCCTCAGGCTTTCAAGAGTTGGACAGTCCTGCTGTCCAAGGCACAGCTCTTCCCTAGAGGGTCCCCCTGGGCCTAAGAGTTCAACCTGGTAAAGATCAAGCTCCATGGGCTCAGTTCCCTCTGGGGTGTCCAAGTCCTCTCCCTGAGGAGAGGGGTCCTGATCCTTTTGCTGTACAGAAACTGGTTCCCCAGTCTTCTTACCTTTTCTCTTGGAAGGTTGGGCCATACTTTCAGGCTCCAACACTTCTTTTTCACCCTGTCTCTTGCTCTGTGCTCTTGTTTTTATACACACCAATTCAGAGATATCCAGCATTGCTGCATGGGTTTTTAGTTCAACCTCAGCCCATGCTGAGGTTTCCAGGTCATTGCCAAGCAGACATGCAGCTGGTAGCTTTGGAGAGACCACTACCTGTTTCAGGCAAGTAACCCCCCCAGTCTAATGTCACCATAGCCATTGCATGGTCAGTGGTAACACTGTCAGCATTGGTGACCGGGTAAGTTCTCCTGGTCAAGTATTGCTCAGGGGAAACCAGTGTGTCTCTCACCATAGTGACACTGGCACCTTTATCCCTCAGAGCTTCTATCCTAGTTCCATTAATCCAAGGGTATTGTAAGTACTTTTTTAAGTTGGGTGGCCACACAGCTACAGTGGCAAACTCAACTTCCCCTTCTGAAACTAGAACTGCTTCAGTGTGCAACTTGATTTGCTCTTGGCACACTGTTGATCTCATCTGGAGACTTGCTACCCCAGGAGTAGCTGTAGTAGGACTAGGGGCCTTCTTGTTTGGGCAAGCAGCATCTCCAGTTAAGTGTCCCAACTTTCTACAGTTGTTACGCCAGGCCTTTAAAGGATCAAAGTTCTTTCCCCTGTACCTATTATTGGACTGGGAAGAGTTTTCGGACCCATCCCCCTGTGCAGGTTTTCGGGGCCCTTTTGAAGACTCAGGCTTTTTTATCTTGGGATTCTTACCACCTTTCCCCTGGGGAGGTTTTGTAACCCCTTTCTTTTGGTCACCCCCAGTGGTTGTTTTTGTCACCCTTGTCTTGACCCAGTGGTCTGCCTTCTTTCCCAATTCTTGGGGAGAAATTAGACCTAGGTCTACCAAATGCGGATGTAACTTTTCATTAGTGCAATTACTTAAAATATGTTCTTTCATAAACAGATTGTAAAGTCCATTGAAATCATGCAAATTGTGTCCAGTTAACCAACCATCTAGTGTTTTAACTGAGTAGTCTACAAAGTCAATACAGGATTGGTTGTGGGTCTTGTGAGCCCCCAGAATCTAATTCTGTATTCCTCAGTTGTGAGTCCAAATCCCTCAATCAGAGTTCTCTTGATGAGGTCATAAGACCCAGCATCTTCCCCTGTAAGGGTCAGGAGTCTGTCTCTGGAGTTACCATAGAACTGTTCCCAAAGGAGTGCCCCCCAGTGTGACTTCTTCACTTTTCTCATTTCACAAGCCCTCTCAAAGGCTGTGAACCATTTTGTGATATCATCACTCTCTTCATATTTAGAGACAATCCCTTTGGGGATTTTAGGATCATAAGATTGCTCTTTATCCTTGTTAAGTAAATTGCTGCCACCATTGATGGGTGCTAGGCCCATCTCTGCTCTCTCTCTTTCTAGAGCCAGCAACATGTTCTCTAGTTCCAGTCTTTTGGTCAGCCTTACTAAAAGGCTGTCCTCCTCATTGAGGCTGTCCTCAATGTCCTCAGTGGTACCTGATCCACCAATGTGAGATCTAGGTACTGAGAGGTTGATTCTTGGAGTCAAGGGTACTTGGACCCTTTTCTCCCTAGGAAGTGGAGGGGGTTGATCTACCAGGTCATCACCTTCCCCTCCTTCTCCATTTGACTGGCCTTCACCATTTTCAGATGGGTGGTCCTTTGCATACCTAGCCACAGCTCCTGGAGCTTTTGTTTGGTGGGATGGGGACCCATTTCTATGTTTTTAATTTTACATAGGGACCTTAACTCCCTGAAAGACAAGTGAAGGTAAGGGGTGAGGTCGAGCTCCTCAATCTATGTCATTGTGGTTATTTTCACTAACAGCTGGGTTCTTGTTTTGAGACATAGTTAAAAAACTTCTAACCCTAGCTACAGTGACTTAGTTCTCTAAAATTCTAAAGGGACTTAACCAAGGCCCTAACAAGACTTTTAGTAATTTTTGCAAAAATGCCAATTTGAAAAAATCAGAATTCTAAGGACAATTTAAGAGTTCTGTCGTGTGATCAGGTGGTAGTCCAACAACTGCAAAGTTGTATATCCCACCGCAGATCCACCAATGTAGGAAGCTGGCTCTGTATATACTATACCAAAGTGAGGTATAGTGTGCGCAGAGTCCAGTGGAACCCCAAAGGTAGGCAGAGGTAAAGTTAGATAGAACCTTACTCTCTATTTGTGGTAGTATGGTCGAGCAGTAAGGCAGTATCAGAGGACAGTGTTAAGCATTTATTGTACACACTCAGTCAGCAAATTAATTCACACACTCAAAGACTGAACTTCAGACTAATTGTTTTTGTATAAAAATATTCTTTTAGTTATTTTATTTTCTAGAACCAAGCAAGCCTGGCACAGGTAAGCAATAAATACTTTACAGTAGTAAAGCAATTGAAATACAGTTTGAATGATAATTGTATATGCACTTTGGTTTGATTTACAGTATGGATGCAGAGAAATGCAATACTTGGTAAATGCAGTACATAGACTTGAATAGGCTTTTTAGTACAATAGCAGGTAAGTAACTTTTGAGATTACTAGGCTTACACAGAGTAGTATACCTAGATACTACTCTGGGACATTTCCTGAAAACAGGTAAATAAAATCGTTTTTGTTAGATTATGCAATTTTAAAGAATTTCTTTAGTTTCTCAAACTCCACACTTAAAAACTTTTCACAGAAAAACAGTCAATGTTATCCTATGGAGGAAAATAGTGTTATCGGTTTTGAGGTAAGTATTTGGTAGTGGGAGTTGAGGTTCTGGGAGTAGACTCAGGGGTCCCCCAGGGTCAAGGATGCACTCTAGTTACACCCTCAGGGGCACTAGGGCGGCCAGGTGCAGAGTGCTGAGGCCCAATGTTATCCAATGGGGGATAGGGGGCCTCCGGTTGGTGGCTGCTGACTAGCAGGCCACTTGGCTGTGGGAGCAAAGCTCCTGGACTTTAGCTCAGGGCAAATGGGGAAACAAAGTAGCACCAAAGGTGCACCCTCAGCGGCACTAGGGCGGCCGGGTGCAGAGTGCTGTTTCGACGTCGGACGCCCTGTTGTTTTCAATGGAGAACCTCCGGTTTGGAAAGACACTGCAGGCTTGGAGACGAAGGTCTTCTGGGTGCGACCACCACTTTGAGAGGTAAGTTGGGAAGTTAGGGGGTGATTAGGCACCGTCGGTTTGGGCACACAAGGCCGTGGGGCGTCTGGTGCAGGGGTGCCTTTTGGGGTCGGATCTTCTTACCAGCTCCTGGTCGCGGTTAGGGGGGCTTTCTGGATTTAGGCTGCAGGCATCGGCTGGAAGCTTGAGGCAAGTAAGGGGTCGCCGGATCTCGGGTCAGGATTGCCGGGGGGACCTCCTCGTGGTGTTTGCCCACTTGAGCTCGGGCCGTGGATCGCGGGTGCAGAGTGGGGTGGATTCGCGGTGTCCGGCCGGATCCAGAGGTTGTAGTTGAACAAATCCAGTGTTGACAGGTGTTAGAAATGGGGGTCTCTAGTTGGCAGAGGTAGGTACCTTTGTCCAAACAGGGACCCTTGCTTCTAGTCAGGGTAAGGGGGATACACTACTAAAATAACCCCTGCTCACCCCCTTGGTAGCTTGGCACGAGCAGACAGGCTTACCTCAGAGGCAGTGTGTAAAGCATTTGTGAACACATACAGTAACACAGTGAAAACACTACAAATGGACACCACACCAGTTTAGAAAAATAAGTAATCTTTATCCAAACTTAAAACAAGACCAAACAGCAAAAATCCACAGTACAGTATCAAAAATATCCTTAAAAATAAGTTATTCACTTAAATCAAGCTTGTAGCAACAAATAACTCCACTTTGAGTTATACGACGTCGTGACAGATAGAAATCCCAACGTACGGTGCCGACCGCGTGGTGCGCGGCATCGGGCCTGGAGTCAAATAGACCAACAAAGAAAAGTACCTGGGAAAAGCAATTAAAAACAAAGACGGCTCACAGCGTCGGGGAGGTGCGGCTTCGTAGGCGCTGCACTGCGTCGGTTCCTTACGACCCCAGGGGAGGTGTAGACTCTGTTCCTTACTGCAGCGCAGGGGAAGTGAGACGATGGTTCCTTACTGCGTCGGGGAGGTGACGTCACGATGGCGCCGAAACCACTGTTCCTTACGATGCCGTGATGTCGGATTCAGGGTCACCCACGTCGAGGATCGGCTCCGCGATGACGAAGTCGGCTTCTGAGTCGATGTGGCAAAGCAGCAGGCATCGGGCCCACGTCGCAAGTCGGAGCAGTGCCCACGGCTTTGGGCAGGTTACGGCTTCGCTCGCTGGCGTCGATGTGGCCCGGCGGCCGGTGTCGGGTCTACTTCACAAGTCGGAGCAGCGCTCACGGCTTCTGTGCAGATTACAGCATCGCTCGCCAGCGTCGGTGTTGCAATTTCCTTCTGTAGCAGCTAAAACAGCAGTTCTAGATGCAGGCAGACAGAAGGGGTGAAGTCTTTGTGTTCCTGAGACTTCAGAACAGGAGGCAAGCTCAGTTTCAAGCCCTTGGAGATCCTTTCTTCAAGCAGGTGACAAAGCAAAACAGCAAAGTCCTTATTCTCCTTTCCTTGGGAGCAAGCAGCAACTGCAGGCCAACCCCAGACAGCAAACAGCACAGGGGCAGTATTCCTCCTCAGCTTCTCCGGCTCTTCTCCTTGGCAAAGGTTTCCCAGAAGTGATCTAAAGGTCTGGGGTCCGGGCCCCTCTTTTTATACACCAAAATCTGTACCCAGTCAAAACCAGTTCTGTGGGGCACTTTGCAAGTGCACAACAACCTCCTTTGTCAGTGTGAGCCCTGGCTTCAGACACCCCACAGGGGGGCGGAGCAGTTATTGTGGAAGGCAGGTACAGCCCTATTCAGGTGAAGATGCTACTCCTCCCACCATTCCAAATGCAACCCAGGTCTATTCAGCCCAGCCCTGACTCATCAGACTTCTGGAGCCATAGTCCTCCTCCAGCCCCTGTCATCCAAAAGCCCGACATGCAATACACAAACCTAGCAGAGGCACACTGGATGGTTAGGCAAGAAAATACCTACTTTCTAAAAGTGGTATTTTCAATCACAGAATGTAAAAATCACCCTCACTAAAAGATGCATCTTAACATTCCGAGTTCAGGCATACTAAACTTTATTTTCTTATCTTGTTCCTGGGGTCAGTTATGTTTATAAGATGTATAAACTAACTACCCATTCTGGCCTATGGGAACAGATAGCCTTGCAATAGTGAGAAACTAATTTGGCAGTATTTCACTATCAGGACATGCCACACACATCAGGGCATGTCCTACCTTTCACATACAATGCACCCTGCCCACAGGGGTACCTTGGGCCCAATCTTAGGGGTGACTAACATGCAGAAAAGGGAAGGTTTGGGGACTGGCAAGTGTGTGCACTTGCCAAGTCGACATGGCAGTCCCAGACTGCACACAGGCTCTGCAATGGCAGGCCTGAGCCACATTTCACAAGCTGCTTCTGTGGATGGCACAATCAATGCTGCAAGCCCACAAGCAGCATTTGATTTACAGGCCCTGGGCACACATGGTGCACTGTACTATGGTCTGACAAGTAAATCAAATCAGCCAATCATGGAATCACTAATCCATCACATCAATTTACAAAGGGAGCACTTGCAGTGTGGCACTGAACAGCAGTGGCAAAGTACCCAAAGCATCTAGACCAGCAAAAACACAGGAGGCAACAGCAGAAAAAATGTAAGGGAGACCCACGCCAATGGTGCCAGGTCTAACAACGGGAGACAAAGTCTTTGTTCTTGAAGGCAGGCAGGTCCTCAGGGGTTTTCGAGGTTGCTGGCTGCAGGACACACCGGGATTTCGCAGGAGCAGGTTTGAGGTGGAGACAGGCCGGTAGGACTGGGGCCAAGTCAGTGGGCGTCTTCCTCTTGTTAGCTGCTGCCCGGCTATTCGGTCCTTCTTCTTCTTGTTGCAGGTTCTTGTCTGAGGAAGCAAGGTTCAGGGGTGCCCCTAAATATTAGATTTAGGGGTGTTACAGGTAGGTAAAAGGCAGGGACCAATGGGTTCCTTCCCTGGGGTGGGTACACCCCCTATTATGCCACCCTCCAGTGGGAGGGGGGCATGAGCCTGTCCCTGGTTGGCTGAGTCCCCACATCTTCAAGATGGCGTGGACTGAGAGTTGTGCTTCACCTCGCCTCCCCCACCTGAGGGGTGGAGTTGGCAGAAGTGGGCACACCTCTCTTCCTCACTTGTTTTTCCTGCCGGTTCGCCCGCACAAATTGGGGTCAGAACCAGTGGGGACCAGTTGCTGAGAGCAGCAAGAGGCCTGGGGAAGCTCACAAAGGCGGCAAGCCTTTGAAGCTTCCCCTTCGTGAACCCTGCCCAGCCTGGGGGAGGAGGCTTGGCACCTCGTCCCAGGATGTGCATTGTTTCAGGCCCCAGAGAGCAGCAGCCTCTCGACCCAGGGGTCCAGAAACATGTCTGGTGGTGGCAGCTGAAAGCAGCCACTTAGCCTGGACATTAGTGGTAGGTTAGTTTTCAGGGGGCATCTCTAAGATGCCCTCTGTGTGCATTTTTCATTAAATCCCACACTGGCATCAGTGTGGGTTTAATGTGCTGAAAAGTTTGATACCAAACTTCTCAGTTTTCAGTGTAGTCATTATGGTGCTGTGGAGTTCGTATTGACAAACTCTCAGCACCATATACTCTTAATGGCAGCACTGCACTTACAATGTCTAAGAATGGACTTAGACACTGTAGCGGTACAGGGCTCATGCACCTGTACCCCCACCACTGGTATAGTGCACCCAGCTAGAGGGGTGACTGATCTATGCCAGGGCAGTGTTTTTGTGGGCATGGCACACAGGGATGTGTGCCATGTCGACTCTTAACTTTGTTCTGCACCAAGACACGCAGCCTGCAAAGGCAGTGTGTGAGTGTCAGGGTACAGGCCTCTAAGGGTGGCACAATAAGTGCTGCAGCCCTTAGAGGCCTTCTCTGGTCACAGTGCCCTGGGTACCTGTGGTACCATTTACCAGGGGCTGACCTGCGGCCAGATATGCCAATTGGGTTAATGCTTCAATGCAGTTTTAGGGAAAGAACATAGACCCTGGGTACCTGATTAGCAGGAGCCCAGGGCACACTCAAAGTACTTCAGCAGTTCAGCAAAAAGTGGGGGCAACCATGCAGAAAGAAGGCACTTTCTCACATCCGCCCACCCAGAGATCTTCGAGGGAGATTATTTAGTGCTTGTTGGACTCCATATAGATGAGTCAACCAGCCTTGGCTCATACCGAATACCCTTGCTGTTAAAGATTGCTTTAAGTCACAGTTCATTCGCTCCACAACAGAATTGCCCTCAGGCCGATATCGAGACGAGAATTGCACCTGCAACCCCCCCCCCCTTCCCCAAAGACTTCATCGCATCCCGGTAAGCCTTATAGGCAAAAGCCGGACCTTGGTCTGAATGGAAGGTGCCACAGGCAAATGTCCCTACAAAGGCAAGCAAATCTTTTATAACAGTTCGAGCATCAGCATCGCGTTGGGGCCAAACCCAAAGGAATCTAGTGCACATATCCACGGCAACTAAGATATATTTAAAAGCATTGTCAGATGTTAAAGGACCACAGTGATCAAGATAAATACAACCAAATGGTTGATTTGAAATGTAAAGTTGAGTATGAGGTGGGCGTGAAACAGTAGAAGGTCTAATCTGTTGACAAATCTCACAGGAAAGAACATATTTGTGCATTTGCTGGTATAAGCCACGCCACCAAAAACGTTGCGGTAAAAGCAAAATAGTGGCTGTGACGCCGGCATGGGCAAAAGCCATGCCTTCATGTGCAGCCACAATCAAAAAAAGTCTGCGGTCCTCGTTGGGAATCAGCCGATCACCAACTGATGGAATAGTTACAAATGGAATTTGTTCGGGCATTAAATGATAGGTGTAACGAGAAGGGAATCCTTGAAGAAACTGCGTTCCCTCCTTCATTGCAGCAATAACTGCCAAAATGTCATCATCAATTGTAGTCATAGACCTAGTAACGGCTGCTACAGAACATGTGGCGACCGCAGATTTCGCTGCCTCATCAGCCATAGAATTTCCAACGGCGTGTGTTGCCACACGCTGATGGCCCAGTGTATGAATAACGTGTGTGAGCAGCAAACGTTCCTTAAGAGCGGCCACTCGGACCCAAAGCGTTTTATGCTTTATTGCACTTCCTTTAGAATCACGAAAATCATTTTGTTTCCAAAATAATAAGTTGTCATTAAAGGATTGTACACAGTAAAAGGAATCACACACTACTTCTACTACTACTACTTCATGCACACCCTGATATTCCAATTGAGTCAAAATGTCACCAACGGACGCTTTAGCATCACGTTTAATTGGATATTGCGACTGGGGCTGTCGTGTAGAACGCAAAGGAATAACATGTACTGGCGAATCCATGTCCCAACCCACCTGATTGCGATATAATGCTGGAGCTAAGGACAGGTCCCACTCCGAAGGAAAAGCATTTTTAGTCTCCTCTGGGACATATTGCGAAAAACATGGTAGAATAACCTCCTCCCCTCTAGAGGAAGCGTGTAGAAAGGGGGAGGCCAATCAACCATGGCCAGCAAAATATCATAAGAAGATGTTAGATTGTCCCAAAAGACAGCCATAACAGTGCGTTTGATATCACCTTCAATTTGGAGGCTCACTTCATAAAGCCTATCAGGAGGAGCAACACAAGTGTCAGCTGTTTCAACAGTAATAAAAGTGTCAGTTGCTTTCATCTCCAGACGCTGGTGGAGTGTCTGCCGCACTATGGTAACCTCCGCAGCGCTGTCGAGGAGGGTTACCGCCCAACTCACCATCTGAGGCATACTTTGTGGTCAAAGCGGCAACTTTTTTCTTCAGAAATAGGCCTTTATATTGAGGTGGTTCCTCCTGCTTGACTTTTATGTCAAACTGGCGCTGCGGGTCACGTCTCGTCTGCGATCCTGTCGCCCTCCTCCGCCAAATTGTTCATCCCACGATTCCTCAAAGGAGCTAGGAGAACAAGATTCAGGAACCTGAAACCTCTCTGGTGCCTTAATTTTAGAGTGGTCACACAAATCATAACGATGCTCAGAAGCGTCAGGTGGAGGCGAACCAGCAGGAAAACCTGGCTTCTGTTGCTGCTGCCTCACATTTTTATTCCAAGCCTTTTAAGAAAAGACTGGATGATCCTCCTTTTCAGGAGGGGGTTTACCTTGTGTCTGTGTAAATGGTTGGATCCCCAAACTATTGCGACCCAAGGATGTATACACATCTGCAATAATAATAATTGGCAACTGTTGCTCCTGATCTACGTCTCCCACCGTTGCCAGGTGTTGTCACACTTGCAAGCAAACTGCCTCACCTTTAATGTTGGCCAGAATCATATCGGAGACGATAGGGGAACATGCCCACTAACTTCATCCCCAAATCCAGGGCTGGACCAGCCTCGTGTTCATCCTGTTCCTTCTTCAGAACGCTCATGAAGGGGGTGCCAAAGCACAGTGTATACACTGAAGCAAACACCGTTCCCCAGGTGGTGCAGTCTGCTAAAGGAGGAATCAGACCACTTGGCAAACTAATTGTAAGGATCCTGTGTTTCTCAACAGGGGATATATGTGGAAAAACAGCCTCCAGCTGCTCGATCTTCTGTGCAATCCAAAATGGTAAGTCCTCACGATTTTGAGGACGTTTCCCCATCACCGAGTTAATCTTGACGGGACTAATCACAAGTCCCCCGCCCTGACCTGGTGCCGGAGGAGCAGCTCCAGCCAGAGCTGCCTGAAGTGCACGAGACAAACTGTATGACTCGTCTATGAAGATGAACTAATTGTGTATATAGCAGACGTAGCTCCACGATAGTAACATTGAGATAATTGGGATGTGGTGTAAAACCAGCCTAAGCAGGCCAAGTAGCCCCATTGATAGACAAGGGGCCCATTTGAACAAAAGATACAGGGTGAGGAAGGGCGCCATTAAACCAAATAGTATGCTCTCAGGACGTCAACGGAACTTCAATCAATGCATAAGGACGATAAGCAACCGGAGGAGCAGCGGCCGTGTAAGTATGAAAAAAATTGTCATTAGCATCAACCGCTGGAAATGTAACCCTAGAATAAAACACCTCGAAGCTCTATGCTGGATCTGCTTCAACTACGAAAATAAAAGTAGCCCCCGCATTGGGGACTCCATGTTGAGTCAAGGAGGCTGTAACCGCCGCCTGGCAATGTGCCGGAATAGTGATCGGTTGTGCCATGTGCAAAGATTAACTAAAACGGCAGCGCAAAATAGGGTCTATAAACCTTTTAAACTTCAAGCTTGAAAAACCTACAAAAATAGGTGTACCCTACAAATATAGAAGGCAAAGCTCCCCCACCACGGACGTCTCTGGGAACCGATGAGAGGGCATCGTTAATAAGCACAAGGGCTACTCAGGGGTCCTGTGTATAAGTTCCAGACCAAACGTTGGCAACGCCATGTTGCAGGGATTCTGCGCAAACACAGAACTCTGCTGTAGGATTACGGGACCTTAGTGTATAGGGACTGAGTCATCCTGCCACCTTAGTGCCCATGAGCTCAGGACCGACTAACTATACTATCTCACTTGCTCTCCTACTCACACACAGAGAAAAAAGTGATTAGACACCCCAGAACACAACACTGAGGATCACTCAGGAATCGCGGTTGCAAGACACACCCTTTCACTCGCACTCTTGTACTTGTCTACAATAAGATCTGACGGAGACACGAACAAGTTTAAAATATTTATTTTAACCAACGTGCTCTAGTATGCAGTATACGTGCCACAACAAGCAGGAAAATGCATAACACAAATACAGTTAGCATAGCCAGCAGTGCATACATCATGAAAGGAGCTGTCATTATGACAAGACAGTGTAGCCTAACCTCCCTCCCCTTGTATAGAAGCAGAATGATTATAGATTAGAAGATCTCTGGGTGTTATCTGCAGACCCCGTACCTCAGTCTATAGATGGTAGATCTACATCATAGGTGCTGTCTTGCTCTTCTCCCTGGAAAGGTCCCTCTCCAAGTGTGTGCCACCTATTTGTGTATCCCAATAAGACCAAAGTATGTTTTCCCAAACAACAGCTACATTGGTATGTTTTGCCTAAGTGCTAGGGCTTGAACAGAACAGAATAACAAGGTGCATTGTTTATCGACCTTGCTCACAATTTTCAGACTAAATCCCAGGAACCTGCAGAGAGTAAACACAGCAGCAGGATTTCATGTGAAAATTACGAACGAGGCAATTGCAAAAAAAAAAGCCATGCAGTAACGTGCGCAAAGCAGCAGACAGTCTGCAGCGTGCTCATGCTAACTTAGAGAAGACGACAATGTCCCCATGGGCCATGTGACATCCTCTTCACCGTCTCACTGCTTGCGTCCTTGGTGTCTGCCTGCTGCCAGATGATGCATCATCCTATTGGCTGCTTGATCCCTCACCCAGGTAGCAACCTAGCCAGTCTTTCCCATGCTTCTCTGATGTCGTACATAGCAGCAGCAGTAGATCGTCTACCTAGTCTAGCTGTCCTCCTGCCTTTTTGTTTACCATACTTCCCTTTGACGCCTCCGGGCTAGTCGCGTCGCCTGGATGTTCAGCTGTCCTCAAGTCTTCTCAGTCCTCTGTTTAGGCAGCTGCTGCCCTTGGCGGACAACTCTTGGCCTGGGTAATGCCCTCAGGACACAATGTTTGTTTGGAAGTACCCTTCGCAGAGTCGCGTCACTGTTTCCAGCTGTCCTCTGTAGGTCTCAGTGACACAAGGATCGAACTGTCCCCATGAGGCTTCTTCTTGTGTTTTACTTGTTTTGCCCTTTTAAGTATTTGCTGTGCACTGCCCCTTTAAGAGCTACTTACTCTGCTGATTGACCGGATCTCTTTAGCAGACTATGGTGGGAAGGACAGGAGCCGTTCGCTCACGTTCTCCATGTGAGCAAGTTTTTATCACGAATACAGTGGTCCTCTACGGTAGCTCGGACACCCCCTTGGACCTTGGAGGAACTGTACGCCTCCGGTCTCTGAGCAAGAAAGAGTGTTTCCGGCAGTAATACGCTGCCTGCCACTTACAGCTAAGCTCTCTCAATGTTCCAGGCATGGTACAGGCAGAGTGCGCGTGCCGGAATTTGCCCCCCCAACCGAGTCGTATGTCCCAAGCCGAGTCAATGCTGTGCAGTGGTCCTCTGCTGGGTTTGTAGGTAACAAAGCGGGCAGACTCTCAATCCGTAAAGCCAGCAGCATTAGGGGTTTTTTGCAGGCTGACGCTGGACTCTTCGCAGGGGCAGCTGTTTCTTACCCTATGCGAGTTGTGTCACTGCAGAAGTGCAGTGGTCCTCTGCTGGGTTATGGGGGCTGCAAGGGAAACTGGCGCAAAGAGTTGCTCACAATCTCCCCAAAAATTCCCTCCGGTCTTCCGATGTATGTGTGCGAGCTGCCCCTGCTCCTGAAAGTAGCTTGACCTGGGGCAGCGCACTGTTATTTTACCTCCCAGTTGTCTATTTCTCCCACATGCAGTGACATCTCCCCATCGGGGAGTTTAAAACGTCACCTGGCCAACTATTGGCCAGGTGTTTTCGCGTCAACGTTGGCATGAAGCCTTGACCTGAGGGGGGAGTCGGGGTGGCTCCACCCTTGTTGGGCGTGCTGAAGCATCCCAAACCAGAATTTTCGGGTCCGCTGTGGTTAAGGCTCTGGCCCATGAGGCCCCCTTCGGGGGGCGACCTCTGCTAAAACCGTCCTTGAATGCTTCCCGTCTCCATATTCCGCTCGGACAGGAGTCCTCCCTTGCTTCATTAACTCCTCTTAGCCTTGCCAAAAGATACTTCTTTTGAGTCTTACTATCTCTTTCACACAATGTGCCTTTTTTAAGCATTAGATCATTTAACTTCACCTGCAGAGGAGAGAAAAAAATTGCATCTAAAGCAAGCATTCACATTAAAATTAAACATTGCGAAATCCAAAAGCTTAAGGCCTTTGGTCAACTTTAGTACGGCAAGCATTTCAGTACACGTTTAAAAGCATGGTTACAGATACATGTACAGTTACGATACAGATATAAAGCACTTTTAAACTGCATACATTTCCAGTTATAAAATACATGGAGAAAATGATTTAAATGAATATGCAGATATATAAGAATTGACAATATTAGTCAAACCACACACATGTAGATATGTGTGAGAATTGCATCTCGTTGCTATTGTAAGGAAAATGTTGATATACTCTCATATAAATATTGAGCTTATACAGTAGATGCACTTTCTGTAACTCTTCAAGTGCCCTACATCACATTAATATGGTTACATCACATGGGTACATAAGGCCATAGGTAAAGATATATGTGACCTAATTAAACACAAAAGGGTGGAGACAAAATTGCACTGCTCCACGAGCATGAGGCTAACCACGGCGGTTTGGAGATCATTAGTTCCGTCCAATCAAGGCTGTGTAAGTGCAGCAAGTTTAAGGGAAAGGTGCCCAAGCCCAAAGGATCACAAAAAGAGGTGAGTGTTGAACACATTTTGGGAGAGCCTTACTGTAAAATTGGGCCGTCTATTTCTTTCTCTCCTGAAAACTATCAAGGATAGACTTACTGCCATTCAGAGTAAGTTGCAGATGGCCACCAAGACCAAGGACACAACACCTAGCCAGTCGAACTGACCAGCACATAAAAGTTCAATTTCTTTTAAATCCACTTAAACTGTGCATCATATGATGAGTGGTCGTGAAGCACGGATTTCGTTCGGGAAAGTGTTTAATAATGTACCCCAAAACTGGTGGCCAAGCAAAGCGAAAAATAATTAAAAGCATACAACAATCAGTCCCATAAATATCACACCGGGCTACCTGTTTTGTATGGTATCATTCAGCATCTGTCCCCGGACTCACAACAAAGATTGTGTACAACTGAAAAACAAGACTTTTGGTTATGTGCAAATTGTTGGGCGGGGTAAGAGTTTAAAAGAATTGAATATGAAGATATTAATATGGTGAGACATTTCTTCAGTGGGTCACTAACCTAAATTAATGTCTGGGACTGTGGGGTAACTCATTTTTAGAAGGCCTTGTTTGCTAGGTTAAGCGCTTGATTTTGTTAACTGGGAATGTTGCCTCATCACAGATTAAAGCTGGTCCCTAAGGTTTTTTTCCATTGACCCCTACATGAAAAGAAAAGAAACACATTTTCTTTCGAATGAAATCTCCATGCTTGCACTTCTAGATAAGGACACACTATCAATGGCTGTTATTCCATGTACACTACCATGTGCCAATGACTATGACCACACTTTTTGCCTCCAACTCAATTGCTCAATTAATGTCTTGGCGTGATCCCATAATTTTTGGAATTGGTGTCATCTCGTTGAACCTTAATGATCTTCGTTCTAAAACTGGTATTGATGATTGGATCTACTTTTCAAATCAATATAGTTATTATTACAAGAAGTGCATGTGACTACTGAGTTCCACTTACACGAGTATGTCTCTTACACAGTTTCATGTGTACCTATCCTGTAAGCAATGACTAGGGTGGCCTCAATAAATGGATGACTGTTCCTTTCAAGTGTGACCTTAGAGTCAGACCCTCAGGCTTATTACACATATAGATCCTCGAAATAAACTTTAAGTAAAGTAGTATTATTTTACTCATCACATTTTCTAAGACAATTTTATCCCGTCTATTAAGGATTTTCCTAGTTTATGGAGGAAAATCTAATTCATGACATTTGCGAATAGAGAGGCCCCCAGTGCTTGATAAGTAAAATAAAGAGTGGGGGTGCCTAAAGGTCCACTCAGAAGCCCTCGGCCGAGGCAATCAGAGGTCGGCTCGCCCAATACCAGCGTTGGCAGTCCTGAATCCACCTCATGCAGGGCCGGACTGGCCGTAGGGGGCACCGGGCGTTTCCCCGGTGGGCTGCTAGGGTGGGGGCCGATTTTGTTACCAGGGGTCGGAAATATCCCCCCCCCTGTAACAAAATCGACCGAAACCGGCCCTCGCAAACTGCTCGGCTGCACCCCCCATCACCCCAGGGGGTGCCAGCCGAGCAGTTTGCCAGGGCCGGTTTCGGTTCCCAGTCTGGCCCTGACCTCATGCATCTCTAATCCATTACCAGACACTCCCTGTCCCTTTACGTCACTCTTGCAGATTCCTGCTTTCTCGGTTCATGACCGCTTTTCCGTCTTTCTCTTTCTTTGCACTTTGTGTGTTTTTGCATTTATTGCTTTGGCGAAATGTCTGAGGATGAGAAATAAGTGCTGGTCCCCAGAAATGAATTGCCAGTGGGCTCCACAGGCTCAAATTAAGCACCCAATGATAATTTTAGCTGGTGATTTGAACGCGAAAATAGGGACGTTGTTACCTAGGCCCGCATTCAATGATGACACCTGAGGTTCTTCCCAATAACGGTCACTCACAAGAGGAAACTTGGCTGGCTAGATTTGATTGTTAGGTGGAATTTGCTTAAGGCTCATACCAATTTCTTACATCCTGGATAGTCCGCCCGACATTTGCTGCTTCAGGATGCTTAAGTGTTATTGTTTAAATCTTTGATTAAAGCCAAATGCTAGGAAGAATGATTGAATAAGGTCCTTCCAAATAATTATAACAATCACAATCTTTTTGTTTTCTTTTCACCTGGATCCCCTGTTCATTTATCAATTTCAATTGTTCCACAAAATAAACCTATTAAGAATGGTGATCTAATGCCACAATGAGGGCTTCTGGGGGTGGCATTCACAGAATGTCCACCCCGGGGCAGCTTCGGGTGAGTGGAAGATTGCACTGGGCAGGTGTGCAGCCATTGGTTGTTCGTGGGTGGCGGGTGGGTTGGAAACGACAGTTTATGTCATTTAACGTTTTAATCCGGTCCAGATGGTGAGGTAGGGAGGTGGTCAATTTTATTTTGCTGTTGTTCCAGGGAAGGTCATCATTATTTATGGCTGAGTCAGCTGCAGCAGTTAGAGAGGCGTTAAAAGTCCTCTGTGATGCTGGCAGTGAGGATTTGTTACAGCCTGGGGTGTTGTCGCAGGCTTGGGTGGGAATGGAGCGGGCGAGGCGCGTAGTCGCTAATGGTGTCGCAGCTGCTGTATTGGCCTGCTCGTCAGCTGACAATTCTCTCAAAATTATTAAAGTGAAAACCATGTCGCAGAACGAAGTTTCAGAAGTTAGTGCAAGAGGAGAAGCTTCGCTTACCTCCTCAGGGCTCGGATCGTTCTTGTCTGTGAGGCGAGGGAGGGACCGTACGCGCACATGCGCGCGTTTGTGTAAAATCGGTCTGCCTGTGCTGCAAGTTTTGGAGGCTTGTGGAACCACGTTGGGAAAATTCTGCATAAAGGAGCAAGATGCAGTCAGAATTTGCTGGACAGGTCAAAGGCGTCCTGTTATCACCAGCCCGAAGAGAGGGATGATTTTGAGACAATCCTCCCGACTTTGTGGGATCAGAAATGTGCTTCTCAGTTTTCAAGAGCAATTGATTGGAGGTCATTTGATGGTGGTGTTAGGAATGGTGAATGCCCCGGTGTGAGTGTGAGTAACAAGGATGTGCAGTTGGAAGGGGTGGTAGATTAGGAGGATGATCTAGAAGAATTGGAAGAAGGGGACATTTTTGATGACGTTGATGGGGGTGCTTTTGTTGTTTGTGGCAGGGTGGAGCGGGGGGGCTCTAATGTTTTGTCCAAAAATCATATTTTATAGAATAAGGAGAATGGGGAGTTTTGGTTCAGACACAACGGTGGGAAAAAATGTAAAGACTGGGAAGCACGGAAAAGGTAATCGCTGGATGTGGGCAACACATTAGTAACAGGTGAGAGCCATAGGTCAAAGAATTTGATACTAGTAACATATGTTGCAAGAGAAGCAAAACGTCAGATCATAAATTAGTGGATAAAAATGTGGGGACGGAATGTTTTTCAGAAGACGTTGAATTATCCAAGTTAAGTAAGGAGAATAAATCAAAACAGGGCGACAAAGTAGGTGGGTCAAGTGATGAATTAATCAAATCAGTGGGAGGAACAGAGAAAAACGATAAAGAAAAAGAAGAAAAAACTAGAAATGAAGGTTTAAAACGTTTGCCTTATATGGGGCTTTCTATGCCTTTAGGGGCACATTTGAATAAAGAGACTAAGGATAAAATCTGGAAGGGTGAATTTGTGGATGTATATAAACTGCTTCACAGAGAGATCCAATCAAAAGAGGGGCCGAGGGAAGAAGCATGGGAGTTGGCAAAAAGACCAAGGGTGCCTACAACAATTAATACTTGGACATCAGCTGTTATATTCCATATAGGTACCCCGCTATAGGCTCAGGTAACATCGTAACCTTTCATCTATACTCTCCCCTACATTACACACAACGGTTCTTGGGGACTGACCTTTTACCTAGATACAACACTGCACACAGAACGCGGGATTTTCCCTGGTAAAAGCCTCATACATTATGCATGAGGATTCTTGGAAACTCAGCAGGACTACCATCTCCTGTATAAAAACTATGTATAAAGTTCATTCCCGACATCATCCTAAGTCCGACAAGTGGCACAGCAAAGTAGAACCCCCGGGGAGGCCTTTGGGTATATAAACATCACATCTTGCTGAGACAGGGAGAGGAGATCAGGATTTCCCTGCAGACACACACTGACGCGAGATGCTGAGGTTCCTGCATGCAGACACTCCAGCTCGCAGTAGTCTAACATCCCTTGCGGGGTGTTCAACTCGAGACCAAGACGGGGTCCCACAGTCTCTCTCTTCAAGTAATGGGGTTGACTTTATCCTAGAGGGATTCTTGGCTTAACACCTACATACATGCTAGGTACACTTAGGTACATCTAGTTAGGGTAGCATCGTAGGAGTACGCATTTTATTGTCATGTATTTTATATACTTGCCTGTATTCATGGTTATAGCAAAATGGTAGAAATCTACCATCCTTTTACTTTCTTAGTGCTTCTAATCATTTATATCTGTTACTGTCTAATGGTTGTTTCAGCACACCTATTTTACACTAGAATAACGACTGTTCAATAAATGCTTATTGAAAAACGTCCATACTGTTTATTCTGTGTATCTCTCTGAGACTAAGTGAGCATGAGTGACTGAGCGAAAAGTAGTACACTGTTTCCACGGTCCTGAGGATCAGGGTTGTCATGTTCGATAGTTGCCAAGAACTATTCTCTCCCTGGTAAGAGGAGTTTCTAGTGGCACTGTGAGCTTAGCTGGTACACAGGCCAACATACCCAGTGGGGGTGTCTAGAATCAGTCTGACACCAATCCTACAGTGTAGCTTGTCTAAACATGCATGTCCTATATAGGTTTTATAGGAACTACACAACATGGCACCGCCAACGTTGGTTGGGTACTTATTTAACAGTCAAATCTGAGTAGTTCAGTTGTGCAATTCTCAGAGACCCCTACTCACATTTTCCCAGAGACGTCTGGAGTGGGAGGGTACAAAAATCCGCCGCAGCTGAGTAGGCAAAATCCTATTTATTGGCTGTTGGTTAATCAAGCTTGAAGGACACATTGTTCCTATTTGTGCATAACACCTTATCTTAGTTCCCTTGAAGAACTCTTCTTACTAAAACAATGACTGAGCAAGCGGATAACGCTGTGCATGAACTAAATCTCTCAGCCGAAGAAGAAGATGCAGATGCAATACAAATTACAGAAAATGTTAGAAATGCCATCACCCTGAAACTAACTTCATATGGTTTAACAGCTAGGGGTGGGCCAGTAACCTTCGTGATTGAGGCACACGAATCATTTAGAACAGAGGTATTCTATTCATGGTTTACATTCCCATAGGCAAATGCACTAACAAAGACATTTCATTACCACACAGAAGATGAAGTAGCTAGCGAATATTGTCCGTATGAGGACATTGAAGTTCCGCTCACTTACCAGGAGCATTTATACTGGTTTAAAGGCGCCCTACCCCATACAAGAAATAAAGTAAGACTCTGTCCGCTCGGAAGAAACGGAGCAACATGGCCAGTACTAGCGGCCTATACACCACATCCTGACATTGAAACGATGCCAGCAGGTGACTTACTTACACTTCATAAAGAATTAATAAAACTTTACAGAAACATGACACAGTTCGTGATGAGAACACTCACAGTTCAGCCAGCAACAGCTACACCAACAGGTCAGATTCAAACATCAACAACTAAAATTACACCACAAACATTACACGCAGTGATGGGTAAAATGCCCACTAAACATGAACAAATGCCATTCTGGGTGGCTCAAAAAATAACACAGCTAGAGGCGGTATTTCCAAACACCAGCCCACATGAAAAACACAGAATGTTGACAATTTGCTTGCCCATGGGGATAGCACCCCAGATAGAGGACTGTACCTCTTGGGGTACAGTTTTCGCTGCCATATATACCAGGACTCATGGTATCCCGTCATTAGCAGTAATACTAGATGTATTAAGACAAATACAGAACGAGTATGTAGCAGAACCTGCTCTGAACTTAGGGATGAAATTACTAGGTAATTTTGCCCAGGTATCAGCTATAATATTAGCAAATATTAAAGGGGAGGCAGCATCGGTGGCAATCCGCCAACGCCTAAGGGAGTTCACTCCTCTACAGCAGGAACATGAATTACCTAAAATAATTTAAACTGCTTATGCAGAATTAGGCAGAGACAGTTTGGGGGGTAGAGCAATAAAACCTCAACTGATGGGTAGTTCCGAAAAGGATACCTTTAAGCAAGCACCTGCTTCTTCAAAGAAGAAATGGGATAATAACAAACAACAAAAGAATAAAGACAATAGATCTCAATCCAGAGGTAGGTCTCCTCAACAGGAGGCCTCCGAACGGAGGTATATCCTTAGGAATAGGGACAACATTAGAAAACCTGACAGGTATCAGGACACTGATTCACGTTCCTCTTGTTCCTTTCAGGGTTCATCGAAAAACTCAGAGAGGGAAGGACGGTCAGAACACAGACAAGAAGAGCGTACTAAGCCCAGAGACGCAAAACGCACTTCAGACTATGCTTCCAAAAAAAAAAAGAAAAACCTTAAGCAAAACCTCAATTCAAAAAGAAGAATGTAGCAGGTCTCAAAGTTAGACATGCCTAGAATTCTGAGGACTCAACTACTGAACGGGGAATGGGCTCTGACGATGCTAGACAGCGCAGCAGAAATAACAATAGCTCGCCAGAACCTGATGGAATTTCTGGTGACAGCGGAGTTGAGTGAACATATCACGGTGGACACGCCTGATACTAGGGTAAGTGTCCCACTCAGGTTATATGAAATAACACTCCAAATGGAGGGGGACAAGCCCAGAAAAATTAAAGGTCTCTTTTGGGGGAACCTGACTATTGGCTAGGACATTCTTTTGGCTGAAAAAGATTGCCTGCCTACTATTGTTATGGAGTGCCCAAAGGGATAAACGGTAATCATGCCGGCCTTTTCCGACCTCGTTCCCCAATACTTAAAACACACATACGCATGGGAGTGGGCGGTGGCCTTTGCTCCAGCATTATATCGTAACCATGTTGGGTGGGATGAGGATTCAACTCACCACATGATACTATTAAAATCTACTCCAACTCCACAGAGACAGTATCCAATAAAACAGGAAGTGAAAAAACAGGTCAGGGAGATCTTAGATCAACTTGAGTACCAGGGTGTGATTGAAACTTACACCTCTTCAATGAATAATCCTTTGTTTCCCATAATGAAACCTGACAACTCATATCGTCTAGTTTTAGATTACAGACATCTAAACTCATGCACAAAAACATTTGCAGTACAAAACACACACAGTGCCGCATTGATGAACAACATTGTGCGGAAAAAATATAAAGAACAACACTAGATATCTCAAATGGATTCTTCTGCCAAAATATAGCGCCTGAAAGCAGATATTTGACAGCATTCTCATCACTGGGGTCCCAGCGTCAATTTTGTTGACTCCCCCAGGGGTATAAGAACAGCCCGAGGTTGTTCTCAGCTAGAGTAACTGAGTTACTTCAGAATCTGGATGAAGAGGCATTGTCCTATATAGATGATATTTATCTGACGGATGATGACCTGGAGGAACACTTGGCCAGGGTGAGCATCATAATTTTGGAATTCGCCTCTGAGGGCTACAAATTCAACTTAAAAAAATCAAAAATAGCCCACCTCAATGTCCTATTTTAGGGATATGAGCTTTCAAGTGAAGGGAAAAGCTTGGCAGCCAACTTTTTAGAAAAGTGTGCGCTGCTCCAACCTCCAAAATGATTAAAAAATTTACAATCCATACTGGGATTCCTGAACTTTGGTAGAACATACATTTTGGATTACGCAGAAAGGGTTAAACCTTTTTACGACCTCATAAGACCTGATTTTTCAGTTAGGCAATGGACACAGGGACACACAGACACCCTTTGTTCCCTACAAGCTGACATGACAGCTTCAAAACACTTACAGACACGCGTAAATGTTCACAATCTAGTGATCCGTATAGTGGCGAGTCAATCTGGGTACACCTACCCAACATACAATGAAGGCGAAACAGTACCCATAGCATACAAATCACACTTATATACGAACCCTGAGATGCGTTTTGCATCTACAGAAAAAGTTCTGACAGCCGTACAGACTGCTGTAGTGAGAGAAAGAACACTGGCTCAGGGGAAGCGAATGATTGTCTTGACTCCAGTACCGGCCTTAGTGGCTGCTACAAAGGCAAGCGTTCCAAATGCTAAAGCCTTACATCCGAGATGGATACAATGGGCTAATTCTCTCACTGCGTCAGAATGGGTTTAAGGACTCAAAAGGTGGCACAATTAAGCACAAAATGCTATGGGAACAGGTAGCTGAGTTGAAAAACGAACTACCAGGAGCTCACGTGATACACACACTGAGTTATCAATGTGATGGCGTTCACGTTGAAGGGAATTCATTGGCTGATGAAGCCCGAAAGGGGCTGTACGTACTGCTTCCGTAGCTGAAATCACTCGTTCAAAGACGAGAATAGACGGAGACATTATGGTTGCTGTTATTGCTACACGCAATAACTCGGCTGTACCGAAAAAATTTCCACTCAAGTACTCCTACAAGTTAGATGCAAATAACGTTCCATTTGCTCAGATTCCTGGAGTGGGGGATAGAGTAATACCAAACATGGATGGCAGATTAGGCTTAATATTAGCTGCACATGAGGGTTTGGAGTCTGCACATGCAGGAGTTACGGCGACAGTTTCTTTACTGAAACAACGCTATTGGTGGCCAGGGTTGACAAAGCAGACCAAAGACTATGTCATGAAGTGCGACATCTGTCAACAGATGAAGGGCTCCACCATAACACGTCCAGCGCAGACACCGTTGCTATTATCAGACAGACCACTCGTGTGTGTCTATTTGGACCACTGCGGCCCCTTACAGTCTGATGAAGCTTACAAATATATCATGGTTGCAGTGGATTCCTGCTCGAGATTCCTATGAGTATGGCCTCAGCGCTCGGCTGATGCTCGAACTGTTATCAAAGATTTGCGAGTCTTTATAGGGACATACGCAATTGGCACATTACATTCTGACCGTGGCCCGCGTTTAGCTCTCTGGCTTACAAGGAAGCCATGGGAGGTTTGGGTGCAGCATTGCGGTAGTCCTCTCCGTACCATCCCAAGGGAAATTTGGTTGTGGAGAGGAAAAACTGGGACTTAAAGCAATCTTTAACAGCTAGAGTATTAGGTTCGGGTGGTAGTTGGGTCAATCACTTATATGGGGTACCGCGGGCCCTCAACAAAATGCCAAGAAGTTCTCTAGGGGGTGTCACTCCTTATGAGGTCCTATTTGGGACGAGAATGTGGGTACCTAATCTCGATTGTGAAGGCACAGTGGCAGATGAAAAACCTTTTGACATCAATAAGCGTTTGGCTGTTTTACAGGATCTGAATGAATCCAGAGCACTACAGAGCAATGTTCAAGTAAAACGGTTCGCCACTGGGAAAGTCAAGTCAGTCATGGAAGACCTGTCTTGATTCCTAAAGTCGAGGATCTGGTCAGAGAAAAGATAACAGACAAAAGAGAATTTGGGGCATCATACAGAAAGCCTGTACCTGTCCTGGCAGTTGAAGGAACAAGAACTGTACTTTTGCCGCCTCTTGCCGGAAAAAAGGAGAAGAGAATTGTCTCCATTGATCTGATCAAACCACATTATATGGCCGATACTGAATAGTAGGCCTAGTGGGCTCCTGAGTAGCCGACACCCTCCTCTTGCTACTATACAGGAAGTTCAGACAGAAAGGCTCATCACGTTTGAAGAGTCTCCTATACGGAATGACGGACTATGCAACAATGCCATGGAACTCGTTCCCCTTGAACAAGGAATACAAAATCAAAATGAAAGACAAATTTCAATTCAACCCAACACTGATGTCTACATAAACATGCCTCAACATGAGCCATCTATAAGTTCAACAAAACTTGCAGAACTATCTAAAATAGATCGAACTGCATCTGGCTATTTCATCGACTTCGATACCTTTTCCTTGGATCCGAGTGAACCTAAAACAACGCCAGCCCCAATATCTTGTCAACAACAAATCAAAGACTTAATTTTTCTTAAAAAGACTTACCTGGTGTCACCTTGGCTAGAACTTTGGATAATCACCGGGATACTTTTCTTTCTTTTCTGGGTTGGTTTAGTAACTGTCTTTTGCTTACTTATTAATGGAACTTACCTTCGCCAAAGCTCTGCAGCATCATAAGTGAACTTGATCCTGAAATCTCATGTTTCATCACATCGTGAACAAAGAGACTTGTCATCCGTGAACATTACAGCAGTTCCTATACCTGATGGTATAGTATGGCACAAGGTTGATTATGATATATTAGGTCCGACCGAACTTTTAAAAATACCTCATTTATTTAAAATTTCCTTAAATTATATCATTACCTCCCGTACATTTTCCGATGATTGGGATTTTGAAACTGTAAACAATATGTTATCTGATTTAGAACAATCTGCTGCATTTTCTAGCAATGAAGTAAAGAAAAACACATCAGACTTTAACACAATGTATTGTTATCAACATTATGGTCATCATTTTCTACACAAATCCAGTACCCGTAGGAATGTTTTCACATATCACCAATGGGAACATTGCCCTACACCACCGAAAAATAGTTCAAAAACGTTTGCACAAACATTTTCATATTTTTCAGGGTTTAATGATTCAGACCCGACCTCATGTTACTATAAGGTTGAACCGACATCCGCACAGAAAAATATGCTGACTAACACCAAACAGATTTACTCTACTTCCTTTATTACCCAACTGTCTGAACAGGGTTTCCACTTATGGAAAGACACTATAGACTTAAAATCAGTCTCGGGTTCTAGAGACTGGCAAGTCCAGGGAACAGAAGCGCTTTTAGAGCATGCCTCATTCCCCAGCAGATGTTATTTCTGAATGATACTGTGCAACAGACTACCTGCCTTGGAATAGCCAAGAACAAGGATTTGAACACACTTCGGATTCCCACACCAGTACAAGCCGAGGGTAATTTTACATCACTAAAAGGGGCTACAATAGATGACATTTTACAATACAATAGATCAGACCCCAATTGGAAGGGATGGTTGGTTTGGCCCACAGACACTAATAGATGTCAGGAAAGATTCAGGGGTACAACCGAAGGGTTCAGTATCCACAGGCCAGACCCACGCTATGTACAAAGAGAACATCCAGGGGTGGTGACATCATACAGTGTTGGGAACTTATGCCTCGATTGGCTAAAGACCTCAACATTACCACAAGTGAAAAAACACTTATCCTTACTTACAGAGGATGTGGACCTACGGTATTTTTTATTAGGTCCCAGAAAGCCACGTCAAAAACAACGTTTCTATTATGCTGTCTATAATGAAATTTGGGAAATCTCCCATCAAGAAGCAGCGGAGAGACTACGAGAAATAGATAGGATTAACTTAGAAAAGGCGTTAGCAGTAGTTGACAATGGCATGACTACGTTAACTTCCAGGATTTATTCACTGGGCAACATTGTATCTTCTGCTATTGATGTACTAGAACAAGATTTGTCCATACCACAGCACGGGCAATCACAATTGTGTTCTATTATGTTATTAAGCTGGACCCAGCACTCATTGCGCGCAGGTTATATGCCTTGGCATTTTATCAACAGTACGTCCCTGTTTTCTGCATACAATCTAACAGAGAAACAGATGAAATGGCTCAGAGGGGAGCGAAATATACAATGTTGTGCATTGAAAAACTGGACAGATTACCTTTCACTGTGGCAGAATCACCGTCCACAGAGTGGTTGATCCATGGCCATATAACATTACCGGTCACAACTTTCCAATTTCAGTACTGTCTAGAACAACAGGCAGGCAGATATGAAGAAATGGGTAGGGAATTCATCAAGGAATCTTGGGAATTACCAAACAGATTTCGATGCAGGAGTGGGAATCTAGAAGTGCTTCTAATCGGTACAAACTGTGAGAACGCTTTAAGTGGATCTCTCATATGCTAGGATATTATGCTACACAGGGCCTGCATTGGTTCAGTTGCGAACCTATCCTGTCACTTGAGGGGTACCCCGTCAACCGTGATTACTCCAGTATTCAGGCTACTTTCAAATGGAAGTTACTTGATGCTGAACGTTCAAGGTTGTTGTGGGATGCTTCAGGGCATCGCATATCTCATCACCGTGAGTTCCAGGGTTACTTGCTGTATGCAAGTATTGTTTCCACCGACACACAAAGTCAGGGAGGCGCCGCTATGGCCTTCGTTGTATGTTTCCTTTATACGGTTTGATACTCTGAGCAGAATGAAAGCCATGCTTCTACAAAAAAACGTGCCCTTAACCTCCGCCCGGTAGACTTTTGATCTCCAGATTGCAAGGTCCTCGGCTGAGATACAGGCACTCATACGTACGAACTGTCCCTTCCATTTCACAGAAATGGTAAATCGTATCTTTAACATGTCTGATACAACAAGTATAGTCCACCTATTTAAGACCATAGGTTCGGGACTTTTAAGCACCTTTCAGACGGTCCTCGGAGTTATACCAAATTTTATACACTCCGTATTCGGAAGCATTTTTGGAGGACTTCCGCTGATCCTGTTCCTAATAGCAGGTATCCTGATTGTAACTTTTCTGCTACGCAATGGAGGTCCCAGTCACCAAGGAGATGGAAACAGTGCTCCTGGAGCGTAAATAACGTGATCGCATGGTACAACATCTGGGCACACCTCGCCTACGAGAACTAAGTGCCTCTTGGTTCCTGTCATTTAGACCAGTCTGGATGGACTGCATCCTACCTGTTCTCCGATGCCTGTTCTGCGGAGAAGAATGCGTGTTGGATCTCTGTCTGACACTTCCATCAGTTGCGCAACCGGACGTTGATGCTTTACTGGATGCAATAACTTCTGCAGTGTCCCCAGCGTATTCCTATGTTGATGGCGGCATTCTTAGAGCCTCCACAGGAACTCCCTGCTCCTGTTGGAATGGATACCGGCTCCTCCACTGACACCCAGACCTTGGATGGCGCACATGCTGCCCCAGCATCGGCTGCAGGCAGTACGGAAGATCATCTTTGCTCAATTGACGTGATCTGCGAGGTGTTACAAGGGTCGTCGTCTGCGAAGGCAGGCAACAGCAATGTTGCGTCTATAAGCCAGGACACAAACATTTGGCTCATCGTGTGCTGGGAAAAATTCAGCCTTTTCTAAGCAAACTCAAATTGGAACTCCAAAACAAATTGACACTTTTATGACCCGCATGGCTTTCCGATGCTTGTAGTGGTTCAAACTATATATACGGACACATTAGAGCTATTGCCTGAGTGAAAATTTTTCCTTTAAGGTGTTTTAGGATTTTTTAAAACATTTTTAGCAAAACTATTGTTTCACTATAGTTGTTTGCGTACTAGTGTCTAGACAGCCTTGTAGTACGTTAGAATTTAATTATGTCGTCCAGTCGAATGAGGAGTGGGTGTTATATTCCATATAGGTACCCCGCTATTGACTCAGGTAACATTGTAACCTTTCACCTATACTCTCCCCTACATTACACACACAACGGTTCTTGGGGACTGACCCTTTACCTAGATACGACACTGCACACTGAACGCAGGATTTTCCCTGGTAAAAGCCTCATACATTATGCATGAGGATTCTTGGAAATTCAGCAGGACTACCATCTCCTGTATAATAACTATGTATAAAGTTCATTCCCAACGTCATCCTAAGTCCGACAAATGGCACAGCAAGGTAAAACCCCCGGGGAGACCTTTGGGTATATAAACATCACATCTTGCTGAGACAGGGAGAGGAGATCAAGATTTCCCTGCCGACACACACTGACGCGAGACGCTGAGGTTCCTGCATGCAGACACTCCAGCTCGCAGTGGTCTAACATCCCTTGCGGGGTGTCCAACTCGAGACCAAGACGGGGTCCCACAGTCTCTCACTTCAGGTAATGGGGTTGACTTTTTCCTAGAGGGATTCTTGGCTTAACATCAACATACATGCTAGGTACACTTAGGTACATCTAGTTAGGGTAGCATTGTAGGAGTACGCATTTTATTGTCATGTATTTTATATACTTGCCTGTGTTCATAGTTATAGAAAAATGGTAGAAATCTACCATCCTTTCTTTCCTAGCGCTTCTAATCATTTATATCTGTTACTGTCTGATGGTTGTTTCAGCACACCTATTTTACACTAGAATAACATCTGTTCAATAAACGCTTATTGAAAAACATCCATACCGTTTATTCTGTGTATCTCTCTGAGACTAAGTGAGCACAAGTGACTGAGCGAAAAGTAGTACACTGTTTCCACGGTCCTGAGGGATCTGGGTTGTCATGTTCTATAGTTGCCAAGAATTATTCTCTCCCTGGTAAGAGGAGTTTCTAGTGGCACTGTGAGCTAGCTGGTACACAGGCCAACATACCCGGTGGGGGGGGTCTAGAATCAGTCTGACACCAATCCTACAGTGTATGTTGTCTAAACGCGCAGATCCTATATAGGTTTTATGGGAATTGCACGGCACAGCCTTTTTAATATTTGCTAGTGTCTATTGTGAAAAATATCCTGAAAGGGCAGTAACCATATTTAAATATATTGACACTATTAGGAAAGCAAAACACACAAGATGATGGACGGAATGCTGCACATTGGCAAACATTCACCCCCAGTCACAGATCTGGGTTTAATCCATCGTTATTTTGCTTCACCACGCCACCCCAGTTCAGACATAGCCATATGCAAATCAGTCTTGACCCTGTGCCTCATGGGAACAGTCCAGACCAAACTGCCAAGCCATGTCATCCCTGGACCGGAATCAAGCATCCTAGGACCGGTTTCAGGCTATCAGCCTTCATCAGCCAGGATAGCTTGACTCCAGTGGCGTAGTGAGCACGGGACCCACGTCTGGGCATACCCTTCCCACATAGGGCGAAATGCAAAACACACAAGATGATGGACGGAATGCTGCACATTGGCAAACATTCACCCCCAGTCACAGATCTGGGTTTAATCCATCGTTATTTTGCTTCACCACGCCACCCCAGTTCAGACATAGCCATATGCAAATCAGTCTTGACCCTGTGCCTCATGGGAACAGTCCAGACCGAACTGCCAAGCCATGTCTTCCCTGGACCGGAATCAAGCATCCTAGGACCGGTTTCAGGCTATCAGCCTTCATCAGCCAGGATAGCTTGACTCCAGTGGCGTAGTGAGCACAGGACCCACGTCTGGGCATACCCTTCCCACATAGGGCGAAATGCAAAACACACAAGATGATGGACGGAATGCTGCACATTGGCAAACATTTACCCCCAGTCACAGATCTGGGTTTAATCCATCGTTATTTTGCTTCACAACGCCACCCCAGTTCAGACATAGCCATATGCAAATCAGTCTTGACCCTGTGCCTCATGGGAACAGTCCAGACCGAACTGCCAAGCCATGTCTTCCCTGGACCGGAATCAAGCATCCTAGGACCGGTTTCAGGCTATCAGCCTTCATCAGCCAGGATAGCTTGACTCTAGTAGCGTAGTGACCACGGGACCCACGTCTGGGCATACCCTTCCCACAGAGGGCGAAATGCAAAACACACAAGATGATGGACGGAATGCTGCACATTGGCAAACGTTCACCCCCAGTCACAGATCTGGGTTTAATCCATCGTTATTTTGCTTCACCACGCCACCCCAGTTCAGACATAGCCATATGCAAATCAGTCTTGACCCTGTGCCTCATGGGAACAGTCCAGACCGAACTGCCAAGCCATGTCTTCCCTGGACCGGAATCAAGCATCCTAGGACCGGTTTCAGGCTATCAGCCTTCATCAGCCAGGATAGCTTGACTCCAGTGGCGTAGTGAGCACGGGACCCACGTCTGGGCATACCCTTCCCACATAGGGCGAAATGCAAAACACACAAGATGATGGACGGAATGCTGCACATTGGCAAACATTCACCCCCAGTCACAGATCTGGGTTTAATCCATCGTTATTTTGCTTCACCACGCCACCCCAGTTCAGACATAGCCATATGCAAATCAGTCTTGACCCTGTGCCTCATGGGAACAGTCCAGACCGAACTGCCAAGCCATGTCTTCCCTGGACCGGAATCAAGCATCCTAGGACCGGTTTCAGGCTATCAGCCTTCATCAGCCAGGATAGCTTGACTCCAGTGGCGTAGTGAGCACGGGACCCACGTCTGGGCATACCCTTCCCACATAGGGCGAAATGCAAAACACACAAGATGATGGACGGAATGCTGCACATTGGCAAACATTTACCCCCAGTCACAGATCTGGGTTTAATCCATCGTTATTTTGCTTCACCACGCCACCCCAGTTCAGACATAGCCATATGCAAATCAGTCTTGACCCTGTGCCTCATGGGAACAGTCCAGACCGAACTGCCAAGCCATGTCTTCCCTGGACCGGAATCAAGCATCCTAGGACCGGTTTCAGGCTATCAGCCTTCATCAGCCAGGATAGCTTGACTCCAGTGGCGTAGTGAGCACGGGGACCCACGTCTGGGCATACCCTTCCCACATAGGGCGAAATGCAAAACACACAAGATGATGGACGGAATGCTGCACATTGGCAAACATTCACCCCCAGTCACAGATCTGGGTTTAATCCATCGTTATTTTGCTTCACCACGCCACCCCAGTTCAGACATAGCCATATGCAAATCAGTCTTGACCCTGTGCCTCATGGGAACAGTCCAGACCGAACTGCCAAGCCATGTCTTCCCTGGACCGGAATCAAGCATCCTAGGACAGGTTTCAGGCTATCAGCCTTCATCAGCCAGGATAGCTTGACTCCAGTGGCGTAGTGAGCACGGGACCCACGTCTGGGCATACCCTTCCCACATAGGGCGAAATGCAAAACACACAAGATGATGGACGGAATGCTGCACATTGGCAAACATTCACCCCCAGTCACAGATCTGGGTTTAATCCATCGTTATTTTGCTTCACCACGCCACCCCAGTTCAGACATAGCCATATGCAAATCAGTCTTGACCCTGTGCCTCATGGGAACAGTCCAGACCGAACTGCCAAGCCATGTCTTCCCTGGACCGGAATCAAGCATCCTAGGACCGGTTTCAGGCTATCAGCCTTCATCAGCCAGGATAGCTTGACTCCAGTGGCGTAGTGAGCACGGGACCCACGTCTGGGCATACCCTTCCCACATAGGCCGAAATGCAAAACACACAAGATGATGGACGGAATGCTGCACATTGGCAAACATTCACCCCCAGTCACAGATCTGGGTTTAATCCATCGTTATTTTGCTTCACCACGCCACCCCAGTTCAGACATAGCCATATGCAAATCAGTCTTGACCCTGTGCCTCATGGGAACAGTCCAGACCGAACTGGAAAGCACACATGGAATTTGGGGGATTTGCTTGGCTGCATTATGATGAGGAATTTCGAGCTCATTTGGGTCTTCTCCCAGAAAAACCTTGGGGGTAAGTTGATAACGAATTATGGGTACAGTGGATGTACCACAAAGACCCCCTCTTACGATGCACACTGCAAGTGGCTTAGCAGTACCGCATCCGCCTTTTCTTACTAAGTCCACCTCGGGGTGGTGGGATTTTCGAATAGACCTCAAGCCTCAAATTCAGGCGCATGATGGAATTTCAACAAAGGATATTGTCAAAAGAACCCTTGCAGGTACAAAGACAAGTGTTCGAAATGTGGAGGGAAGCATTCCATATTGCAATGTTTCGGGGACCAAGCAAACTGGGGAGGTTTTGGTCAAGGCAGGGGGAGAGGCGGCACATTACAGCCTGGTTACAAGGGCTTTTACTCCAATTGATGTTGAAAGTTTATGTTTTTGGCTAATGTTTTACCCTAACAGGGAAGAAGCATCAAAGCTGGAGTGGGGATTCAAAGAAGGTTTCAGATTAGGCTACCAGGGTCCTAGACTTCGTAGATTTGCAAAGAATCTTAAGTCTGCAAATGAACACCCGCAATTGGTAAAACAAAAGTTGATTGCAGAATTTTCGGAAAGAAGAATGGCGGGTCCTTTTTCTTCGTGGCCTTTACCTGATCTCATAGTATCCCCATTAGGAGTAATACCTAAGAAAACAGTGAGCGAGTTTTGAATGATTCAGCACCTTTCTTGGCCTCCGGGTTGTTCTGTAAATGATTTTATATCAAAGGATGATACTATGGTACAATTTGCATCAATAGACATAGCCTTTGAATTGATCAGAAAAGTGGGAACAAAAGCGGAATTGGCTAAGCGTGATATCAAATCAGCTTTTAGATTGTTACCAGTTGACCCTTTGGATTTTACGATGCTAGGTATTTATTTTAAAGATCAGTTTTTTGTAGACAAAGTTCTGCCCATGGGATGTGCCATTTCTTGCAATCTCTTCGAGGCTTTTAGTACTTTTTTGCAGTTGTGTTTTTCTTACAGGTCAGGTCATGTTAACGTCACACATTATTTAGACAACTTTTTGTTTATTGGCTCAGCCGGTACACAAGAGTGTGAGAGGGCTCTTTTTCAATTTGAGTCTATGGCTAAGGAGCTAGGTGTGCCCTTGACGACTGAGAAGACGGACGGTCCTACAACATTTTAGTTTTTCTAGGCATTCAGTTAGATACTGTTAAAATGGAGGCAAAATTACTGGACAAGAAAGTACAGGAAATTATTAAACTGTTAGAACAGGCCAAATTGTCAACTAAATTATCTTTGAATGAAATTCAATGTTTATTAGGGCATTTGAATTTTCCTTGCCGTGTGGTAAAAGCCAGAAGAGCCTTTTGTAGAAGGCTAGGTTTTGCTATGTCTGGGGCCACTCTGCCACATCATAAGATTAGGATTTCAGCAGCAATGAGGGCTGACATTGACGTTTGGTTAATGTTTTTGAGAGCATTCAATGGAGTCGCTATGTGGTCTTTAGATGAGGACTTTGTATGGGCAATACAAATTTTTTCAGAAGCTTCAGGAGCTAATGGCTCTTTTGGGAAGGCAGATGGTGTGCTGAGAAATGGCCAAAGAGATGGATTTCTGAACGGAGAAGTATAGCCTTATTTGAATTTTGTTCCTTTGTTAGTGGCTTTAGCTGTATGGGGTACTAAACTGGCAAAAAAGACTGACATTTTTAACATTGACAACAAGACTGTGGTGGATTTGATCAATGGCCAGAAAGCTAAAGAGAAACATTTACTGAAATTGTTACAGAGATTTATGTTAGGTTGTCTGATGTATAACATCATTTTTAAAGCTAAACATGTACCAGGAGCAAATAACAATATAGCAGATGCATTATCTCGTTCTCAGTGGCAGAAATTCCGTGGTTTGGTGCCCGGAGCAGATCTGCGAAAAACACATGTTCCTCAAGAGGTATGGGAGCTAGCAGAATGAAAATGCTTCAGCTAGTTGAAAATTCGCTTGGAGAGAGTACCAAGGTAGCCTATAGAAGAGCATGGTTAGAATTGTTGGAGTCAGGGGTATCTTATAAGACACACAGTTTAAAAGGTTTGGAGATACGTAGAGACGATGCTCTACATTTCATTATGGCTATCATAGAAAGAAACATTTCAGTCACTACGATCGCTGGCAAACTGGCAGTCTGAATTTTTATGGAAACTTTTTCTGGGGTTATGAGCCATCTGCAGGTGAGATGGGGAGGCGGCTTTTGCAAGCTTGGGAAAAGGAGAAGAAGAGGCCAACGTGTTAGAGAGCCTGTGTCATTGAAGATGGTATTTGCCATTCTAAAGAGCCTCCCTGTTATTTGTTTTTCCCACTTTGAATATTTATTATTTAAATTATGCATGTGTTGGTTATTTTTTGGAGCTTTTACAATTTCAGAACTTTTAGGTAAAGGCCTTGATGATGATCTCAAAGTTAAAAATGTGGTTATTTCCAAGGATGCAATACACATTTTTCTGGAGAAATCAAAAACGGATCAGGTAGGTAAAGGGGCAAATGTTATACTTCGAAGAATCTGCAGTTCATTATGTCCAATGAAAGCTTAGCAGGATTTCAAGGCTGTGGGTGGTGCTTCTTTTGAATTTGTTTTTAGACATCAAGACAGCTCTTGTCTCAAGGCTTCTCAGGTACTGGCGCTAATGAGAAAAGCCTTGTGTCATTTGGGAGAAGATCCGTTCTGCTTTCGTACACACTCTTTTAGAATTGGTGCCGCATCCGAAGCTACTAGGTTGGGTTTCTCCATCAAAGAGGTCAAGAGTATAGGTCAATGGTCCTCATATTGTTGTTTAAGATGTATTAGAAATTTAGAAGTTCTTTAGAGTTTGTATAAGTGTTAACTTTGTATTTCTTTTTCAGGACATGTTGCGGGTCCTCCTATGGCTTTTGGGACCATTTGGATAATTGGACATTCTTTTATAAAATGGGCTGCGAAACAAGCGGAAAAAAGACATTTTGGGAAAAATCCAGGTTTTCGTTGTGATGATATAAAAATTGAGTGGTGGGGGAGGGGGGCATGAAATGGGGCCAGCTACTGCCATGGTTAAGCGAATTATTAGCAGTAAGAAAAAGTCCTGTTGTTTTGCTTCTACATTTGGGCGAAAATGATTTAGTTCAATTGTCAGGCTTAGGTTTAATAATAGAGATGAAATCTGATTTAGAATTAATTGCCAGATCTTGGGTCAAGACAAAATTGATTTGACAGCAGTAGTGCCTAGGAGGATATGGCGGGGGCTGAGAAGTTTACAGCTGTTGAGAGGGCAAGGAGAAAAGTTAACAGAGAGATGCATCGTTTTTACAGCATCAATGGGATAAGCTGATTAGCTCATAATGATATAACTAAAGAAGATTTTCAATTTTTTAGGCAAGATGGTGTTCACCTTTCTTTTATAGGTAATAAACTATATCTTTTGACATAAAAGAAAAGTTAGCGGTTACTTTAGCTTTAAATACCTGGTATTAATATGGGGGCTGTAGAGGAGACAGTCCTTTGATTTGTGGCTCTCTAGCTCGAGCAAATTTTGGAGCTAGCTGTTTTGGCGGCAGTGCTTTGATAAGATCGTTTTTTTACTTTTGTATTGATATTTTTTAGTTTCTCTTTGCCAGCTTTGCACATTGTTCAAGAATTTTTGTCGGATAAATTGACATTGGAAGTAATGGGGGAGGATTGGGTGGTGGGGGGACAAGAAAAACGCCTGGTCAGGGTTTTTTCCTGGTGGCATAAATTGAGCAGATCGAGACAGGCAGGAAGGGTTGGGGGCATTGCAGAGAAGGTTCGGGCAGAGGGAACACAGGGGAGCGATGAATGAGGCAGGAGGAAGGCAGGGGATGAAAGAAACGGGATGGTGAGGATGGTTGGTTAGAAGAATGTTTTGGGAAGTTTTTACTGTGGGGAATGGCTTAAGGGTGGGGGGTGTTAGGATATTGACTTTGTATAAATGAGGCTTTCTTTATATTGTTGTAAATTTGAAGCTGCATACCTGTCCAAATAAAGCGGCCTTTTACCCCTATCTGGCCTGGTTACTTTGCATATCGCCCGAAGGGATCTGAGTGACTGGGCATTAGTTTTGAACAGGTAGTAGATGCTTCATTGCTTGAAAATAATTATTGTTTGGAGAAAACGGCTGGCACAGATGAGATACTAATGCCCTTTAGGTCTAGCACAGTCAGTCATTGTTTCTAATGCTCTGAAAGTTCCTTCGAACACTCAGTCTAACTTCAAGACTGTGACATGGTTTGATAGCTTACGCAGTTTGGCTAACTGGAACCTCCTAACTGAATGGCCACTATGAGGTTTGGGATGTATTTGTGAGTGAGGACATCTCACAAAATGTGACAGACTGGTCTCACACACCACCTGGTGTCATGCTTCATCATTGACCAGTCCTCGTCCTCTAAAACCTTGGGAACGGAGAGAAGTCGCCTAGGAACCACATGGGAAATTTCCCTTGAAGCAGGTTTGACAACAGGGGTTTCCCCTCCCCTCCTTCCATGGGGCAAGTAGCTTTGGTATTTAGGGCTTGAAATTAGAAGCCATCAAACTGTGGAGAGTGGCAGTGCTCACGCCCACACAGTGGTTTACACTTGCCACCAGTTGGTAAGAACGGAGCCCTTCATGTTCTTTTTAGGTCCTGATGAATGCCCTGGACCCAATTGGGCCATCAAGGCAGAAACATGTTGACCTCTCACATAACGGTTAGGGGACATTAATTCCCCCATATACCGTCATTTGATTTTAATATCATATAGTTACCTTTCACATTAAAAACACGATAAAGATAACTATAATGATTTTTAACTACACTCACTTATTTATGGGCCCCCACTTAGTTTAGAAGTGCATCCCTGTCGTCAGGTGTATGCCCGCCCTCTATCAAACCAAGGTTTTAGAGGGCGAGGACTGGTCAATGATGAAGCATGACACCAGGTGGTGTGTGAGACCAGTCCGTCACATTTTGTGAGATGTCCTCACTCACAAATACATCCCAAACCTCATAGTGGCCATTCAGTTAGGAGCAGCTTTTTGTGGTTAAACATTTATTGTTGGAGGCTGCTAGCTCCTAAGACCCCGCGCCTCTTGTTCCCTTCTCCACACAACGTGGAGTTTTTGTGGTTCTGTAACTGGAACCTCCCCCATGCTCTGTCGCGTTTCCCTCAGAATCAGAAGGAACTGTACTCATGTAGGACTGCTAAAAAAAAAAAAAAAAAATGGGAGAGGGGAGAGGGGAAAATGGCTAGCCGAGAAGAAGCTTGGAAGCATCCAGTTAAAGTCAGCATTAGTAAGGAATGTTTTCTCTTCTGGAAAATTATTAAACAGCTCTTTTCTAAAGGATCATTTTCCTTCTATGTTGGAGGCACAAATTTCGGATGAATCTTCGGTTGTTCTCAGAGGCGAAATTGACCTTAGGTTTATTGGAGGCAGTCAAGACCATTAAGGCAGCTCTACAGGCAAAACGTATGGCTCATATGGAGTCCCCTAAGCATCGTTAAATGCAGTATTGATGGCGCTGTGCGGCTCAGCATCAGTGTTGTTCCACTCCGCAGGATCGCATATAAGTACCACCTCTGCATGCTGATGTCAGTTGCTTGCAAGGCTGACCGCATACCCAGATGCAGAGCCCAACAGCAGATTGGCTTTGACCAGTGTGCGTATCTCTATACTTGGGATATTATTAAATTGAAAAAGAGTCCAGTTTACAGAGCGGGAAGGATGGGAAGGTGAGAGAGGAATCAACAGTTAGAGTATCCACCAGAGAAAGCATTACAAAGGTAAGTAACTTGCTCTTGTGATCGATGCTTCTAACCACAGATTCAACACCTTTTGAATAGATACCAAAGCAGTACCTTCCGGGTGGTGGGTCTGTGAACTGGCTCAGACCAAAAAGTCCTACAGGGCTTTATGGGCAAAGTGCCCTTCTGTACAAACCTGACCATCCAGACAGTAATGCCTCTTGAACGTGTGAAGGGATGCCCACGGAGCAGCCTAACAGATGTCCAGAATGGGCACTTCACATGCCAGAGAAGTGGTAGCAGCTTTGGCTCTGGTGGCCTAGCCCGCAAACCTTCTGGGGACTGATTCTTAGCCAGTGCATAGAAGATTTTGATGCAGTGAACTATCCAGCAAGAAATAGTACTTTTTTGCACTGCCTTGCCCTTCTTCACTACAGCAAATCCAAACAAGAGAGGATTGTCTGCACAATGATCCTTGGTATGATCGGTGTAAAAGCGGAGAGTTCTTTTAGGATCCAGCCAATGGAGTCTCTCTTTTGCCTTAGAGAGATGAGGTGGAGCAGAGAATTCCGGAAGGGTGACATTTTGACCAACATTTAAAGGAGTGACCATTTTCAGAAGAAAAGAAGCTTGCATCCTCAACACCAGTTTATCTGGAGGAAATGTCGTACATGGCAGGTATAGAGTGCTTGTAGCTCACTTGCATTAAGTGTCAATGTTATGGCAATAGAGAAAAGATCTTGAGACTGAAGTTACAATGTAGAGTACTTATTAGGAATGTGAGGACTAAATTCAGGTCCCACTGGAGCATGCTGAAAAGTGTAGGAAGGAACAAATGTTGTAAACCTTTAAAAAAAACCAAAAAAAACATCACAACAGGTGATTTAAATAGGAAAGGCTAATCAGGCAACCTGAAAAAAAAACTGAGACAACAGATAAATAACCTGTAACTGTGCCCCAAGCAAGGCCTTGCTTGGTCAAGGGCAACACAAAAAGCAATACTTCAAATAACGTGGCCTGAAATGAATCAGTCTGATGAGTACTGCACCAAGCCACAAACTTTTCCCAATAGCAGGCATATGCTGATTTTGTGGAGGGACGCCTGGCTGCCAAAATGACATCAATAACTTCAGGAGGAGGGTCAAATGAAGTCAACTGCTGCCACTCAATCTCCAAGCATGGAGATGAAGATTGTTCAGGCCCTGTGCAGGACCCTGCCCTGCTGCTGCGACAGAAGCTCCTACTGAAGCAGAAGCCTGATTGAAGGACAAATGCCCAGGAGTTCCGAGTACAACACTAACATAGCCCAATCCAGTTTCACTAGGACGACTATGGCTCGGACGTTCCTCATCTTCTTTAGAACTTGAGGCAGGAGAAGTAGAGGCGGGAAGACATACAGTAGTCCTGAGCTCCACTCTAAGTGGAAAGAGTTCTTGGCTGTGGTGAAAAGATCAAGAGGATAGCCCACACCACCTGTGAGTGTAGCTGCCATTTGTGATCCGCTAGGCGCCGATGGCTGAGTTCATTGGCACTGGCGTTGAAATATCCCACCAGGTGGTGCGCTACCAGGAAAATGCCCTGGTGAACCAGCCACTTCCAGAGGCCAAGTGCCTCCTGACATAGAGACCACAACCCCACCCCACTTGTTGCAGTACCACCTGGTGGTGATGTTGTCTGCGAGCACCTGCACCAGCCTCCATTTGATGTATGCCAGGAAGGCTTTCAATGCCAACTGGATGGCCAGCAACTCTGGTAGGTTGAAATGGAGCCAGTCCTCTGCCAGAGAAAAGATGCCTCAGATCACCACCTCTTCCAGATGGCCTACCCAACCTAGAAGTAATCAGTCACCACTGTCAGCTATGGATAAGGAGAGGGGCCTGCCACTGACCCAGTCGCAGTTCAGCAGCCACCACTGCAGGTCTCCTTCAGTCTCCTCTGAAACCTGGACCTCATCAGACAGATCCCCCTGGTGCTGTGCCCACTGGGACTTCATGTCCCTCTGCAGAGCCCTCCATTGCCATCTAGCATCCTCCACCAGAATGATGCAGGAGTCCATTAGGCGTAGCAATTTCAGAGTCAACCTCACTCAGATCCAGGACAGAAGCTGAAACATCAAGATCATGGCCCGATGTCCTGGTCTCTCCTTTCTGGGGAAAGGCACAAAACTGCACAGTGTCCAGAATAGCTCTGATGAGAGGGCGCAACTGAGGAGTCGGTGTGACTTTGGCATGTTGATAATAAACCCCAACAATGTTAGGAGGTTCACCTCAGTCTGGAGGTGGGTGACAACTGCCTGGGGTGAGCTCCCCTTCAGCAACCAGTCGTGGAGGTAGGAGAAAGACTGGGACCCCTGACCACCGAAGATGCACTGCAACCACCACCATCACATTCGTGAACACCCAAGGCGGACCAGTGAGGTCAAAGGGGAGCACTGGGAGCTGAAAATGGTCCTGCCCCACCATGAACTGCAGGTAACTCCTGTGGGCCTGCAGGAAGGGAATGCGGAAATAAGTGTCCTCCTGGCCCAATGCTAGCATCCAGTCTCCAGGGTCAAAGGCAGATGAGATGTGGGCCAGGGTGAGCATCTTAAATTTGTCCTTAAGCAGAAAGGCATTGAGAGGGCGCAGGTCTAAAATAGGACAGAGGGCTCCGTCCTCCTTCAGCACCAGAAAATAGCAAGAGTGGCAGCTAATACCCATTTCTGAAGCTGGATCCTCTCTGTAGCTTCTTTAAATAAAAGGGCATATAGTTCCTGCTGTAATACAGACAGATGGTCCTCCATCAGCCAGCTTAAGGGTGAACGGTGCGGCCGGGTGGAAGTAAATGATATGACTTAGACCCGATAGACTATTCCCAGGACTTACTTGTCCAAAGTGATCTCTTGCCATCCTGGGACAAAATGCGGGATCCTGCCTCCAACAGGAGTGCTGTGTGTCTGGAAGGGCACACTAAAGTGGTTCTGCGACTGCAATAGCTGGAGGGGTGGGGGACTGGTGCCCCAGATGTAAACACTGTCTGTGTGATCCACAACACTGGCCACGAAATGGCTGTGGAACCTGCTGGACAGGTTGCATCAGCAGTTGCTGATGGTATTGGTAGCCCCTACCATAGCCACAGAGTGGGCAAAATAGTTGGTGGAATTGTCACGTTGGAGCAGACAGGGCCAAAGAGTGAGCTATGACCCTTTTATTTTTCAGTACCTTGAGGGCCAAAACTGCTTTTTCGCCTCAAAAGGCGAGTGCGATTGAAGGGCATGTTCGTAAGAGAAGATTGGATGTCTCCGGAGAAGCCCGTAGACCTAGTGCTTATTGCTAGACCTAGACAGTCTGTAACGTCCAATCCACATGTAATGACAAACTTTGCAGCTTCGTGGCCATCTCGACTGGACTGTGTGAAAAAAGGGCTCCAGTCTTAGTGAATATGCAGCAACAATGCATCAATCGAGTTTCCAAACGTGTGGAAGTAGCAGCCAACAAAGCAGTTAGCGTTAACCATGCACAGGCCTGACTAGCGGGTGAGACTAACGGAATCTGAGGTGTTGTGTGTAGCATCAAGAAGGTTGGGCTGTCCCAAACAGGTTGTGAAGAACTTGAGGAGTTTTCCCATAAGGCAAAGTGTGATGGGTTGCCAAAAGGCTGCTGCCGAAGGATTTGGTGCATGACCTCAGTCAAGTTCAGCTCAGGGGCGGAGAGCACAATTTGGTTGCGCCTGTTCCTCAGGTGGTGGCTATGCACGGGGTCCAGCAGAGGACGTGGCACCAGGACCAAAGCTGGCACCAAAGCCGGTGCAGAACCCGCAGCAGGTTCACAGGTTTCAGATGGCACCTAGAGACGACATTTACTTGCCACAGTCCCTGTTTAAATCCTGTATTTTTAGGGGGCTACAGTTTCCTTGCACACTGGTATTATTTTAGTACAATTTGCGAAAGAATTGTCTCAAACAGAAACGAGAGATAACTCCGAATCCATGATTGGTGGCGTGGAAAGTGGAAAGAAAGGATCTGACATTAGTGCTCATGAGTGGCACTTATATGCGGACCCTCTGTCACTTCCAGAGTAGTATGATGCTGGCGTGGAGCCACCTGTCAGCGAGCAGAGGTACTGCTGAAAAGTTTATGATCCAGTGTGACATCTGGGGAGTATTCAAAAGCTGAGGAATCTGCAGTTACAAGTATCTGTATGAATTACAGGTCAACTCAAACAATGAAGCACAATTTGTCATTTTTATAGACCTGCACAAATTTAATTTCTAGCACCATTGCTGAAACAAGATAATTTTACTAGACATAGAGCTGGTTTTTATATTGACAGATGTTATCCTTTCCTTTGATGTCAGGCTGTGGGTGAATTTTATCTTGTCTGTAAAAAATAAAGCTTTAGTTAATAACTAAAGAAAAGATAAATTCTATACATATGGATAAGAGTTAGCAATGATTTCAATTAGTATCTTTAGTTGCACGTCATAAGTATATTAGTTTGTATTCATTGTTATGCATTTTATCCAAATATATTTTTAATTGAAGTAACAAGACAAATTATTCCAAGGACCAGCTCTGCCAGAACGCAAAACTGAACAGTCGGAAAATCGAATCTCTGGGTCTGGTTGTCTGAGACATAGAAGGAACATTTTAAACTGTATAACCATCTGCTCATAGTGTATCGTGCAGTGGTTTCAAACGCTTTGCACACTCCTGCCATCATCAAGTGCTGGGATTGGACATTTGAGAGTTGTTTTCAAGCTACAAGATCTGTGGTGACTATGACCTTTGCCCACAAATCACCATGACAAAGACTCAACCTCAGATAGCTTTTTGCTCAGCAGGTGATTAGTGTAAATTGAGTGTAGTGCCAAAGACAAAGTAGTACTGTGCATTGTGGAATATAACCATGGTGTAGACATTTGTTAGCATTGCCAGTTTATGGGGAGAAACATGTGAATCGAAAGCACCACAAACAGATGGCTAGAGGGTTTGTAGCATGTGCAGCTGTAGATGCACATGTTCTGCTGGTCATTCAGTATATTCTGCAGATGGAAAAGTCCACTTTTAGGGCATCTACAGTTATTAGGACTTGAATATTATAAAACTAATGCAAAGCAACAAAAACCTGATTTTTATAAAGCGTTAATAGATCAGTACTATGGGGTCTGTAATATTGTGAAAATCTATAGCTCATTAGAAATTCAAATCCCAATTTGTGTTTTCAACCTATCATACTTCTCTCAGTCCCATCCCTCATTTGCTACCACTGTCTAAACAACTGTAGCACCTATGTTAGGACATAGATAAAAAGATCTTATTGCCAGCCAAGTGTCAGCGTACCCTTCTCACTGTATTTGTTTACGGTTATGGTACATCAGTAGCAATTAAGTCAGCTAAGAAGCTGAGAGAGAAAGGCTTATGCTACAGTTAGTGGGAATAATACAAATTATGAATAACAAATTTGAACATCTTAATTTTAGGGAATTCCTACCAGTTAGGAAATAGTGAAGCCGAGAATATTATGATCAACCACACGTTCATACAAATATATAAGTCTCAAATAATGCCCTAATATCTTTCAACCCTCCATGGTATTCTTCAGTTGGGCATCCTGTCTACCCTGCTACCCATTTCAATATCAAGATAAATGTATCCTATTGCTTGCTAGGCAATCGATTGGTCCTCATGTCAGATGACATCCTGCTATAGCTTTATGATGTCAGGGCACCACTGGACTAAGTGTCCTGGGTGAAGATGGCACACAGGAGGATGAAATACCAGCAATTATGCATAAATTCACTATCTGAAATTATAACTGCAAGATAAGTAGGAGGTGGAATGGGAAAGGTATCTGAACCATTCAGAGCATTGCGGCCTTTTTGAAAGTGGGATGGAGTTACAAAATCCCACAGTATACTCAGCAACAACCCATATTGAGTATATGGGTCCCACATACAGAGTGCAGGGGAACAGGTTAAATGAGCTTCCTTCAGTGAAAAAGTAAGTCTCTGGCTCTAACGTAAGACAGTACATTCCAGCCTCAAAGGCAGTAATTTCCTCGGATGGCATTTTGCTAGCACTAGTATCTAAAGCAGGCTTTGTCAACCTTGGAGACAGTCATAGTCTTTCATTAACTATCATGAGCACCATAATGTAATCCATATTAATACCATCTTGACAGAAATAATATTCAGGCTTAGGACCCCACAATTAGGTCTGAGGACTTTCAGATGCTGTGAACGACTTTAATGCCAAATAAAATGATTGAATTGGAGTTTGACCTACCATATAAATTGGTAAAAGAATACAGACTAATTCTGGACTTTTGTTTTGTTAAGTCTCAGCAATGGAGAGAAATTATGTTGTGCAACACTTCCTTTACTGGCCAATCAGTGTATTCTGCAAATGGAAAAGTCCACTGTTAGTGCATCTTCAATTATTAGGATTTGAATATTATAAAACTGATGCAATACAAGAAAAGCCAGATTTTTATAATTTGTTAACAGATCAGTACTATGGGGTTTGTATTATTGTGAAAATCTACAGCTCATTAGAAATTCAAATCCCAATTTGTGTTTTCAACCTATCATACTTCTCTCAATCCCATCCCTCATTTGCTACCACTGTCTAAACAACTGTAGCACCTATGTTAGGACATAGATAAAAAGATCTTATTGCCAGCCAAGTGTCAGTGTACCCTTCTCACTGTATTTGTTTAAGGTTATGGTATACCAGTAGCAATTAAGTCAGCTAAGAAGCTGAGAGAGAAAGGCTTATGCTACAGTTAGTGGGAATAATACAAATTATGAATAACAAATTTGAACATCTTAATTTTAGGGAATTCCTACCAGTTAGGAAATAGTGAAGCCGAGAATATTATGATCAACCACACGTTCTTTCAAATATATAAGTCTCAAATAATGCCCTAATATCTTTCAACCCTCCATGGTATTCTTCAGTTGGGCATCCTGTCTATCCTGCTACCCATTTCAATACCAAGATAAATGTATCCTATTGCTTGCTAGGCAATCGATTTGGCCTCGTGTCAGATGACATCCTGCTGTAGCTTTATGATGTCAGGGCACCACTGAACTAAGTGTCCTGGGTGAAGATGGCACACAGGAGGATGAAATACAAGCAATTATGCATAAATTCACTATCTGAAATTATAACTGCAAGATAAGTAGGAGGTGGAATGGGAAAGTTATCTGAACCATTCAGAGCATTGGGGCCTTTTTGAAAGTGGGATGGAGTTACAAAATCCCACAGTATCCTCAGCAACAACCCATATTGAGTATATGGGTCCCACATACAGAGTGCAGGGGAACAGGTTAAATGAGCTTCCTTCAGTGAAAAAGTAAGTCTATGGCTCTAACGTAAGACAGTACATTCCAGCCTCAAAGGCAGTAATTTCCTCGGATGGCATTTTGCTAGCACTAGTATCTAAAGCAGGCTTTGTCAACCTTGGAGACAGTCATAGTCTTTCATTAACTATCATGAGCACCATAATGTAATCCATATTAATACAATCTTGACAGAAATAATATTCAGGCTTAAGACCCCACAATTAGGTCTGAGGACCTTCAGATGCTGTGAACGACTTTAATGCCAAATAAAATGATTGAATTGGAGTTTGACCTACCATATAAATTGGTAAAAGGATACAGACTAATTCTGGACTTTTGTTTTGTTAAGTCTCAGCAATGGAGAGAAATGCTGTTGTGCAACACTTCCTTTGCTGGTCATTCAGTGTATTCTGCAAATGGAAAAGTCCACTGTTAGTGCATCTTCAATTATTAGGATTTGAATATTATAAAACTGATGCAATACAAGAAAAGCCAGATTTTTATAAATTGTTAACAGATCAGTACTATGGGGTTTGTATTATTGTGAATATCCACAGCTGATTAGAAATTCAAATCTCAATTTGTGTTTTCAACCTGTCAACCCTATCAAACTTCTCTCAATCCCATGCCTCTTTTGCTACCACTCTCTAAACAACTGTAGCACCTTTATTAGGACATGAATAAAAATATCCTTTTGCCAGCCAAATGACAGCATACCCTTCTCACTGCATTTGTTTTAGGTTATGATACACCAGTAGCAATTAAGTCAGCTGATGAGCTGAGAAAGCAAGGTTTAATCTACAGTTCGAGGGAATAATAAAAATTATGAACAACACATTGTGACATCTTCATTTTAGCAAATTCCTAGCATTTAAGTAATGCTGATATTGAGAATATTATGATAAACCACATGTTCATATAAATTTATAAGTCTTAAATAATGCCCTAATATCTTTCATCTCGCCATCCTAGTCTGAATTTGCGCATTCGGTCTACCCTGCTACCAAATTCAATACCAAGATAAATAAATCCTCTTGCTTTCTTGGCAAATGATTGGACCTAATCTCAGATTACATCCTGCTGTAGCTTTAATATGTCAGAGTACAACTGGACCAATAGTCCTGGGTGAAGAGGACACACAGGAGGATCAGATACCAGCAATTATGTATAAAGTTTCTGTCTGTAATTATAACTGCAAGGCAAGTAAGACAACGAATGGGAAAGTGCTCTGAACCATTCAAAGCATTGGGGCCTTTTTGAAAGTGGTATGGAGTTACAAAAACCCAGAGTATCCTCTACAACAATCCATCTTGACTATCAGAGTCCCACATACAGAGTGCAGGGGAACAGGTCAAATGAGCTTCCTTCTGTGAGAAGGAAAGTATATTGATCTAACGTAAGACAATACATTCCAGCCTCAAAGGCAGTCATTTCCCCGGATAGCGTATTATTGGCACCAGTATCTAAAGCAGGATTTGAAAGCCTTGAAGGCAGTCAAAGTCTTTCATTAACTATCATGAGCACCATAATGTAATCCACATTACTTTTATCTTAACTGAAATTATATTCACGTGGAGGACCCCACTTCCTGCTGTAGCTTTATGATGCCAGGGCACCACTGGATCAATTGTCCTGGGGGAAGATGACACTAGGGGATGAGATATCAGCAATTATGCATAAAGTTACTGTCTATAATTATAACTGCAAGGCAAGTAGGATGGGGAATGGGAACGTTCTCTGAACCATTTAAAGCATTGGGGCCTTTCTGAAAGTGGAAGGGAGTTACAAAAACCCAGAGTATCCTCACCAACACCCCATCTTGAGTATCAGAGTCCCACATACAGAGTGCAGAAGAACAGGTTAAATGAGCTTCTGTCTGTGAAAAAGTGGGTCTATAGCTCTAAGGTAAGACAATACCTTTCAGCCTCAAAGGCAGTAATTTCCTCGGATGGCATATTGCTAGCACCAGTAGCTAAATCAGGCTTTGTCAGCCTTGGAGGCAGTCAAAGTCTTTCATTAACTATCATGAGCACCATAATGTAATCCATATTACTTCCATATTGACAGAAATTATATTCACCTGGAGGACTCCACTATAAGTGGTGAGGACCATCAGATGCTGTGAACTTCTTTTAATGCCAAATGAAATGATTGAGTGTGAGTTCGACTTACCAACTCAATTGGTAAAAGGATGTAGAATGCTTGTGGACTTCTTTTTTTTTTGTTTAGCCCCAGCAAGCAGAGAAATTCTGTTGTGCAACACTGCCACTGCTGATCATTCAGTATATTCTGCAGATGGAAAAGTCCACTTTTAGTTCACCCACCATTATTAGGGCTTTAATATTTTCAAACTAATGCAAAACAAAAAAAACTGACTTTTATAATGCGTTAACAGATCAGTACTATGGGGCCACTCGGTGGGGGGTCACCAGGTTCCAGTAATAATTCAGTGGACGTCACCAAGTTCCAGTAATGATTGAGCGGTGGGTCTCAGACATCAAAAGGTTAAGAACAACTGCCATAGTGCACGAGAGATGTAAGCACAAATTGAGTTTTGAATTTCTAGTGAGCTCCTGGTTATCACAATATTTCAGACGCCATAGAACTTTACTGTTAACGCTTTATAAACATCCCTTGAAGTATGTTAAGATAAGGATTAAAAATGCCTGCTTTTTGTGATTTTGCTTATTTTGTACTGACTAGGACATTAAAATACCGGTGGTGTTGGTAGAAAACCGGTCCGGTGGCAACCCTGTCTACGTCACTCTAAGCCACTCTATTATACACCACTCCAGTCTGCTTCTGTACTCTACATGACTCTACTCTACCCTATGCCACTACATGCTACTCTACTCTCCTCTATGCCACGCCACTCCTCAGCCTCGTTGCTGTACAACAGGGCAAGAAGATATTAGCAAAGCCAATAGCTGTCACATAGGTGAGACCTATTGGCTTTACCAATGCTTGTTCAAATTCAATTAGGGATGGGAAGCTCCTTACTTCATTAAGGGATGGAGTTCCCAGTGTCTCACCTGAGTGTAGGCATCTTGTTCAGTTTCTGGGAGAGTGTATTGCCCTTCAGTTCATCAAATGACTATCTGCCTGGAATCAAACGGTGAGCTCACAATCAAGGATCTCATTATCTACCACACAAAGTCCTCTTTCCCCAAGAATAATGTAAAATATGGGTTAAAAGAGATAGGCTTGAATGGGGAGGGAAACTTTGCCAGTTCTGATCTATGTGAAATTTTATCACATACCATTAAAAAGACTCTGGTCACTAGGGAGGAATATTTCTGCAGCCACTTAACTTACCAGAGTGGTGAATTTGCAATCATAGTTTATGAAAAAATATTACTTTTCTGTGTCTACTTTCTAGCCATTCCCAAGGAAATCTGAGTTGAGCAGCTTGGATGTAGGACTTGGTATGGGCTAAGCTTCCCTGACTGAAAGGCCTGCATAGGGTCCTGTTAGCTATTCTCTGCACCTTGCCATGCAAAATGTATGAGTTTATGGTGCTTTGAAGTATAAGCAATACGGGTGGTAGTGGTTTGGAACACATAAGAGTACTTGTGGCAACAGTTTAATGACCAGGATTCTCCCCAAACAGGGAAACAGTTTTATGTGCCACCATTGAAATATCTGACGTACGTTTGATAAGATAATTCAGGTACTTAAAAAGTCTTAGTTTCAATTCTTAGGTATGTCATCATGAAGTTCCTCAACCGGAGTTGGGATGAATAATGTTTCCAAATTCATAATATTAATCTTGAAGTTAGATAAAGCATGGAAGGCCTCTAATAGTGGTGGAACGGAGGTCAGTGGATCCATGAGTATCAGCATAACATCACCTACAAACATAGTACGTTGGAAGGCATCTTTGCCAATGTGGACACCCCTGTTGTCAGCTAACTTGCGTATAGCATTTCCAAATGGCTCAAGTGACAGGACAAATATAAGGGGTGACAGCACTGCCTAGTTTGATCTAAATGAGTTGAGATAGAGTACCATTCACCCTTATATTGGCTCTTGGTGCACTCTAGCATGCCATGATCTCACTGAGGCCCAGTCCAAGTCTATGAAACACTTTTGACATATATGTCCAATCCATTCTGTCAGCTGTGTGTTCGGCATCCAGCAACAGCAGGAGGACATTGTGTTTTTTCTTTTGGGATGTTTCTAGAATATGAAGGACTTTTTTTGTATTATCACCACAGTCTCAGCTCAGGACAAATCCAGACTAGTCTGACACAATTATTTCTGAGAGAAGTGGACCCAGTTTGACGGCTAAAATTCCAGCGAAGGGTTTTATGTTAATGTTCAGGAGAGATTTTGGTCTGCATGAGGCGCAGGATATTGGGTCCTTGCCCACCTTGGAGAGGACTACCTCCGCCGCTTCTCTCACTGTAGCCGTTACAATACCGTTCTCCCCAAGATCGGTTAAGAGTCTGATGAGTAATGTGGCTAATTTATTGCAATACAGTGCGTAAAAGATGGCTGTGAAGCCATCTACGTCAGGTGATTTCCTGACTTTCAATCTGCTGCACATAGTGATAAACTACTCTGTCTGTATAGGTTCATCTAAGGTGTCCTTCCATTCGATGGGAATGGTGAGCTTATGATTTTTATGGAGCTAGTCAAGAGCTGCTCCAGGTGCTACTATCTCCCTAGCATAGAGCTATTGGTAGAAAGCACAGAAGGCCTCTGCTATCAAGTCATCCTCAATTACTTTCACACCTTCACTGGTAGTAATCATTTTAATGCTCTCTGCATTATTCTTTAGGTTTGTGAGGCCAGCAGTCTACCAGTCTTCTTTTCAGCTGAATAGTATTTTTGCTTAGAACATAGGAGTGTGTATTCTGATTTATTCCAATCTAGTACCATAAGCAGGACTAAGTGCCAAGGCTCTGTGCCAATAGCTGATGCCGTTGCTTTGCATTCCTTCTCTGCTTGTTCTAGCGAGAGTCTGAGTTTAGCATGCTGCTATTGTTATAAATATTATTCTAAAATGGGCTTTAGGTATTTCCCAAAGGATAGAGGAGGAGATGTATCATTTGCCTCTAGGTAACAAAGATAAAACCATGAAAAAGTTGCACATTTCATGTCAATTTAATAATAAAATTAAAAATAAACTAAAAATTTACCTTTGTTGAATGGCACCGATGAGGTACATATCATGTTATGATTTAAAACTGTATTTTCCAAATTCACTGTGTGTTCTCTCACCCTTACAGTGGTCAGAAAGGATGCCTTTAAGGAATTTATACTACTGGTACAAAGAGTCTGTTTTTTCAAACAGGTCTAGTAATTGCAAAGTGTGGCTAACTTTTTTAATATAGGACAGCCACGTAATCTTTAGTGCTTTATCTAATTTAATACAATCTGTTAAAGCCAACCAATTAAAAGTAGTTTCCTTCCTAGACAATATCTTCATCAATAGCAGAAGAGGCTGGAGCTTAATTAGATCACTAATATAATCAAGCTTCAATTCTGCATGACAGATCAGTGGCAGTGCTGTGAATTTACACTTTCCAGTAGGAAATGCGCGTTTGTTGGGTAACAAACTTTGTAATGGTTGCAGACTGATTTTGTGCACCCCCTTATGATATGTTGACCTAGAAGCCACCTAGCTTACAGTGCCATCATAAGCACCCCTAAAATCTAGACAGGTACCAAACGGCTAGGGTACCACAGAACATGATAAACTTGACTCCCTAGGAATCGTGGTAACAGATCTAGAGCCCTTTCTCTCAGTCACTCGTGCTCTTTCTCTGAGAAATATACAAATACACAGAGGGGCGTTTTCAATATTTATTGAACCATCGTAATTCTTGTATAGAATATATGTGCTGCAATTATCAATAGACAGAAGCAGATACAAGTGATTAGCTATATAAGGACAGTGAACAGAATAAATAGTTCCACCATCTTGCTACAGTAAAAGTTACTTACCTTTGGCAATATAATATCTGGTAGAGACACAGTCTAGCCGCAGATTTATTAACTTTTGAATTCTCCCCGGGCAACATTTCTCAACGGCACTCCAGAGGGAGCCCATGCTGACCTTGGCCAGTCGATAGCACTGAGACAGGCCTCATCTGACCGCGTCTTGGCTGCAACAGTGGGGGGAGAGTGCTGCAGCAGATGCCACCTGCTGGGGTTAGCGCTATATGAGGTGGGGTAAAACGCGCCGCGATCAGTGACAAGGCCCCTGTTCTGCATGCGAGATACAGTAGCTGTGGACGGGACAGCCTAAGCTGCTTTGATTGGGTCTTGGAATGGTCGGTCCACAAGCGGCACATTGCTAACTGCGACACTATAAGCTGAACCCCATAATAGACTATACAGTGGAAGCTGATGCAGAGAGTTGTGATTGAACTGAGCAGAGGAGCTCAGAAAGTATTAATGTAGAGCTGCCCAGGCCCGGTAAATCCTGGAACTGCATTGAGGCCAGTCCAGAAGATAAAGCACAACAGTGTAACCACCACGATTGCACCAGGAGCCGCACTGAGACACAAAACTAGGAAAAAGGGTCCCCTGACTTAGAGGACCCCATCGGCCACTATAAGGCACCAGACACAAGCACACCCACGTAATCCAAGATGACACAACATGCGCTCTCGGACTCCGAGCAAGAGACTCACCCCACAGGTGCCACGTCTCTAGAAATCACACTCATAGCAATGCAACAAAGCCTTTAAACAATAGACTGCAAAATTGATACCTTAAATCTGAGGATTGACCATATGGCCACGAAGCTGGACAAACTGGCATCACGAATCACAGAAGCAGAGCAACGCCTCTTGACTGTGGAACATGATACACAGACGGTCACCACTAAGTGCCTAAACATGGAGTAAGTATTGGAGGTGATCCAAGCCTGCAATGAAGAACTCGAAGCATGCTCTCTGTGCAGCAATGTGATAATTATTAGAGCACCTGAATCCACAAACACAGGCTGACTGGAGGACTATATAGAAAACATGCTGAAAGAAATATTTGGGATAGAACAGGTGTCGGCTGTCCTGATCGTGGAACGCGAACTCAGGTCCCTCATGGAGTGCCCACCTCCCGGGATCACCCCGAGACCTATAATTTCCAAATTGTTAAATTAACGGGACACAATACTTAGTCTGTCCAGGGAAAAGCAGACGATACAATACCAAGGATATGAAGTGGGTTTCTTCCCAGACTTTACAGTAGCAGTGCAGGCGGTGCGCAGAGAGTACCTCCAAGCGAAGAAAAACTACAGGCAGCAAATATAATATATGTTATGCTATATCCAGCCTGACTCCGAATCGATCACGGCGGGAGCCAGAAAATCTTCACAAGCCCAAGAGCAGTAATGGACTTTCTTAAATCAGTACAACACCCATGCAAGAGGCCATAAAGTTCTCCCTCTACACCCGCTGATGTTTAACAGTAGATGGCAAAAGACACTGTAGACTGTGAGAATGTGGTGGTTAGAAATACCAGCAACTGTGCAAATGGGCTGGAAGAAGATTATGCCCAGGGAATGGATTATGGGCTGCTGCAACTAGCTGGCTGCCGCACTACTAGTCTAGATCTGGACTGGTTGAAGAAGGAAAGTATGGGGCATATGCAAATCAGCGGGCAATGCAGTTGGGACCGTACCGACGGCTACCATTTTGTAAGCCGCTAAGGGGGGGGATGAACTAGAATACAAAGGTCACCTGGCATGCAGTCACCCCAAGGGTATACCCTACATGATATTATATAGTATTATTGCAATGATGCAAATGTATGTTATCACCAGCGCAACCCCAATTAGACTTCCCTTGGGCATCTGGGGTATGAGGAGGAAGTGTTGGACCCGCTGGCTTTCTCTTACTGATCGCCTGGATCAGCTCCTTCACCAACTTGTCCATGGCCTTAAACGGAGCCCCCTTAACTTATACTGCCTGCGTTATTACTACCAACCACATATAGAAACTTCCCTCCGGACCATTGTTCATTAAGCGGCGGCGTAATAACGAACCCTCTTACAGCCTTGTGATAAATTACCTGGGTCAAGAATGCTTTATATAGATACGTCTTGGCAACTGGCCCATTGTCCAGAAGCCCCTCTTAGTGCCCACAGAGTAGGGAAGGCCCCATTACACTATCTCCCATTTTCACTCAAGACATCCACCTCCATCCTCAAGGGCACTAGTACCCTAGGACCTCCAATAGAAATTCTGCCCACAAGGGTGCCTGAACCCTAGCGCAACCGTAAATATCCTCTCCCGGGCCTCTTCGGTATGACCAGGAAGTCCGGAACCACCAGCAGGTCAGTCCCTTCTGTCGCCAGCCAGGTGCCCAAGAAGCTAAGTACGGGCTGATGACCGCCATAGGCAACTTACCAGAACCTCTGGGGATCCATATGACACACAGTGTGTGTGGATGCCTGTGTTGTGACCCCCCCCCTCCCAGCAGCTCCAATCCCAAAGAAGTACTGCAGGCGACCACCGGTAGGACTACAAAGTCTATGCCCCCAGCATGTCAATCCTCTTTCCCTTCGGCCAGCCTCCGGGCTCCCAATACCCTTACCTGCTGACATCGGCCATAGTCCCCTTACCAACCTGGCACCCCCTTGTGCATAGGAACGACTCAGCTATGCTGCATATTTCGTGTCCCTCAAAGACCCTCTTGTGCAGGACTTTTACTGGCCTGGACTTCTGCACTATTGCCCTCTGAGCTATTGCTCCGCCCCCTGACAGAGGCTGCTCCCTCTGTGGGAGGTGATGCTTTGTCCCTTACTGTTAATACCTGTGGTTATAGGCCGCCTCCGTGTTATAAATGGCTGGTTTTACTATGATAAAAAAACGCACGCCGCGTAATTACCCTGTACCCGAGGTGAAGCTTGTAAATTGTACTTCTTCACCACCTCGAACAGGAAGCCTCCAGTTACCGTATCCTCTGCTATGTGTCTCTTAAGCTTATCATTCCTCCCGCCACCTCAGTGGCCAACACTATGTGAAGATGGTGTTGCCCTTGTTCGAGGCAAGCAGTGGCTGGATGATTTAATATTCTGCCTGGTAACTAGCCAGACCCGGTAACCCACGCAACAATACTCACCGCTCAGGCCAAACAGACTAATCCCTGACGGTTATTATGTCCCCCGTGAAACCCCCTTTGTGAAAGGAATAAATCCTGTTCCGTATGGACCCAGACTGATGGTTGTAAACTTGGGTGGGAGGGGGTCCTCCTGCAACAAATGCCTCGAGAATGATTTCGCACAGTCTTATACTTATTAGCATCACCATGAGAACATAATGAGAAACTACATCCAAGCCAGAATTGGCTCCCCCTGTGCTATCACTCCAGCCATGTGGTAAGATGTAAGCCAAGGTATGTCAGTGGTACATGGATTATGTCCCTTGAGCTGCACAGACCAGAACGGCTCAGGGGTAATTGTAAGAAGACACAATTTCAACTGTTTTCTGACTTAGCAGCACCACGAGCACATAATGAGAAATTCTCCATCCAGGTCAGACTTGTTTCCCCCTGTGCTATCACACCAGCCATGTGATTATGTCGGCGGTACAGAGTTTATGTCCCTTGTGCTGAACTGACCAGGACGTTTCACGGATAACTGGAAGAAGGCAAATGTTTTGAACTGTGTTCGGGTTGAAATTAAGGGTTGAGCGCCCGGCTCTGTGCGGCACCATTATGGCTGGCCATTTTAACCAGACCGTGTTACCCCCAGGGAATTTAGTTATTGCCACTTACGGGAGTATTGGGACCAAACGTACTGAAAGTGACCGAGACCAATGGCTGATTTCCTTATTGCTAGTAACATTAAACCGTAAGTATGTGCTGCCTTTACCTTAACAGCATTGTCTGGTTTTAGATCTACAGAGTTCTGAGCATATGTTACAATGCAGAGGGTCCCTGCCACCTCGATCAACCCCGTGGCGTCGCTGGTGTCTACCCAGGGTCGGTGTGTAATTGATGGGTCGGATGAGACTTGAACCATTAACCGCCAGCGAGGGCGACTGCAGAGCTAGCATGGGCTGCGAACCCATTCCCGCCTCCCATGACCTTACTGGAGGTGGTGGAATGGGAGCTCCTTTGGAAGCACCTGTAGATCACTAACCACCACAAGAGGTTGGTAAATAGTAGAGATCTTTGTCAATTAGAAAACTGAGAGCCCGAATGTGCAAAGTTCTGCTCACCTAGGCCTGCTAGAGCAAATAGGTGTGCCGCTATATAGAAGGTAACTGGAGGTTGGGAGTTATCCTGCAGTTCTTGTGCTATGTTGCTTCTTCATAATACCAGCCTTACGTTTGTGCGCTGATTACGGCAGTGAGCCCCCAGTCCAACTAACTGCCCACCTTTTGAGAACCGTGTCGGAATAGCCACGGGACAGGCCCAGTTATCTGTGACAAAACAGTGACCCCCAACCGACCCTCTGGTGATACATTATCCCGCCTCATGGCATAGCATCCACAGACGTTTGTGCCCCCTTAGCAAGCATTTGCCGTGCCATCGGTCTCGCCTTTGGAACCTTATATGCATTTAGCTATGCAGCCCATTAGCCTGGGTGCTGAAACAACTTTACGGTTTAGAAAAAACACCACATAACTTTATGGGTGTGAAAGGGACCCTAACAAAAGGGGGACAGGCAGAATTTCCTTTTTATACCCATGGAATTATAATCCAAGAAATGTATTTAAAGTATTACCATACAGTCACATTGGAGATTGAAAGAATATCTGCCTAAAAACATTTGAGCAAAAGAGAGGTTTTCTGTAACTCTTCAGTCTGATAACATGATGATACCATGATAGGCTAACCAGAGTTACAGAGCATGGACATGTTGCTGACGGGGAAACAAAAACAGCAGAACGATCATGTGCGGTCCTTTGTGACCCACCACTTGATATCTGCCAAACAGAATAAAAGGATCATTTTGGAGCATTGAAAGCACATGATATTTTGTATGTTTTTACATAACTATTCACGGGGAAACCACTGCCTGGTTTTCAAAACGAGGGTGCAATTTCAGGGACATATTAATTTGCACAGCCTAATGGAAATCTAGTGAACTTAAACGACCATTGGCAAAACACACGGTGAAAACTACCCTTGCCTGTTTACTTCCAATTGCATACCTGTAATTAAAGGACCAACAGTGAATCTTCCTTTAACGAGCAAAGCAATCAACATAGCACAGTTTTATACGTGACACACGTGGTAATAAACATGAGGAAATGCCCACGCAGACTGGGATTTTGGAGCAGACGACCTCAGGAGAGTGCTAGTCTGTTAGCCTGAACATATGCATTATCCAGTGGCCATACATATTTTCGAAATGCAAACACCGCATCCCTGAAGTGAAACAAAGCACAACTCACAATAACAATCTGAATTAACAGCTGCCCTGATTGCACACTCCGCATTAATCGAACAAAGAATGATTATCCCAGTGAAGATGCCGAGCCTATTGGAATTGTGTACAATGGTCGAAATAAAAGAAATTCTTAAATAATCGAGAAATCTTTTACGGTTCAAGCCTTGTTGATGGTTTCGGCTTAAAACGTCCATGCAGGAGTAAAGATCTCCTCCCGTGACGCGATTGTACGCCATTCTGCAAAAAAACTCCGAATAGCAATCGATGAAATAATGGGCCTCACTGACCATTCCACCAAAGATGTGAAGCAATCAAGAAAAACAAACGGCCAAATCGCCCCACAAAATCGAATAACTTACTGAGGAGGGACCACACGTCCCCACGGGACCGTTCCAGACACGTGCGACTGAAGAACCAAAATACCCGAATGCAACCCAGACACCCAGAGCGCCGGAATGCGTATAATACCCTGCCCGATAATGCGAAAGTGGCAAATGTGTCCGAATCAAAGACTCGTACCTTTCACTCAACAGGTTTTGAAACTAATGAAAGGGAAGTAGAACCAGATTGGTGATTAAGCAAAGCATCGCCCAAAATGAGATGTGAATATCTTTCTTTCTTACTTTCCACGAGGACTAGAACCCGCAGTGCCTTCAGTTCGGTGTTTCCATTCCAGCAGTTGTCGCACTGTCGTGAATCAGGGGCACCGGGTGCCCTGTAACAGCCTTAGCGTTATGGGGGATGGGAGGGGGGGGTAGATTCAAGCTATTAAGCTACAACCTTCTCAATGCCGGTACGTTATAGCTCCCCATCACCGCCAGAGCGAGGAATAAAGGATTCCAAGTTCCGCTGCATGCTTTTTCGAAATTCTCCCCTTTGCAAATGCAATGGCTTTTCGAGTCCCCGTTCAGTGAAAGAAACAGCCGGGGAGAGCTCTAAAAGTCAGCCAGAGTGTAAACGTACCTCCTTCATCGAAGTGTACAAACGTCTGTTTCCTGTTGTTTTACAACTGGAAAAACGAGTCCTGCGCAGTAATTCCACAGAATTGCGCGCCACCAGGGACATCTTAAGGATTTTGGGGGCCCTGGGCCAAACATATTTTTGGGGCCTTGATTCGGAACAGCTTTACATTTGTGAACACATTTCTGCTTTCTCACTCTCTTTGGCCCGGTGACCGACACTGCTCCACATTCTAAATGTGTTTCTATATAATTTTCAGGGATAGTGATGTGTGTTTTCAATATCATGATACAGGAGCAGCTCACTAGTATTATTGCAAATAATCTCTGCAACCAAGGTCCTCTTTTCTTGAAAAAGGAACTTTTTTATGGATGTTGCATGGTGTTGAAAAACAAGCAACATTTCTGTGCAAAATATCTAAAATAAACTCCCACACATAACTCGTATTAAAAACACATTAAAGGAATCTATTTTTAATAATCATTCAAGATTATCAGGGCCGGACTGTGCAGAGAACAGAGCCAGCTCCCTCAGGGGGCCCCCTAAATCCGTTTTTGTAAAGCGCAACTACTCACCCTTTACGGGTCTCAAGGCGCTGGGGGCCGTCGTGGAAATTAAGTGAGCTATTGCCCAGGGTCACACAGTGCTGAGCTGCGCTGACGCCGGAGCCGGGGATCGAACCGTGAACCCTGTGCTCCGAAGTCAGCTGCCCTGGCCGCTGCACCACACCTCTCCAGCCCCCTGAAAGGCTGGGGCCCTGGGCCAGAGCCCACTTTGCCCATGCCTTAAAACGTCTCTGCGCACCACCACTGTTGCTAACACCGCATACGGGCGCATGCCTATCGCAGCGCCCAAAATATATAAACCATGTATGTTTCGTAAAAGCTCCATTATGCGGGCAACACGCTACGCCCGGGCCCCCTCTAACCTACCGCCGCCAGCTATCGACCGGAAACCTCACTTCTCGACGACGCGCCCCTGCAGCTTTCCGGAGGTCCAAGGGGACAAAGAGGCTGAAGATCCCAGGGCGCGGACTTAAATATCCTTCCAGCGCATCCCGATGACGTCACCTCAACCAGCCCCCTTTCCAGCCCCGGAGGAGGCCCAGTCCCGAGGCGCTACTAAGGGCGCCCCTCCCCTAGGCGCGGGGGGCGCCTGTTCATTGGGGAGATAGAAACCCAGGATGGGGATAAATTCTATGACATCCCTGCCAAGGTGGCACAGTTTATGGCCTTCTATTCACAACTGTATGGGCCATGCGAGGCTGCCACAATGACAGACACAGCTGCATGTCTTGATGATGTAGCATTAGCATGGCTCTCCCCAGGACAAAGGGAGTATTTAGTGCAACCAATCAGTGAAAGAAGCCATTAGCACTCTGACAAATAGGAAAGCCTCAGGTGGGGACAGAATTTCCAGTGAGATCTAGAATACATATGCAAGCCTATTAGTGCCATTCCTACAAGCAATGTATCTAGAAGCATATGAAAAACAACTGCTGCCCCTGGCCCTCGGCGAAGTATTAATAATAATGCTATTGAAACTGGATAAGGCCTCAGTCCAGTGTGAATCTTCTAGACCGCTATCCCTCATCAATATAGACAGAAAAATATTGGCAAAAATAGCTGCTCGTTGCAACCACTTCTTCTAAGCTTAGTGTTGCCAGAACAATCGGGATTTGAAACCGCACGCTCGACCTCACACAATCTGTGAACATTGTTCGATGTCTTACATCAACTGGACACAGAGTTTAAGGTAGTGGCACTGTTATTAGATACCGCAAAGGCTTTTGATTCTATACAGTGGGAATATATGTTCACGGTGCTCCATTGCATGGGAATGCCACAGGCATTTTTGAGGTGGATGCGCCTATTATACACTAACCCAGTAGCAAGAGTACGCATTAATGGCAATGTTTCGGACCCAGTCAAGATCTGCAGAGGAACACGGCAGGGCTGCCCTCTGTCACAGATATTGTTTGTTCGCCCCTTGGGACCATTGGCATATGTGATTAGGCTGAAACACGCAGCGGCTGCACTGCAGTTTCGCCAACGTCCACTTGCCATCTTACTGTATGCAGATGATATGGAGCTTTATGGCCGCGTCCCTGAGAGGTGACTAGCACCCCTCATACCCGAATATGTTCTTTATGAATGGTACTCGAGTCTGAGTATCAATTGGGACAAATCATCCATATTGCCTCTTATGCAGGCCACTAAACCTCACACTCTGGAATTTCCACTTGATTGGTGTACGGAACCCGTTAAATACCTTGGGGTATGGGTACATAGGATCCGGAGATAGTGGTTAGACAGAACTATGGCCGAGCAGTTACAAAACTGGAAGACCGAGTAGCTAGATGGATACGGTTCCCTTTATCACTGGTCGATAGAGTAGCAGTTATGAAAATGATTATATTGCCCAGATTTTTGTATATGCTCATTAAAATTCCTATCCTATTGACGAATGAGGATTTCAAGGTCATTAAAACTTGCCTGATAGCATTGGCCTGGGCAGGAAAACAATCTAGATGCAGCTGGACTACATTAACAAAACCCTATGAGCAAGGTGGGATTGGGGCCTCGCATATGTACTTGTATTGCCCTTGTGCATAAGCGCAATTCACGCATTATTGGTACTTTCAGATCCAATACTTGCCACACCTAGCGATAGAATGTGATGATGCCCTCCCAATACTTCTTACGGCCATCCTCCCGTATGAGCGAGAAAAAATTGCACAACTAGAAATCAACACCATACTGAACACCTTGAAAGCCTGGCATAGATTGAGTGTGGGTGCGGATAAGCTACCGATGTAGTCGTCAGCACTTCCCTTGAAGTACCACCCAGCCATCTTTGTCACTCACGAATCTAAAGCTTTAGCCATACTAGCAAGGGCGGAGTTAACAACATTCAGAGACTTATACCCGGAGGGGAAATTCTTGACGCTAGAAGCCTTCTCTACTACGCAACCCCACACCCCAATATTGGTATTTATCAAGCTTAGGCTCAGGGCAGCGGTGAGATCGCTGTATCCCCAATTCCCAGGAGAACCGGCAATGTTAAGGGCACTGCAGACGATGCTAGCATGTAGCTCACGCAAAGGCCTCATAACACGATTATATAAGGCTTCCCAGCAGGAGGGGCTGGATGGCTTGCCTGCAGCTCTCGATAGATGGAATGCAATGCTAGATACACCAATATCTCAGGAACACTGGGGGGGTGGCTTCTGCACACTCTGAGGGAGGCTCACTACTAACTGTAACCTTAGAATAATACACGTTAAATATTTAACACCAAATATACTATACTCCACTTCAATTCATAAACATGGACTAGTTCCAAGTGTGTTAGATGAGGAAAGATGGATGCAGATTTTCTACACTTAGCATGGTCCTGCGCATTAATGTACCGATTCTGACACAGGTAGTGCAGGCTCTGACTGACATAGTATGGAGAGGGTAAAATGTACTCCACAGATATGTCCCCTGGGACTAGTCAAATCTCTACAGCCATGCAATTGTAAGCTGGTGTCCATTACCACATTACTAGCCAAACAGCAGGTAGTAATACACTGGGGGGGGAAAAGCAGTCCCAAAGGTAAACAATGGTTACGGCATGTCGCATACTGTAGGGATCAATTGCATACATATGCAGAGGAGCTGCTGGCGGCATCTTGACCTAGGGATATATTGGCGCCTGTTACAGCTTACCTAATGTCCACTCAAGCTAGTACTTAACCAAGATTACAATACCAGACCTAACTCAGGGCTCTGCAGGACGGAAATGCAAAATGGAATGGATTGTACAGCAAAAAGTAATGTTTGAAGTGATGTACAACTATGCACTTATCTATCTGATGTACTGCAATATGACTGCAATACATGTATGTTCTGTTTGAAAAATCAATAAACACGTTAAAACAAATTTAAAAGAAGGCAATCACGCAATTTCATGAGAAAGCACTCAGAAAGTCAGTAAAAGATATAAAATCCAATTTAAAAACAATTTAAGAGGGGCGTGGCTTGGAGAGCCATCATGGCGGACGCAGCCTAATCGGGCTCCGCCCTTCCACGCCATTATCCTGCTGAAACCTTGCTCAAATCCTGCCCAGAGGAACTGCATCGATGCTGCTGTTGTCCCTGACCGTGTAGTGGGCCGTGTTTCCCGGCCGCCTGCGGCGACCGCGCTGCGGAGGGAGAGCTAGCGGAGACAGAGCACCGGCGCGGCGCCAGCAGGGCCTTCCCCTTGCTGCCTCAGCCGTGCTCTGCAATCACTGAGGCGGGACTCGGGCCGGGCCTGGCTCGACTGAGTGCTGCGACGGCAACCGTGAGGAGCCGGACACCCGGTGCCCGGCACACCTGAGAAGCCGGGGGCAGCGTTGACCTGGTGGCTGTCGGTGCCGGCCCCTCCCCCACCTGCGGCTTCGGCATCGGCCGGACGCGCTCGCCGGACATAGCGGCTGGGGCCGGCCGGTGAGGCTGATTTGCTGCGGGCCGCGGCTTCCGCCTGCTGCTGGTGCCGCCGCGGCTGGCGTGCCTTCTGGACTCTTGGCCCATAGCTCAATGGACAGCAGCATATGGTGCGCGGCCTCGCCGCCTTGCAGGAGTAGTCGGCCCTCGCCAGACGACACATCGAGGATTGCCGGGGCTGGGCCACGGCCACCAGAGGTGAGAGCTTCGGGGCAGTGCGTGCCTGCACCGGTACCCTGCCCCTCGACGCGGCCTGCCGCGACCCCATCTTCTCTCCGGAAGGGGCGCCTGGGCGGCTGCGTTTGTGGCCCTGCCGTTGCTTGAACATACAGCTTGGGATCCTCTGGGTGCTACGCTCTGTTGGGGGCGGCCTGTGCGACCATCCAGAACCCATTGATCGGGACAGTTCTTGCTCGGATAGTCCTTCCCCGATTCAGTGACAACGCCTCCCTGGGCGCGCCTACGGCCCTGCTGCACTAGTACATTCTCCGTGCACAGCCGCAATACTCTTGCCCTCCTCCTCGATGGGCAGAGACAAACCCAGCACAGCTGGCCCCAAGCAAGGCACCATTGACCAGTATACTGCGCCGGCTGGGGGCTACACGGGCGGCGAGGGGGCGAGTTCCATACCCGACAATGCGGCCGTCTTGGCAGCGATAAACAGCGCTAGAGACATGCTTGACGCCAAGATCGGTGCAGTGGGGTCGGAGGTCTCGTTTCTGCGCCAGGATCTCCGCAAGGCTGTTGATCGTATCACGGAAGCGGAGATGAGGGTTTCAACCGTAGAAGACACAGTTTCCACCCTCCAGAAAAAGGTTAATAAGCTCACCGTTGTGTCGCAGGAGTTGGCCTCTAGGGTGGAGGACGCGGAGGGCCAAGCAAGACGCAACAACCTGCGCTTTGTGGGCCTGCCGGAGGGGTGCGAAGGTGCATCCATGACCAGCTTCATCACTCGGTGGCTCACGGACCTCATGCCAAGAGATCTCCTATCTTCGACCTTTGTGGCAGAGCGTGCTCATCGGGCCCTGACTCAGAAACCTCCCCCGGGATAGACTCCCAGACCAGTGATCGCCAAGATACTGAACTATGCTGACCGAGATGCAGTACTGCGATATGCCCGGACACACAAAGACTGTTTTCAACATGAGTCCCGGTCCATCATGGTGTTCCCGGATTATACGCGCCTAGTCCAGCAACAACGCCAATCGTTCACTGCCGCAAAGCGCAGGTTGAGAGACATGAACTTACAATATATGCTGCTATATCCGGCCAGGATGCGGGTGATTTACAATTCCAAGTCGTTCTTCTTCGATACCCCGGAAGCTGTGTTTGCCTGGACCGATGAGCGTCCTCAACTTCGGCCAGGTTCCCCGCCGTATTTGGACTCAGACTCATCACGCGGCCACCCAGGCCCCGAAGGCCTATATCCAAGCGGCGCCATAGATCTGGCTCCGATAGAAGGTCCACGAGTCCGGAGCGGCCCCCCTGATTCTTCGGCACACAGCTGGCAGTTAACAGCAAGTTGACATTGGTTGTT